>JASPKZ010007783.1:0-455000 GCA_030220185.1 Diploptera punctata | reverse complement strand
TTAGTATTTGAACATGCTGGATTTAGACAAAATCGTTCAACAAATCAACAAGTTGTAAGTTTAAGTCAACATATCAAAGACAGTCTAGATAAAGGAGAAATAACAGCAGCAGTTTTCATAGATCTTAAAAATGCATTTGACTCCATTTGGAAAGAAAAACTCATATTGAAACTAGCTAAATATGGAATAAGGGAAAATATTCTTAGATGGCTTCAAGACTTCATAGGACAACGATATTGCAGAGTGAAGTATGGAAAAGAAACGTCAATATTCAAACAACTGAGAACTGGTGTCCCATAAGGAGCTGTCCTGAGCAGTACATTATTCAATGTCTTTCTCAACGACATCATATGTGCCATAAAAAACATAGCAGGAGTCTATGCTCTTATGTACGCAGACGATCTAGTCATCTGGACGTCTACAAAAAATCCTCAAATAGATCTGCACTAACAAATAGACTCAACGAAGCACTGCATTCCATAGGACAATGGGCAGAAGAAAATGCAATGACATTCGACCTTAATAAAACGACTGTGTCATCAAGCCCCAAAATTGAACCTCTTACTGAACAATCAACCAATTTCATACTCGCGTGGTTCTAAATACCTTGGTGTAATTTTTGATAACAAAATAACCTGGAAAAAGCAAATAGACAACATAATCACAAAATCTCAAAAACGACTTTCTATACTTAAACGTCCTGCTGGAAGCACTTGGGGTAGTGCTACTTCAACCTTGAACATTACCTATAAAATGTACATTAAACCAATGATGCTTTACTGTTGCGAACTACTCATCACAGCTTCTTCTCAGCAGCTTATGACACTACAGAAACTACAAAATCAAATCCTTCGGCTCATTACAGGTGCAATCAAGACGACTCAAATAGACGCATTGCTACTTTTTACACAGAACCTAGACAACAAAACAGAAATTGAGGTGACATCTATGAATCTCTATGAAAAACTGATCAGACTTCCAGATGATAATTACCGGTCCAATTATCATAACAATGATAGGATATTGAAAACGCAACAAGGCTTTCTGCAACATGCTATAGAGCTACAAAGTAAATACCACCTACATAATATCCCAGAAAAACTACCTGTACAAGATAACCCTCTAAATCTCTACATCCCTATGCACAGTCTAGACCTCTTAGAAGAAGGACTGATTAAAGCAAACCCCAACCCCGAAATACTAAAATTATTTGCCCTGGAAACAATAGAAAGAAAATACCCCTGTTCTAAATAGTTACATATATACACAGATGGCTCTAAGCTCGGTCGCAATGGCCCTGTGGGAGCTGGAATCTATTGCTGACTCTTCTCTCTATACACTCCACTTGGATCAAATAAAACGGCTTTCGATGGAGAAATAAAGGCAATTCATACAGCACTTTCACAAATCATATGTCGTCATCAAATCAATGACCATATCGTCATTCGCTCAGATTCCAAATCTGCCATACAAGCAATAACATCATTCAAATCAGCTCAAAGCAAGCAAGCAGTAGATTGCAATAAACTACTCACTGACCTTTATCAAAAACAAAATACAGTAGTATTACAATGGATACAATCTCACTGCGGAATCAATGGAAATGAAATAGCCGATATGCTGGCAAAACGAGGAGCAATGTGTTTACAGCAACCTAATTTAAACACATCTTATCGCTCAGCAATAAACTGTATCAAACGAATGATAAAAAACACATCCTTAACCAATCTTCAGAACCGAATTCAAGAAAAAGAGTGGGAAAAAAAACGATACACACTACACCAGATGCACCTCGAAAGGAAGCTGTAGCATATTTTCGACTAAACACAGGACATGATTGTCTTGGAGCTCATCTATATCGGATTGGAATCTACAGAAGTCCTCATTGCCCACTGAGCTCCACGAACACCAACATGGACAGAAACCACCTGCTACAGTGTCAGGCACTTCACTCTGCTACGCTGAAGGATAGATACTGGGAAGCAAGAGCCAAACTTTCTGTTTTGCTATAATGTTCTATTGTTTTAATTAATTGTATATATTTTTGTTTTCTCATAATTATGGACAATGACTTCTGTCAAGTCCCCTGCATTTGTATAAATATATAAATATTGCTGCACATGGAGTTTTAATCACACTGCAAGATTTGATTTCAGTTTTATATTGAATACGTTTGCAAATATTTTCCTTGTAGCTTACAGTTTATTTGAATACTACAATCAAAATTTCACGATATTGATTACTGCATAAATATATTAAAAGAATAAAAAAATCCTAGAAAACAAACGGGAAGAATTTGAACAAAAAAAATGAACTGCGGGTGAAACTTTTGACACCAAAACAAAATACAGACAAGTGTACGTACAAAGTTTTGACATTATACTGTGTCAAATAAATTATAGATTCAGTAATTTAGACTGATTATTATTTTTAGAACGTTTGAACGTGAAACATTTCGACGAGTAAATGCTCTGTTTTTCCATAATTCCATTTTATTCACTACAATACAGCTATGTAATATATATAAGGTAATTAAACTTTTAGACGGAATTAAATTGAAAAGGGAGTAAGTGTCAAAATCCAAAAGAAACTCATTTCCTCTCCATGACTTTCGAAAATACGATACTTCAAGTAAAAAAAAGTTTCTTCTGGGGTCCATCACTTCCTCTCTTTTATACTCTCGCCCTGGGTGCTTCCAATAAACAAAAGAACACACAGCTCGATAATAGGTTCTTCACATCGTGTCTCACGTCCGGGTACTTCACGTTGACCATAGAATAATTTTCATAAATGTTTCCTAAAATCCTGACCAGAATCATCAGAAAATCAAAAAATTATAAACCGGTATCATAGGTTTGCGAACTTATCAACTTTTTATTCAATTGTATAAGAGCTGAGTTGGTAGAGCGGTAGACTGGAAGAGGATATAATTTTAGTAATCCATAGGTCGCTGGTTCTAATCCGGCACGGAGTTTTTTTTAGAAGAGTATTACTTTTGTATTATACTACGATAGTGTCGAATTTAAAGATATTTACATTTTTATGTTATTCAGTAATATATTAAGAATAAAAAAGAAATAATAGTTTTAAAAAAACTAAAACAACACGCTTTATTAGAAAACCTAACTAAAAAATGAAAAATAATTTTAATTTGCAACACGCATGGGATAAAATTAATGTGGTCAACAAAAAAGCATATCCAACACATTTAGAATAAGATTATAGTTATCAGCAAAAAAAAATAATTTTACCATCAAAAGCGTGGGGTGCTTTTTATGCTTTTTACATTTTCTTCTTAGAGACTTTACTTTTATCAATATCTGTTTATTATCAAATATATTAATTGATATAGAGCACCCCACGTTTTGATGGTATTTTTTTTGTAGATAACTCTAGTTTAATTCTGGATATGTTGGAGATGATTTTTTTGTTGACCACTTAGTTTTATCCCAAGCTTGTTGGAAATTAAAATTATTTTTAATTTATCGTTCGGTTTTCAAATAAAGCGTGTTGTTTCAGTTTTTTAAACTATTATTTATTTAATTCAAGTTAATTACTAAAATTGAATGGAGAAAACTCTCAAAGATGACGAAAATTCTAAAAAATGAATGAATTAAGTATTTATTAATTAAGTAAAAATAAAACGTAGTTAATTTGTTAACATGTCTGAAGAAGGTACAGTGTACCGAAACAGCAGTCACTGCATTATGTAATAAATATAAAAATCAAATAAAACTACGTTTTATTTTTATTTAATTAATAACTATGGATTTTCATCAAGTAAACACCAATTCAATTGAATTAAGTATTAATTAACTAAATAACTCAAATTAATTATTCATTTAATTTGACACTGTATGGTAGAAGATGAACCGTAATAATTCAAAACCTTGAACAACTTAGGCCTACATACATTAATATAATTTCTCCGTCAACCGCTGACAATTTATTTTTAACACGCGTAATGAAGTGTATTCATGGCGGATTGTGAATAAGAGTGAAACTGGTTGCTCGTGTTTTTGCACAATTTTCTGCAGGTTTGTTTTTTGATATTGCGAATTTATTTTGTTTGTAGCTTAATTTTACGCATAATGGCTCCACGTAAAACAAGAAATTGTGAAGAAAACAAAGAAGAAATAACAAAGCGTGTGGTCCAAGAATGTTTGCGTGATCCAGTCATGTTGCAGCTGTTGAAGGACTCCGTGCGTGAGGCTATTGTGTCGGAGCTAAAGGTAACTATAGACCGAAATACAGATGTTATTAGGCAGTTGGAACTCTCGCTTCAGGAGAGGGACAACAAAATATTAAAACTGGAACAACAGTTAAGTGAGAAAACCGACTCGCTAGAGCAATACCAACGTCGACAGTGTCTACGTATTTTCGGTATACCTGAACAGGATGGTGAAGATACGGACAATATAGCAATCGACGTGGCCTCCAAAATTGGAGTTAAATTAGAAACATGTGATATCGACAGGAGTCACAGGGTTGGGAAAAAGTCGGATTGACCACGGCCGGTTATTGTTAAGTTCATTAATTATAGAAAGAGAAGGGAGGTCTTTCAAAATAAAAAAACAATTGAAAGGCAGTGGGATCACATTAAGAGAAGACCTCACCCAAATTAGATATAAATTGTTAAAGGACTGCATCACAAAATTTGGTGTCACAAATGTGTGGACAATTGATGGCGCAATACATGTAAAAAATGGAGATACCAAACATATCACCCGGGACCTCTGATATGTAAAACCACCTAGTGCAAACACGCCCAGTGACACCATATCCCCAATTTAGCACTTTTATATAAATTATTAAAATTATATTTAGAAATTTTACATTAATTATTAGTATTATATTTAGAAACTTTACTTTATTTATTAATATAATATTTTATTAAGATATTAGTGACTTGTTCTTTTCTTATAATTCTAGTTAACGTATTTTTAAAAATTTCCACCCAAATAATGCTATTCATTTGGCGGTCTCTGACAGGTTAGAGGACACTACCCTGCTCACACCCCTTGCAAACAACAATAATGCAAGACAGTTACTAGAAACAGCATTCTCCCCCTTCCGGTCTTCCCTACATGTGGTGCACTTGAACGCACAAAGTTTAACTGCACATGCAGACGAAATTAGAATGATTTTTTTTCTTCCAATACTCATGCCATTCTGGTATCAGAAACATGGCTCACTCCCTCCATTAATTCTAGTTTAATTGACATGGATGGTTATACTTTTCTTAGACATGATCGTGTACATAGTCGAGGGGGCGGTGTTGGTGTCTTCGTTAGGACAGACCTTTGCCCTAAGTCTGTATACTTCTCTAATAACGAGACATCTCCTGAAATTATGTTTATAGAAATATACGCAAGCTTAAAAAAATGCCGTCTTTGTGTAGTGTACCAACCCCCTAAAATGAAAAAAAGTAGCAGAAATAGAATCCGCTCTACAAAACGCACGTATACAATATGAACACGTTATCGTGCTGGGTGACTTTAATATAAATATACTAGACACTGACAACAGACATACACAACAGCTTATGTCCGCGTTCCAAGCTTGTGATATGACTATCCTTCCCTTACAGCCTACACATCACACCAATCACTCCGAGACTTTACTTGACATAATTGCTACTAATAATCAAGACAGAGTACTAACCCACGGGCAACTGTCAGCTCCCGGAATATCAGCACATGATATTATATTCTTAGTATATTCACTGCAGTGCCCTAAACTAGCTCGTAAGACTATCATATATAGAGACCTAAAACATATAAACAATGCAGCTCTACTTGAAGACGCTATAAAATTACCCTGGCATACTATATGGACGTTGCATTCTGTTGACGAAAAAGTTGAAGCATTAAATAACCTTATATTACAACTATATGACAGACACGCCCCACTGAAAACTAAACTAGTGAAACGACACCCTGTTCCCTGGATGTCTGCTAACATTCGTGACTTGATGACTGAAAGAGACGCAGCATATCGGAAATATAGAGTCGACAAAACTGACATAAATCTCAATCACTATAAACGGTTAAGTAACAAGACTACACAAACTATCAGAAACGCCAAACTTAGACATCTATACAGCCTTACTGAACCTAATAACAATAACCCAGATATTTAGAAAAATCTGAATAAAATGGGTGTAGGAAGGAAAGACACACAAGTAGAAAATCTACCTGTTTCCCTGAACACGCTTAATAACCATTTTACAAGCACATTCTTTACTCCTAAAGACAAAACACATAAAATAAGTGAACTACTATTGACAAATCCACCAGACAGAGAACATTTCCATTTTTCATATCTTACAGAAAATGACATAAAGAAAGCTCTCAAACGAATAAAAACAAAAGCAGAAGGGACTGATCGTATACATATCACTCTACTTAACAAAATATACGTTATACTACCTACCGTAACTCATGTTTTCAACTCCTCGCTACAAACCTCTATATATCCCACATTATGGAAGCAAGCAATTGTACGCCCACTCCCAAAAGTAAAACTCCCTTAACTCCCAACAATTTTTGACCCATTAGTATTTTACCTAACCTTTCAAAAGCTTTGGAACGATTAATCCATAAACAACTGACTGACTACCTAATTGAACACGACCTTTTAGATCAATACCAATCAGGCTTCAGGACAGGACACAATACAAATATTGCTCTACTAAATATATCTGAAGACATACGCGAAGCAACTGATAATCGAAAACTTACTATTCTTACACTACTTGACTTTAGTAAAGCATTTGACACGGTAGACTTGGACTTATTGTTGCTTAAACTAAAAAAACCTCTCACTTTCTGACAGTGTCACTGGTTAAACTCCTACCTTCGTGAGCGCCAGCAATATGTTGTAGGAAATTCTACATTACGCTCTTCTTAGACCTACCGTAAAGCTGGAGTTCCACAGGGCTCGGTGCTCGGCCCATTGCTTTTTTCAATCTATAGAAATGACATATCTGACTCCTTAAAACATTGCAAACATCATTTATTTGCGGACGACATGCAGATCTACTTTCACTCAGACAAATATTATTTAAATGACGCGGTAATCAAAATTAATGAGGACCTTGACTCGCGAACGGTATGGACAGAGAAATATGGACTTCAATTAAATCCTAGAAAGTCACAAGCAATCATTATGGGTCACCAGAGACTATTATCCTCAATTAACACAAATGCAGTATTACATGTGTCACTTTAATGGGGTTCAAATCCCTTATAGTGAGACAGTAAAAAATCCAGGAGTATATATATGGATAAACTTTTAATTTGGAATAAACAAATAAATATTTGCAAAACTACTTCTCAATAATACACTCATTAAAACATATAAGATATTGTTTACCGTTTGCTCTAAGGAAAATGTTAATAGAAACACTTGCAATGCCCCATTTTGACTATTGTGATACTCTTTTTACTGACCTAAATACTGTTCTTACCCAAAGTCTTTAACGTGTTCATAATTCTTGCATACGTTTTATTTGTGGTATACGCAGATTTTATCACGTTACACCATCCCTGGAACAAATGTCATGGCTTCGTCTACAAGATCGTAAAACCCCCCCTCCATTCCCTATGCCTTCTATATAAAATATTACACACATCATTGCCTTATAGTTTATCACACCGCTTCACTAGACTCTCTGATACACATAAATTAGATACCCGATCCCTTGAGAACAGCGTCTTTTATATCCCTCCTCATCACACTACCTATTATTCGAAATCTTTTACAATTTATCTTGCTAGAAAATGGAATTCCCTTCCACCCTATGTCAGAGACTGCCAAACCTTACAATCTTTCAGAAACAAATTGGAAATAAAATTACTAACAGAAAAAACTCACTAATATTACTTTTTAAGAATTAATAATGCGTTTTTGCATTATTTAATAAAAATAGACTTAGAATTTGTTAATATAATTACCTAATGCCTTGTATAAAAAGCATAGATTAATTCATTATAGTTTATTACTTGCTTTGTATCTTTTTTTCTTTTCTTTTTATGTGTAGTAGATTCGAGCCGTTATTCAATTTTTATTCATTGTATCATTAATTTAAATTTAATTGTATTTAGTTTCATTGTATTATTAGACATTATTTTCATTATTATTCAATATGACAAATAATTGTTCAATATGACTATTATTGTAATTTCTTTTTGTATTCATACGTAACATATATTTGTCCTGTTTAATATGACTATTATTGTAATTTTTTTGTATTCATATGTAACGTATGTTTGTCTTGTTTAATATGACTATTATTGTAATTTTTTTTGTATTCATATGTAATATATGTTTGTTCTGGTGAGTGGAAGAGAAGGCCACATGGCCTTAACTCCACCAGGCTAAACAAATCTGTCTATCTATCTATCTATCTATCTATCTATCTATCTATCTATCTATCTATCTATCTATCTATCTATCTATCTATCTATCTATCTATCTATCTATCTATCTATCTATCTATCTATCTATCTATCTATCTATCTATCTATCTATCTATCTATCTATCTATATATCTAAATGAATCTTCCTAAACCTCTATCCATACTTGTTTACCGTGTATACTTATTTCGTGAAATGAATTCTTCTGCAGAATTCAAATCTATCGGATCTCTTTCTCCAAGGATTGGCACGAGTCAGATCTTCAAGTGTTCTTCGATTCGAACATGGAAATCAACCATAAATAAATCAAATAACGTCACGAAAGTAATTAATGTTAGTTCTTTTCAAGCTATGAAGCCGATTAGATCTCTTTCTCAAAGATCAACTCTGATCTTCTAGCGTTCTTCGCTTCAGGCATTAAAATAAGCCATGCCCAAATTATGCAAACATTATCATTCGGATCGTATCTCTACAATTCTATGTAGGTTAAATTCATTCTTCACTAAGATCAACTTTGATCCAACTTTTTTACGTTATTCGCTTCAGGCATGAAAGGAGAAATAATACATCTACTTTTTTGTTATTTTCTTTCCGTTTCACAAATGTTACCTTAAATTACTCTCTAGAACCTTCTAGAAATTCTAAAGGTTACATAGCCAGGATTACAACTACCAAACACTCTTGTAACAACTAACGTTGTTTTTATTCCTTTTAAAACGTTTGTTGTTAATATATAATGCCCTACAATTTGTGAAAATTACGCAGAAAATTAATTTTTTCTATTATGAGTTTTGGAAGATTTATTTATCTTCGCTCTCCTTATAACAATTAATTAATTCTAAATTATAAAGAATCTCACATATTTTAGTATTATATTTGATATAACACACTTTTGCACGGTTACTAATGTGCCAGAGAGTTCCAAGCAGGTTCAGACTTGCCTAATGACGTCAGTTTCTTTGTCACGTAATAGTGCAAGTCATTCAAATATTTTATTTAAATCAACTTGTCCAGAGTGTAAACTTCCATCTTGTTTGATCATTAATATTTAAATACTGATTTTTGGTTTGTATATTAGACCTACACTTTGTCGCACTCTGGTCTGAGAATTCAATGTAGCCAACATTAATTTTAGAATTTCTGGAATGTTCGAAAAACTTCCTTCTGATCCGTTTTTATATGCTTGTCATTCACATAGTTCCTTAGTTCGAGAGATCTATTCATCCAGGGAAGACCCTTGCTCCTCACTCCGCGATATAAATCATCGTGTTACATTTCGTATGATATAGAAATTACTATGAAGTGCCAGTGCAACTGTGATGTTATCTGAAAATAACTTACAGTCAAATTAAATTAATGCGAAAATGTGATTTCGTGTGAAGTGATACTTCAAAAATTATTATTTCGTTTTTACTTAAATTTGCCCATATGGTAACAATCCATTTTCTTTATTATAACCTTCGCGTTCGTAAATAGGGTTCCTGATGTGGAATCTAATCACAAGATGTTTATTAATTCAATCAAACGGCAAAATGACTGAGATAGGTGGATGGCGTAAGTTAACTTAGGTTGTCTTAATATTATCTAATTTGTAATTTTAACACTTAAATTGGCAAAACACAATTTTTTTCAGTTAGTTATTTGAATGTGGAGGACCGCAGTGAAAACGGAATCTTGTGTAAATTGTTGTTATTAGGTATATCGTTAATTAAACACACATTTGCGTGGTTTCTTTTTGTTCATTTTTTTCTGATTTATTTAAACCTTAAATTAACTGAAGCAACCGATGGAAATGCATGCTATTATGCATTGCAGAGACTTTTGATGTCCCAACTCCTTTCAAAAAACGTTCAGCTGAAAATATATAAAACTATTATTCTACCAGTTATATTATATGGGTGCGAAACAAGGACTCTTACTTTAAGGGAGGAAAGGAGATTACGAGTATTTGAGAATAAAGTTCTTAGGAAAATTTTTGGACCAAAGAGAGATGAACAGACAGGTGAATGGAGAAGACTACATAACAATGAACTACATGGTCTTTGTAGGAAGCCAGATATAATAAGAGCAGTTAAGTCTCGTAGACTGCGATGGGCAGGACATGTTGCACGTATGGGGAATGAAAGACGTGCATGGAAACTTCTTGTAGGAAAGCCAGAAGGAAAACGCCCAGTTGGTAGACCAAGAATGAGGTGGGAGAACAACATTAACTATGATTTGAGGGAAGTAGATTATATAGGGAATGATTGGAAAGCTTAGCTCAGGATAGGGATGTATGGAGAGCTTATCTCCTCGCGGCCATGAACCTACGGGTTCGATAGTGCCAGTGAGTAAGTAATTAAGTAAGTAAGTAAGTAAGTAACCGATGTATTCAAATGGATACATTACAAACTTAAGGGTAATTATTACAATCTTGTATAAAGTTAATTTGACCTTTATCAGTAACAGAATTTATATTTGTAAGCACAACTCTGTCTCAATATTTTAATCACCATCATCCGTTACAAATTAAGTCTTTGTAGACCTGGGCTCAACTGCACTTCTACTAGTGCTTGATTTTTCAGTTATATTGTTGTAAACTATAGCTCTGCTTCTGTATTTACTAACATTATTTAATATTTTAAACTTTTTCAAACAATTTTTATAACATTATTAGACAATTTTCAAGTATTTATTTAAATATGCAAATCACAATATTATGACACTGTTAGACAATATTGTGATGCTAACTGCTATTTTCTCCAGAGAGTATATTACTTAGCCTATGATTTTTCTATCGCTGTTTCGGGTTATCGCTGATTGCATTAGCGTTAGGCAGTGATAAGTAAGTGTATACCCATTTTTAATAAACGTTTGGTAATTTTAATATTATTAATAAATTTTTAACACAGATTTAGGGATTTATTGCAAATATTGTTCATTTAAATTTCATAGCGACGGATAGTAATAGAGGATGATAATCGATATGTGGTTCGATTGTAGGTTATCGCTGGCTCTATAAAGTCTGGCACTGTTTTTCTATAGGACATTGAAAATATTTCACGCTAGTTTAAGTGCAGTTTTTCCTAGACCTGTATCGGCCCCATCTAGCAGTCTTTTAAGAGGTCTTTCTGGTCGTTGAAATCCTTTGGGTTTATATAGCATCATCATTTTTGGCATTCATGGACCATCCATTCTTTTTACATGGTCTAGGCAGTTTAATTTATATATGTTCAGTTTTTATTCTAATGATTCTCTTTCTAATAGTTCTAAAATGTCTTCAGTCTTTTTTCGATCTAAAAAATGTATCCTGCTGTCCGTTTGAGACGGTCACCGAAATCATATGGCCATCATCTTTATCATCATCATCCTTATCATTATCATCATCTTTATCATCCTTCACCGGTGTGGAAAGCAACGGGAAGCTACCACACCTACACAATTCCCTAGCAAAGCTGCAAGCATAGCATAAAAATGCTATGATTGCAGTGAAGGACCTGCCTTCGGGCAGAATTACTATGGATGGATGTTCCGTTTGAGAAATTTCACTTACCTTGTTTTATTTTTCTTTGTACATTATTTACGATAATTTTGCAATATTACATTTTTGTACTTTATATATTGTGAAAATTGTAATTTAATTACATAAAAATGACTGTTATTGCAATTATTGAGTTAAATCAATTAATTTAAATATTAATTTAATTAAATATATTATATTAAATTGGCAGTGTTTTTTTTCTTCTCATTTAGTAAAATTCATAATAAACAAAAATCGGAATTACATATAAAGTAAAAATCAGACAATCTGAATTTAATGCTAATTAAGTTATCTATATTTAGTAAAAGAGTGATTAAATTAATTATGGTATTGTTCCTAATTAATATACTAATTAAGAATTTAATTAGAATAACTTCAAAGACGTAGATAGTCTCATTTTAAATTAAGAACCCGATTTATAAGCGACTAATGAAATATGTCACTGAAGGTACTTTATACGGTAACATGACTTTACCCCGAGACTATAGGGAGTCCTATTTGAGGCGGATCATTCAAAATCTTGTCTTAAAACTTTTTTACAAATATTGAGTTGGTAGTACCCAAGCATTCCTTGTTACGCGAGCAATAATTTTATCGTAACCAACTGTGTTAAAAGTGATATTTTTTTCAGATATATATAAATAAATAAAATAATAAATGCGCACAACGTGCAAAGAAGATTGTTCTCAGTCACTGCAGAGTTTCAACAATGATTCTGATCTCATTCTAGTTTAACACATAATATTTCTCGCACTGTTCGCCACATCTTGCACATATGCAGTCTGGGCTGGGCTCGTGGAATCTCTGGTTGCTGCACTGCATGTGGTGAAATAAATGCACAGCGAGTCTGGTCACTGTGTGGCGCAATTCATATCCTCCCCGAGTCCATTCACGGTTTGTCATGGCGTCAGTAATATAGAATTCTTCTCATATTTTGCGTTTCTTCTCGTGGAGTTCTTGCAGGAGGTCCTGGTATGCTGGTGTCACTGGTTGTAGGAACTTTAGCCTCAGCTCTTCTATGTAGAATGGCTCTCTGGAGAGGTCATATACAAGTCGTGAGGGCGTGTATCTGGAGAGACAGAGCACCCTTTTTAGGTATGTGGCTTTTAGTTTCTCTAATTTTTCTAGGTTCGTTTTCTTTAAATGCGCCCATATGTTCTCTAACCCATATGTTGCAACGGGATCAACTTTAAGTTAAAAAAGTTGTAGGGCTGTTTCTAGTGAGAGTTTGTTTATTGACTTAATTTCGCTTATGGCTCTTATCGCAGCATTTACTCTCTGTCATCTACATGATTTGTAAACACGCTTCCCTGTGTTTGGAAAGTTACTCCCAGATACGTGAAGCTAGTTACTGATTCTAGTGCTTTTCCATCGTTGTAGAAACTGCCTCGTCTGCCCCCTTTTCTAAAGGTCATGGAGATTGTTTTCTCTTCATTTAGTGTCAGTTCATTTACATTTGCTCAGTCCAGTAATTGGTTGAAGGCTTTCTGCAAATCACTATCCGAAGTTGAGGTCAATACCATGAGCAGGTTTACGTTGTCAGGTTTTATTGCCTTGATGATGTCCGCTGTAGCTAAAATGAACAACAAAGGGCTTAACGGGTCCCCCTGCAGTACCCCCCCCCCAGTTTGCTGTATCAGGTTTGATTTGTCTATACCGTTACTTATTTCCACCCAGTTGTTGGTGAGGAGTTCTCTAATAGGCGGTAGTAGGCAATGTTTTAGACCTATAGCGTTTTCCAATTTCTTCATTAGGATGGTTCTATTTATTGTGTCGAACGCCTTGGAGTAGTAAATAAATATAGCATATAGCTTTCCTCCACGGTTTTCTATGGCTGTTTCTATATCAGATTGGAGACAATGTACAGCTTGTGTCGTTGTTCTCCCACTTCTGAATCCAAACTGTGAATCTGGTAGTTTCTCATGAATAAGACATCTGAGACGCTTGCATAGTAATGTTGTAAGGGTCTTGAGAAGAGTATTCTCTAAGGCAATACCCGTATACGCATTTGGGTCAGCCGTATTGCCTTTTCCCTTGTATAACATTATTACCTTTGATATTTTCCATCTATCTGGTATAGCTCCTTGTCTCAAGCATTCATTGATGAGGGCTGTGAGTGGTTTTGCTAGCACAGGGAGTGTAGTTTTCAGGTGTTCATTATATATGTTATCTGAACCACATGCTTTATTGTTTTTGTACTCAGAATAGTGTGAATTACTTCTTTTTCTGTGAAAAGTTCTGCATCTTGTATTTGGACCTGAGTCATTGGAGAGCTTGCCGGGCGTGTGTCTCTAGCCTGCAAGATTGAACTTAAATGTCTCTCCCATACCTCCGTTGGGATATTTCTTGGGAATTTCGGTTGCTTTGGTTGAAGAGCTTTGTGTGGACTTTGCTTGGCCATATCAATTAACCGTTTTTCCTCTTCCTCCCAGAATAGCCTCTGTGATTCTTTTATCTTGATTATTTACTCTCTCCTCAGTCTAACGTATAAGTCCAACTCATCCGCTGATCCCGTTGTTCTTGCATTATGCATAGCGTTAATGGCTTTTCTTCTGACTTCATAGCATTCTTTGTCGAACCATGGCTTAGACTTTCGATTTATATTATCTAGTATATGAGTAGTCTTTAGAATCAGTTCTTCTATCAGAGAAGCTGCTTCATTCATTGTTTTAGTTTGCATTAATGTTGTTTTAGTATTGACATTGTCCAATGATGATAGATCGGCTTTTCTGCTTAGTTTGATTGGGTTTTATGATCTCTTCCTTGTTACATTCTCCAGCTTTAGTGTTGTTTCTAGGGGCAGGTGTTTCCTCTCCACTTCTGGGATGATGTTTTGTTTCAATGATTTAAATTTGGAATTGATAAATATTAAGTCTATCGCGCTTGAACCATTATGGCTGACATAAGTTTTAGTTGCCTGGTTATTAACTAGCATAAAGCCTTCTTCTTGGAGGTAGTTCACAACCTCTGTTGTTTTTTGTGAGACAATATCTATGTGACAGTTCATGTCTCCTGCGAGTATGACAGGGTCAACTGCAGTGATGGTGTTCAAACATTGACTGATTTCGTCTATAATATTAGCTGGTGAGAACTCTGGTTGGAAATATACACACATAAGGGTGCATATGGCGGTCCTTACTACTAGGGCATTTTTTGATTTATATGAAACTGCGAAAGGTGAGAAGATTTCTTTGATTAGACAGGTGATGCGGCGTTTGGGTTTGCCCAATGGGCCTTGTTCTGCCAAGTTATTGATCGAGTAATGTGTGTTTATTGTATTCTAATCTTCTGTAAGGAAGGTTTCTGTTAAGAACACTATGTCGTAAGCCTTAAAGAAATTATCGGGAACTAGTGATAATACAGTTTTAAGTCCTTCTATGTTCCAATTTAGTATCCTTAGTCTGAGTTGCTTTTGTGTCTCATTCGGTGAATTCCGCTCAGTTGTCTCGAAAAAAACGGGGAAAGCGGAAACGCCTGCCACTGTTATTCCTGCTGGTCAGAATTCCGCTTCATTTGCTTTCTCTAGGAAACTAAATGGGATTCCTAACGTAAAAGCTTTCGTACTCCGTTTAGTTGACAGTTCTTCACATGTCACATTTTCTTTAATTCCTTTTTTTGCTAGGAAATTTTTAATAGTGCCAGTGGTTGTTTGGGGTTTCAGTCTACCCGTGAGGAGCCAGGCCATCTTGTCTACTGCTTGTAAGTCATCATCACTCGGTCCGGCACCGGTCATGGCTGGCTGTTCTCTTGCAGGTCGTCTGCCTCTTCGGCGGGTGACTTGTCTCCATGGTTCCTCATTTGCATGTTGTTCTTGTTCTTGTTGCTCTTCTTGCACTATCTCACTTGTCGATGGGAGATGTATTTCGCTTCGTGTGTTCTGATCAGTCTTTGGATTTGTGTGAGTATGTTTCATTTGTTTTGTTTCTACCTTCCGAGTATTTTTAATTTCTTCTTGTATTAGACCTTTCAAATTGTTTGTTAGTGCTTCCATCATTTGATGTATGGTTTGCGTGATATTATTTGTAATTATCTCTTGTATTGTGTTGTAATCCAGGGTTGGGTTGTTGAAGTTCCTAATTCTGCTGCAAGATGTCAGGTCCTGAGTGCTGGTGTTTGTTAATTATTGTGTGGTGTCACTACGTGTCGTCACATGTTCCGTAGCATTCGTTGGTGTGGTCTCTTGTCCGCCAGATGTCATGATATGTATAATGGTGTTCGTTGTTTCTAGGGCGGTGTCACTAGATGTCGCTACTTGTCTTGGATCCCATCTGTCTTTTCCCTCTGCCGGAACGGTTTCTTGTTTTTCGTTTACCTCATTCCCCGAGAACATTGTATCTTTATTCTTAGTGTATTCTACGTTCATAATATTTTTCATTTCAGCGAAACATTTTTCCAATGTACCCACCGCATTCAGAATGTCTTCATTTGATACTATCTTGAGGTATCCTGCTTTTTCGGCTATGTTTTTCAATATTTGCAGAGCACTTTCTACACGTTCGTCTAGTACGGCCGCCATATGTATCTGCATCGAAAAATGTAGTGTTATTCCATAAATTGTCTTATCCATTGAACTTGATGTTCCAGAACTTGCCTAATACAATCAACTAATAAAGAACAAACTTTGTAACATGTGACGCGAAGTCACATGTTTTCCTGAGGTTTGTTTCCTCTACCTCTACTGTGTATTACAGTGTTATTCGAAAGATTTTTATATGGTGTAGGTAAGAGTAGTAACTGAATTAATAATATAATATAGCGTTCGTTTTTTTAAGGATGGGACATAATATTACTCCACTATATTACATACATCGCTGTGAGGAAACCGGTATAGTGAAAAGTAATACGTATGAAAGACATGATCGTGCCTCCTATGAAATTGCCGAGAGTATTCCTAAACCCCGCTAAATATAGGACGTAAGAATTTGCTAGCAAAACTTTTGGAGTAAACTGGGAAAGGAAAGAGTTTCTTATTTTATAAGAACTTTTTCGAAAGAGTCTCAACTGAGAAAGGCAGCATTTCTCTTGAAGAAGACATTTGTTATGAAGGATGTGACAAAGAGAAATTAGATGTAAGAATGTAATTCAGATTAAGAGTGTAATGGGTGTGTAGGGAATAGTAGAATAGTAAGTAACATTAATATTTTTGTGTATCACCTAAACCAGTTTGTCTACCTTAAGTGCCTGAGAACTTTTATGTCAATAGTTATATTTTGTGTTCTATATGAGAACTTTTTTTTCAAAATGCTGTTGTGGTAGCTTTAAATTCTGAAAATTCGTAATCTAAAATGCCTAAGTCGTAGCTTCGTGGTATTTCTAATAAAGTTACATAAATTAATGTCACAAAATTTGTGTCGTTTTCAAGGCGGATTATTCATAGAGCAAAAAAAAGCGAAATATATATCATTTTAGTTTGCCTAGCGGCTCTAAAATGAACCAGTTTTACACGCTTTATATTAGCTTGACATGTATCTATCTATCTATCTACGTAATGGAGTCTTTCAACGAGATTTTCACCCACTTACAATCATTGGATCGTCTTCAAACTTTGTATACTTGTAAAGTACCAATGACAATACAATAATTTCATAATTGTCTTTCTAAAACCCTGGCCAAAATCATCAGAATATATAAAAAATTTCTGTGTAATTATGTAACGGAATATTTAAATACGATTTTCACCCACTTAAAATCATTGGATCGACTTGAACCTTTGTATACTTGTAAAGTACCAATGGCAATACAATAATTTCATGTTTAAAAAAATCATGGCCAGAACCATTAGAAAATAAAAAAAGTGTCTGTGTAATTATGTAACGGAATCTTTCAACACGATTTTTACCCACTTCAAATCATTGGATGGACTTGAAACTTTGTATACTTAAAAGGACCAATGACAATACAATATTTTTTTCTAAAATCCTGGCCGGAATCATGAGAAAATCAAAAAAATGTTTGTATAATTATGTAACGGAATCTTTCAACACGATTTTCATCCACTTAAAATCATTGGATGGACTTGAAACTTTTTACATTTGTAAAGGAACAATGACAATAAAACAGTTTCGTAAATATTTCTAAAATCCTGGCCAGAATGAGCAGAAAATCAAAATAATAAAAACCGGTATAATAGATTGCGGATTTATCAACTTCTTACTCAATCGTCGTAAGAGCTGAGTTAGTAGAGCTGTGGAATGTAGTGGTATACAGTTCCAGTAATCCATAGGTTACTGATTCAAGTCCGGCCCGGAGGATATATTTTTAGAAGAATATTACTTTTAGCTCATACTACAATAATTTCGAATTTAAAGATATTTACATTTTAATCTTAATCTGTAATATATTAAAACTAAAATATAAAAAATAAATAATGGTTCAAAAAAACTAAAACAACACGCTTTATTAGAAAACCTAACTAAAATATGAAAAATAATTTTAATTTCCAACACGCTTGGGATAAAATTAAAGTGGTCAACAAAAAAATCATCTCCAACACATCTAGAATGAAACTAGAGTTATCTACAAAAAATAATTTTACCATCAAAAGCGTGGGGTGCTCTATATCAATTAATATATTTGATAATAAGCAGATACTGGTAAAAGTAAAGTCTCTAAGAAAAAATGTAAAAACCATAAAAAGCACCCCACGGATTTGATGGTAAAATTATTTTTTTTGAAGAAAACTCTAGTTATATTCTAGATGTGTTGGAGATGATTTTTTTGTTGGCCACTTTAATTTTATCCGAAGCGTGTTGGAAATTAAAATTATTTTTCATTTTTTAGTTAGGTTTTCCAATAAATAGTGTTGTTTTACTTTTTTAAACCATTATTTATTATTACACGCTTTATATTAGCTTAACCTGTTCTATCTATGTAACGGAATCTTTCAACATGATTTTCACCCACCTATATTCATTGGATCAACTTGAAACTTTGTATACTTACAAAGGACTAACGACAATACAATAATTTGATAATTTGTTTCTAAACACCTGGCCAGAATCATCAGAAAATAAAAAACAATATTTGTGTAATTATGTATGGGAATATTTCAACGCGATTTTCACCCACTTAAATTCATTGGATCGACTTGAAATTTTGTATACTTGTAAAGGACCAATGCAATACAATAATGTCATAAACGTTTCTAAAATCATGGCCAGAATCAGCAGAAAATAAAAATAATAAAAATCGGTATTATAGGTTGAGGTCTTATCAACTTCTTATTCAATCGTTGTAAGAACTCAGTTGGTAGAGCGATGGACGGTAGTGATATATAATTTCAGTAATCCATAGGTCGCTGGTTCGAATCCGGCCCGGATGATCTTTTGTAGTGGGGTTTTACTTTTAGCTCACATTACAATAATATCGAATTTTAAGATATTTACATTTTTATCTTATTCTGTAATATATTAAAATAAAAAAAATAAATAATAGTTTAAAATAACTAAAACAACGGGCTTTATTAGAAAACCAAACTAAAAAAAATAGTAGTTTTAAAAACTAAAACAACACGCTTTATAAGAAAACCGAACTAAAAAATGAAAAATAATTTTAATTTTCAACACGCTTGGGATAAAATTAATGTGGTCATCAAAATATCTTCTCCAACACATTTATAATAAAACTAGTTATCTACAAAAAAATAATTTTACCATGAAAGGCATGGGGTGCTCTGTATCAATTAATATATTTGATAATAAACATATATTGGTAAAAGAAAAGTCTCTAAGAAGGAAATGTGAAAACCATAAAAAGCACCGCACGCTTTTGATGGTAAAATTATTTTTTTGCAGATAACTATAATCTTATTCTAAATGTGTTGGATATGCTTTTTTTGTTGACCACATTAATTTTATCCCAAGCGTGTTGGAAATTAAAATTAATTTCCTTTTTTTAGTTCGGTTTTCTTATAAAGCGTGTTGTTTTAGTTTTGTAAAACTATCATTTATTCTTCTGTTGCTCCAAAACTATTCGTATCCTAAGAAAAACATTATAACTAATGATCTATTACTCATAATTATTATGTTTTACTGCATGGAGCACCCTTAGATCAAAGTATGAACTATTAGTGAAAACATTCATTTTTCTGACTCAATATTATAAGAATTATGAATTTCTCGTTTTGCCTGTAAAATGACTTATGGTGTGTAAGGCAAGTCCTTGAATGGCCCGCCTTATTTAGTGACTATACAAAACCAAACCATATCAATGGTTACATATACTTCGCTCATTCCTAACTCGCAGATGGTGACCGACAACTAGTAGTACAGGATCCGAAGAGAAGTCGACATTTACCTATCTGCTTACCGGATGAAACATTTTTATTAAATCTCGAATATAGACGAATACATCCAGAAACACTTGCCTATTAAAATGTGTTCATGACTATCCTTGATTTAAATTGTTTTAATTAACTTTTTTTCGGATTCTTCACCCACTTGTTGACCGAAGAAATATTGTTTGAACCGAGAGTTTTTAACATAAAGAACACTTACTTCAATATTCCCTCTAGACTCTGTCTTAATGATAGAAGTAAATTCCACTCTCTTTCACATCTTTTCAAGCTTCTGAATTCCTCCATTCCTAGTTACCTGGTGTCCATATTTGATAAGTTACCTTCTTACCACCATATTGACACTAGGTCACAAGATAAGTCTGTTAACAATCCGTCTTCGTAGCACTTCCTCTTATTCCACTTCCTTCACAGTAGCCTCTGCCCGCTCCTGTAATTTCCTTCCTCAAGATATCAGGGGTTGCCGCACACTTGGTTCTTTTAAGTCACGCTTATGCAGTTACCAGTTGTCTAATAATCAATACAGATGTGCCATTAAATTAGATTTATTTTGATATGTATTTCTACTGGTAAACAGATAAGTGCAGTCACCTACATTAACTCACCTGTTTATACTCCCTTGCCAGGTAGTCATGACTAAAATGAGTAGGCAATGGTTTCCAGGCATATTCTTTGTTTGAAAATCTCGGTTCAAATAATATTTTTCGGTAAACAAGTGGGTGAAAAATCCAAAAAAAAGTTTAAGTAATTTAAATTAAAGATAGCCATGAACATATTTTAATAGGCATGTGTTTCTGGATATATTCGTCTATATTCGAGATTTAATCAAAAAATATGTTTTATCCGGTAAGCAGATGGGTGAAGGTCGACTACTCTTCGGAACTTAGACTATAGTATAATACAGGATGAATGGTAATTACACCGACAAACTTCAGGGACTGATTCCTAACTGGAAATTAAGGAAGAAAGGCCCTACAAACATTTGTTGAGAAATGAACAATGTGCCTGCAACGACAACAAATCGTCCCGGCACATAGCATAATCGCATCTACGTCACAATAGATGTTCACGTGGCCTCCGTGTGATGCAATGCTCGCGTTCACACATCGTCCCATGTATTTCCTCACAATTACGCATGTTCTGGCCTCTCCCCGAATAGCGTCACAGGCGATGTGAATTGCGCTGTTGAAGGGTATGCACATCAGGATCTGATTCAGCATGCACAACATTTTTCAGATGCCCCCAGAGGTACCAATCCAGGGGGTTTTGGGGGTTTAGTCCGGTGATCTATCAGGCCATGCAACAGGGCCGAGAAAATAATGTCATTCGTCAGTGCCATCTACCATGGCAACGATGCATTTATGGACACTTATTCATAGGATATTTTTCCTCCATTTACAGTCAGGAATCGGTCCCTGCAGTTTGTCGGTGTAATTAAAACTCACTCTGTAGAGTATAGATCTGAAAGAAAACGCTCTCTCTGTTTTTTGTATCAGTATTGAGACAGTTCCTGTCGTGTACTACACGGGATACTTTTGCGGTCAATTATAAGTTTAACATAAGTTATAATCACTTATAATACAAACTCACATTTTAAAATGTCTCTTCAGTAATAAGTGAGTAAATATTTTAGATCAATAGTAGTATGAGGTTACCTCTTATTTGCATATATACAACAGTGACGTCGAGGAACCGTCAGTTTAGAGTGAGCGTGCTAGAGCTCTTCTGCAAAATATCTATTGTATTTGAAGCGAAACCCATTGTAATACGTGTATAACCTACATTATCCATAAATTGATTTACAATGAGTCAGTTAAGTGAACTTAGATTTTTTTACTCATTGCAGAAAGCGGAATTCGAATACCAGGCAATCTGGCTTCTCGATACAAGCATTGTGGTTCAAATTAGATGACTAAAAGTCTATAAGATGAAGCTTCTTTCTCCTGATCAGTATACCTGACTACAGAACAAGGGCATCGGGATCGATTCTTCTCTTCTTTATGTGTCGTTCGTTATGCAAATATTTACCATAAGTAATGCCACGAGTGATTGTTGTGCTAGCCGTCGAGAAGAGCGGACGTGTTTTTGTTATAGTGGTTGAAGTGTGCAGGGGACAAAGCATTATCGAAGAAGTTAGAAAGCTGATTGAAACATTGTCAACTGAAGTGAAAGAGGGGTTTGAAAAGTGCAACGTGGGTGAAAAAATTCGTGATATTGAGACGAGCATGCATCGGATGGAGGACAGATTGAAATGGCTGGAATCTAAATTAGACTATCTCGAAAACCAGAGTCGCTGTAATAATATTGTGATATATGGTGTGCATGAAGAAGACAGGGAGAGCTGGGAGGAAACTGAACATATAGTTATAAGAGTAGTGGCGCAAATCAGGATTGATTTGGTGGAAAGTGATATTGAAAGAGCGCACAGAGTAGGTCGTTGGAATAGTGGAAAGAGACCGATTGTATGCAAATTATCACACTACAAAATAAAATGTTGGATCCTTAGAGGCAGTAAATATCTTAAAGGGACCGGTATCAATATTGCCGAAGATTTTAGTGGGAAGGTGCGTCGCGAAAGGGACTTTCTTTAGCGACACATGCTCGAGGCGAGGAGGCAGGGCTGCCATGCAATCATACAATTTAATAAATTGATTATAAATGGACGAATCTGGAGCAGGGAACAACTACACAATATGGACAACTCTGAAAATGAATTTGAAGAGGTCATTGACAGCGAGTCCCCAAATCCTACAGGGGACGCTTCAACAGCAGGTGGTCTCCTTACAGCAGAGGAGGGAGAAAATTCTACACGAGAGAAAGAGAGAGGGAGCACTACGATACTACTTACCCCAGGAATCCAATAAACATACAGCAAAAAACGGCTGAACGCAAAAAGCATACCCCACCTCTAAGAGGTGAACGACCGGCGGACACAAGAACTCCAACAAGAAAATCACTAAGACTTCTGAATTTACCCGCAGAAAAGGAACTATTGAGAGGGGGAAGTTCGAAAAATACAGGTAAGACTAATGACAAGGGAACACAATAGGGTTTGTTGACAGTCGGTTCATGGAATATCGAAGGGTTAAAACAAAAACTTTCAATGGACAGATGTGTAGAGTTTATTAAGACTTTTGATATATTAGCTCTAGGAGAAACATGGTTAAAAGCTAATGAATGCGTAAATCTATGTAATATGAAAGGTTATTTTAAGGGTAATCAAAATAGAGGAAAGAGAGGTAGATATCCAGGCGGTGTTGCCATTTTATATAAAGCTAACTTAGACCCATATATTAAAAAGGTAAATATTACTTTAAAAGAGGCAATTTGTATATATTACCATACAGAAAGAGCAGAAATGTGTCTGTTGTCTATTTACCGCCAACCACTAAATTCTAGGTATGCCAATCCAAATGTTTCGTTGAATTGTCTGACTCGTTGGCAGAAATAAAATATAGGTTTTCCGGAAGCGGGAATAATAATTTTAGGGGACTTTAACTGTAGGATTGGGGAGGAAAATATCACTATAAAATCGGATGATAATGAAACACGAGGTGAGGGTAGGAGAAGCAAGATAAGATTTTAAATTCAGAAGGAAACCAATTGTTAGCTTTTTGCGATGCATTTGAACTTGAAATTCTAATGGAAAATATGGGGAAGATAAAAATGGAGAACTGACATTTATTAATAAAAAGGAGTAGCGTAATCGATTATTCAATATGCAACACAAGACATGATTCCAGTCCAAAGTAATTTCTGTATACTTTCCAGAATCGAATCACACCACTTCCCAAACAAACTTATTTTAATATGAAAGGTATTAGTGAGACGGTTAATGATGAGGTGGCAATAATATTGCGGCCAATTACACGTTTCAGGTGGATCGAGGATCTGAGAGAAGAATTTATCAGGAGTTTGGAAACGCTAATACAGGATCTGCAATTAAATGATCTTAGCGAGGAGGAAATTATTAAAACTTTGACAGAATGTTTTCAAAAAGCAGGGGAAAAATTCAAGGTTAAATACGCGATGAACCAGTAGGACAAAGGGTGGTACTATAATGCATGTAGAAAGAAGAAGAAATTTGTCGAAAGTAGTCTTTTAAAGTTTAGAAAAGAAAGCACAGATGAAAGCAGAAAAAATTATGCGCAAGAGAGAAAGGAATATAAAGAATTATTGGCAGAAAAAAACTAGCATGGCAAAATAAGAAATCCGAAGAAATGAGAGTAGCGACTGAAAGTGGGAACATTGCGGACATATGGAAAGCGTTAAGGGAACTCAAAGTAAAGTCCATAAATCGGACAAGAATAACGCCCGGGGAATGGAGAAGTTACTTTGATAGGGTGCTGGGAAATGAGAGGTTAAGATATAATCAAGGAAATATAGTTGAGATCCCTGACCCAATTCATATTCAATTACTGGATCAGGATATTTCGAAAAATGAAGTGGTTTCTTCCATTAAATGTTTAAAGAATGGTAAAGCACCTGGAATTGATGGAATACCAGGGGAATTCTTGAAAAATATGATATCATCCAATAAATTATTAGACTTTTTGAAACTGCGTTCAACAAACTTTTTAATGGAGGAGATTATCCGGAAGCCTGGGCGACAGGTGTCATCCAACCGCTATGCAAAGGGAAAGGTGGGGCACAGATACCAGAAAGTTACAGGGGAATTTGACTCTTGTCAGTGTTCGGAAAAATATATTGTAAAGTAATAATAATAATAATAATAATAATAATACTTTATTTATTCTGGCAGAGTTAAGGCCATAAGGCCCTCTCTTCCACTCAACCAGTACAAATACAAATAAATATTCGACAAATATAGATATACACTATACTAATTATAAACACTTATAGATACAATAAATGTAACAATATAAATGTCATGTACAAACAACATTTTATAGGCTAATAACAATAATGATACGATAATAATAATAATAATAATAATAATAATAATAATAATAATAATAATAATAATAATAATAATATAAATATGATACATTATACGGGAAACACCAATTAATATATATATATCTTACACTGGATAATAATGAAGAGTTTAGAGCAAATATAAATTTAGATTTCTTTTAAAAGATGCCAATGTCCGGCAGCCCCTTATTTCTTGTGGTAGGGAATTCCAGTTGCGAGAAGTGGAGATGGTATATGTCATGGAGTGATGTGATGTCCTATGTTGCGGTATATTAAGTAAGAGACTATGTTATGATCTTGTGTTTAAGTTATGGTTTGATGATAGATACTGGAAACGGGATGATAAATAATTGGGAATCGAGGTATGTAGGATCTTAAATAGGAGAATTAGACAGTGCGATTTACTTCTCTCTTTTAGCTGTAGCCATGACAATTCGTGGAATAATGGAGAAATGTGATCGTATTTTCGAACATTAAATATGAATCTGATACACATATTATGGACACGCTGCAGTTTGTCCGACAATCCGTCACTTATGTCAGTTAGTAGAACGTCACAGTAGTCAAAATGCGGCATCACTAAAGTTTGGATTAAAATTCTTTTAAGAGTTGTAGGAAGAAAATCTTTAAGTCGCTTTAGGGAATGCATTATGGAGAAGATCCTTTTAGATGTTTGTTTTACTTGCTCATGCCATTTTAAATTAGAATCTAAGTAAAATCCCAAGTATTTAACGACGTCGGTATAAGGAATTTGTTCATTATCTAATATGACAGCCGGCATATTGCCATTGTTTATGAGGTATAATAGCCTTGGATGTCCGATAAGTATTGCTTGCGTTTTGTTTACATTTAGTTTCAGCCCATATTGTCTGGACCATGAAGATATATGCCTGAAGTCAGTGTTTACTTGTCAATATATTCATTAATGTCGTCAGGCTAAAGTGTGTGTAAATTGTGGTCGTCGGCGTAAAAGATGATGCTTGCAGTTTTGTAGTTCTTGGTCACGTCATTAATATAAATCGAGAAGAGAAGAGGAGCGAGGACGCCGCCTTGAGGTACCCCTTTCCTCACCAAGCGCCAGGAAGAAATGCAATTATTAAAAGAAACAGATTGCTGACGATTAGTGAGGTAAGATGCAAACCAATCAAGGCAGTTTTCCGACAGATGTAGTGTCTTTAGTCTCGCTAGCATTAAGTCTATATCTACTGTGTCAAAGGCTTTGCTGTAGTCGAGTAGGACTATTGCGGTGCTTTACGAACGAATAAGACAATGGGCTAAAGAGAAAAATAGGCTCTCAAAATATCAGGCAGGTTTTAGAGAAGGGTACTCCACGGTGGACAACGTATTTGTTCTGAGAACATTAATTGATGACAATCTGAAAATGAAGGGGGGTAAATTATTTTGTGCATTCATTGATTTTAAGATGGCATTTGATACTGTGGACCGAAGCACACTTTGGGAAAAATTAAATCGGAAAGGATTGTCTCATAAAATGATACATGCTTTAATGTCAATTTATAGATATGTTAAATTTTGTATAAAAGTAGACCAAGGGCACATTACACAGAGCAGTGAAGTCAATCGGGGAGTGAGACAAGGTTGTATTTTATCACCAATGCTATTTAATCTATTCGTTGATGATATTGTAGACGTAATGCTAGAAGGAGAAATTGAGGCTCCGGAGATAGGAAATGTTAGAATCCCAGTCCTGTTGTATGCAGATGATTTAATTATCTGTTCCAAGACAATGAAGGGATTGCAAAGAGGTCTTGACCTACTGGAAATATATTGTAGGAATTGGGGATTGACTGTAAATGTTAGTAAGACAAAAAAAACCTTTAAAAATGGGACGGTTTATGGTAGAGCAGAGGAATGTAAATACAAAGATCAAGTACTTCAAAACGTGAAACATTTTGAATATCTTGGTACGACGTTGAAAATGAACGGAAAGTGGAAAAAAATATTGATATAGCATTATTTAAAGGGAGGGGACAACTTAACAGTGTACTCGGTATTCTGGGTCGAGTGCCTGATATTCCAGTCAGCACATTAGAAAAAAATGTATGGAGCGATGGTCAGGCCAGTAATGCACTATGGTAGTGAGATTTTGGGTTTCCAAAGAAAGGAAATACTAAATAAGGCATATACGCATTTTCTAAAGTATATTACAGGAATTAGTAAGACCGTTTCTAACTGTGGAATTTTATATGAATTCGGATCATTCCAGGACGACATTAACTGTAAAAATTCGTGTACTCTAATACTGGTTGCGAGTAATCCAAGGTGAACAAACAATGCTTAGAGCAATTTGTTACGACCACCAAATTAAAAACATAGATGTTAAATTTTGGGCAGATGAGGTTAGGAGAGAACTCCAAAAGATTGGGATGGGCTGGATATGGGAAAAAGGGACTGAAAATCGCAAGAACGTGTGGAGAAAAATAAGGAGGAGGTATTTAGATATAAACCAACAAGATACTTTCGCCGAATGTACAGGAAAACGCTGACTGTGTTTACAAAGAGGCCTAAAACAGTCTGGGGAAAAGAATCGTATATACTCAACCTAGGATTTAAGGAGAGATCAGGGCTTGCTTGGTTTAGGCTAGGGGCATGGAAATTTCTAAAAATTAGCGACGATCACGGTATGCGGGGACTTTGAAGATGAGATACATATATTAGGAAAATGTAATGATTTAGAATATTGGAGACGTCAGTTATTACCGGAAAGATTTCTAATTTCAAATCGGGAAAGATTGGCATGCTACGAGTTACAGGTAAATCCAGAAAATTGGATAAACCTCGGTAAATTTCTGGACAAAACGCGAAAAATAAGGACAACACTCATTCATGAATAAATATATGTTATCAAAATGCAATACCATTAATTATTAACAATTATATATAAATTAATTAGTGTATAATGCTATTGTGTTATTATTTAATTGTAATATTAATGTGTTTTCTTTATGTAATTGTAATGTTAATGTTTTTTTAGTGTATAATGCTATTGTGTTATTACTTAATTGTAATATTATTGTGTTTTCTTTATGTAATTAATAATAATAATAATAATAATAATAATAGCTTTATTTTACCTGGCAGAGTTAAGGCCTTAAGGCCTTGTCTACCACTCAACCAGGTTTAAAAAAAAATACAAAAGAAAAGTCTTAAATCTAAATTACAATATATATATATATAAACGATTACAAGTTATGAATACAATACAATTAATATTTATAATGTATTTTGATTTACTCTAAATTTAACGAATTAAATATATAATATGTACAAGATATATAAAAAAACGAGGAAAAGATTAATGACATAGTATAAAATTAAATAAATAGAGAAAAATTAATTATTAGACAACAGGTAACTGTATAAGCGTGACTTAAAGGTGCCAAGTGTGCGGCAACCCCTGATATCTTGAGGAAGGAGATTCCAGGAGCGGGCGGAGGCTACTGTGAAGGAAGTAGAATAGGAGGAAGTGCTATGAAGAGGAATTGTTAGCAGACTGCTATCTTGTGACCTAGTGTCAATATTGTGGTAGGAGGATAACTTCTCAAATCTGGACGCCAGGTAAGTAGGTATGTAGAATTCAGAAGCTTGAAAAGTAGCGAAAGAGAGTGCAATTTACGTCTGTCAGTAAGACGGAGCCAAGAGAGGTTATTAAAGTGTTCGGAAATATGGTCATAACGGCGGATATTGAAAATGAATCGAATGCAAGCATTATGAACACGCTGCAGTCTCTGCGACAAGGCATAGTTTAGATCATTATATATAATATCACAATAATCGAAGTGTGGTAACACAAGATTCTGCACTAGGATTTGTTTTAACGAAACTGGGAGAAAATTCTTTAAACGTCTAAGATAATGTAAGATGGAGAAAGTCTTTTTACATATGTGTTTCACTTGTGTTTGCCAGGTTAAATTTGCGTCTAGATGTAGTCCAAGATCTATTACTGAAGAAGAATAAGGGATAATTATATTATTTATAATAATGTTTGGAAGTGTAGATATGTCAAAGGTTGTAAGCAGTCTTTGTTGTCCCATTAGAATTACTTGTGACTTGTTAGGATTTAGATTTAGACCGATACTTGAAGACCAGTTAAAGATGGATATGAGATCGTCATTCATTTTCATCAAGCTGTTATAGAGAGAATGAGGAGGTGAATGTAGGTAAATTTGGAGATCATCAGCATAGAGGTGATAACGGCAGTGCTTTAGTACAGTTGGCAAATCATTTATGTAGATTGAGAAAAGAAGAGGTCCGAGAACACTGCCCTGGGGGAATCCAGCCGGCACGTTACGCCAAGTCGAAGATCTAGAGTTTAATGAAACGTATTGTTGACGACCGTGCAGGTATGAGTCGAACCAGGATACAGCGCTGTGAGACAAATGTAGGTGCTTGAGCTTTATCATAAGTAAGTCGTGGTCTACTGTGTCAAAAGCTTTGCTGAAGTCAAGTAAGGTTAAAGGAGTCAATTGACGTCTGTCCACGGCTTCACGAATATCTTCGGTAATTTTTAGCAAAGCTGTGGTTGTGCTATGACCAGATCTAAAGCCGGATTGATAAGGATCAAGGAGGTCATTTTCTTGGAGATAATCAGTCATTTGCTTATGTACAATATATTCCAGGGCTTTAGATAATGTCGGAAGGATGCTAATCGGTCGGAAGTCATTACAGTTAGTAGGTGTACTTATTTTTGGTATAGGCCGAACTCTAGACTGTTTCCATACAATAGGGAAGATAGAAGTTATAAGGGAAGCATTGAAAATATGAGTCACTGTGGGTAGAATAATGTCAATGATTTTATTTAGCATTAAAATGCTGATGTTATCTGTTCCTTGCGCATTGGATTTAATCCGCTTGAGTGCTTTTTTAACGTCTATAGGCGAAATGTCGTAAAAGTAAAATTTATCTCTTCCTATATGTGGGGATGGGGATAAGTCTTTAAGAATGTCTATTTTAGTCTTGTTGTCTGGAGGTGTCATGGGTATTGAGGTAAAATGTTCATTTAAGTCATCTACAGAAATGTCTATAGAGTCAGTTGAGGGATTCAACTGTCTAAGTCCCATTGCACGGAGCTTTCGCCAAGTGTCCCGTGCACTTATTTCAGGTCCGATTATACTGTGGGCGTGTCGTAGTTTGGCATTACGTATAGTTTTGTGTAGTTGTGTTTTCTAAGTTGTTTGTACAGTTGCCAGTTCTCGTCATTTTTATGTCGTCTGTATGTTCGGTATGCTTTGTCTCGTTTTGACATAAGTTCACGTATTGAATCATTCATCCAGGGAGCAGGGGAGCGGGAAAATCGTCGGGTTTTTACTGGTGCATGTCTGTCGTATAGTTGTAGTATAAGTGTATTAAATGTGTCTACTTTTTCATCAACTGATCTAAGATTCCATATTGAATACCAAGGAAGTTCTAAAGCGTCTGATTTTAGTTTAGTATCGTCTATGTTTTGTAAATTTCTGTACGTAATTAATTTAGAGAGTCTTTTAGGACATTGGAGTGAGTATTCTACGAATACAATGTCATGAGCAGATATGCCAGGAGCAGGAATTTGTCCATATGACAGTACTTTCTGTGGATGTGTAGTCACAATTAAGTCCAGTAGAGTGTCAGAAGTAGCAGTATGGTGTGTGGCAGAGAGAGGAACAATGGTCATATTAAAGCTTTGGAACATATTTTTAAGTTGTATGGCTGGTGAGTCAGTCTGAAGAAGATTTGTATTAAAATCGCCTGTGACAATAACGTGTTCATAATGAGGCAATGAATCGTTCAGAGCGTTTTCTAGATCCGAAAGGTGCCCAATTTTTGGAGGTTTGTATACAATGCATAAGAGACATTTTTTTAGACTGGGTTAATGTTTTTAGTGTATAATGCTATTGTGTTATTATTTAATTGTAAGATTATCATTGTGTTTTCTTTATGTAATTGTAATGTTATTGCTGTTTTTGTTGTTTATTTTTCTTTACACTAGTACCAATTATTACTTTATTATAACGGACTGTCAACAGCACGTACGGCTTACTGCCCGTGCGACCCATATTTGTAAATAATATTGTAAATATCTTAATTTTTGTCTAATAAAGTCCTACTACTACTACTACAAATTTATCTATAGAATTTGGAAATCAGGAGTGGCATCTGTTAGGACCATTTAACGAATAAAATTAAGATGTTTACTCACAAATCATAATTTAAATATAGTAATTTAAAATATTTATATATGACATCTATACGAAAACAAGTGTAAATAAATTAATATGATTCAAATTCTTCCCTGTAGTGGGAAGCGCCTAAATATCTGTTAAAGGAAACATGGACTTACAAGATCAAAGAAGATATAATCAATGTAAACGGCGATGTTTGAAAACAAATGAGAAACGTTCTGTTTCGTTTGTTCATCACTGCAACCAGATCATATGTATTGCCAAATTGAATCGCAATATTGTAAGAATGCACCCTAGTAGAGAAAAAAATCAAACACATCATTACAGCCGAATACACTACTTGTCGCTCCATGGGCTTTCTCAATTTATCACTAAACGAGTTTAAACATGAATGTGACGTTAAGCGCGTTATCACTAATATGATATAAGTTTCCGCTACTAATCACCTCAAAGATTAACTTTTCTCTAACTTTGAAAGTATAAAAATTCGTTAGTTTATAGTAAAAAATATTAATAAATTATTATATTTTAAGTTATTATTTGAGAGTATATCTATTAAAAATTTAGAAGATTTTAAGGGGTCGCTGCCAGCGACCCCCTTAAGAATATACAATCACATACTAAATTCATTAATCAATCGGGCTTTATAGATTAATAATGAGATCTAAAACAATAGATTTTCAAGATTGGATAAATGAGGATGTTATTCCTGGTATTACAAAAACTGGAGAATATAAAATTAAAAATTATTATAAAGGTAAAATTCATAAACTAAAGGAATAAGAGATGAATTTAAACAAGCCTCTATATAATATTTATAATAAATTTGTTTCAAATTGTATATTATTTTATTTATTATTGTATCTTTTTATTTAGAACTCAGGATCCCAAAAATTGGGACTCTGGTTTTCATTTAAAAATCATGTAAATTCTAATATTTTCAATTTCATTTTCTATATTATTTTATATTAATACTCTACAAAATGTTTTATTATTATATCTAATAACGTGGCCTGATTATCAGGCCACGTTTTTATTGTATCTTTTTCTTTTAATTCTTGTAAATTCTAATATTTTATTTTAAAAACTCTACAAAAAATGTTATATTATTGTATTTTTTTTATTTAAAATTTAGGGTCCCAAAATTTGCGACCCTGGTTTTATTTAAAAATCATGTAAATTGCAATATATTTAACAAGAAACCAAGAAGATTTAAAAATAAACAAAGAAGTTTTTTAATACACAAGTGATCTTCTTGGTGATATAATATTAAAATATATATGTAGTCAATATGCCCATTTAAAACATTAATTGGTGAAATGGGCATATTGACTACATATATATTTTAATAAACAAAGAAGATTTAAAATAAACAGAGAAGATTTAAAAAATACTCATTGTCAACAAACCAGTTGTCTCAGACTGCGATTAAATATGCTTAACAATGCGTTGATTCTTAATATCAGATTCAAGTGTCTCTTGTCCTAATATAATAATATAGCAAATAGTTTTAGCTGCTACATCATTTTCAAAATCAAGACGTACGAGCTTCTTGCTTGTGCCACTATCATCGAAATTTCTCATATGTTTAGTTAGATCTATTAAAACCATAGGTCTATTGTTTAAAAATTCCTCAAAAGAATAAAATACACCATCATTGTTGCATACATTTCTTTTAATTTGTGTATAGGCAGTGTACATTTTTAGATATTTTCCCTTTGATATATTTAAATTTTTTAGAGAAGATGGAAACGTTCCACCTCTACAGTTTTCGAAGTACGAATTTTTTAAATTACAGTGATCAAACTTCGCTGAATAATTCTTCTGACTAACATTATTCCTATCTGTTTGAAACAGAAAAATAATTCATTCTGGCATATCAAATTGTGAAAAATGTGTCAAATCTATTTCAGAATAATTTCCACAAATAACTGTTTTAACTGTTTGACTTTTTATAAAATTAATACCAGTAGGTTGATTTGAGTAACTCAGCTTTTAACTTTACTTCAACTAGAGGACCATACCTAACTATAGGCATTCGAATATACATACTCTCAGTTTCAATTTAACAAATTTTCCCACTTCCCCAAACATGCATAGTCATATTATCATTGTTATTTCTCTTAAAAGTAATCTTCAATTGCTCTTAATATATGATGTCCTTGTAGCCGTTAAAGAATCCACCTAAAAGCTTTAGTTTAAATAGTACTTCTTGTGTGCTCTTTGTATTTTTAAACACCCCAACATCGTCTGTTCCGTCTTCTTTTAGTGGTAGCCATCCAGATATTTTATATTCATATAGCTGTGATTTAGAAAGGGGACAAGTTCCTAAAGCCGTGCTGGTGATACCTGGGTAGTCTATTCTATCAATTGTAGTATTACATTTCTCAACTAATATCTGAGACCACATATGAAGAAAGAAATTATCAACTACTTTCACCTCAGCTTTATCACTGTGTCCTGTGCCATCTTTTTCAACTAATTTGTATTCCATGTAGAATCAGCATTATAAGGACATATCAACAAATCGCCAATAACCACGTTGAAGATGACATCATTATTAGGTGAATTTAAACCATTAATAGTTTCTTTAGTTGGTGGATAATCTTTGTATTCGTATGAGATAATGTTGTCCATTTATTACAATATAAATTATGAGTGTTCACAAACATTTAGAATTACAGTTACTAGGCTATCTCCAAAATCAATTGGGGCCCCATTTTCTTTTTTAACCCATTCGCTTCAGATTTAAATGATCAATGCAATTGTCCACAAAGCGGATTTACGTTACTGTAAATTATATTGTCTATTTTCAGACATTCAAAACAAGCAAAAGATAACGGTACTTGAGATTACAATCAGGGTGAAGGCCAATACACATTCATCTACTATTCATAAATGGTAACAAAATATTACCCTGTCAAGGGAATATTGCAAAATATATAACAGTAGTGTAAAGCAAGTGTACCTTCTTCTGCGTTGAAGAAAATTTAACTGCCGGCGAGTCTAACTCGTCTTTTGAGGCGAATGGGTTAATGTCCACCATTATAGTATCAAAGTCAAGATGATTAACTGGAAAAAATAATGGATATGTTGGTTCGTAGATGATAGGCTCTTAAAATTCTGCATTAGTTCTAAACGATGCAATAATATCTGATTTTTTATTATGATAGTCATCGAGTTTTAGATACATTCCATCCGCTAAATTACAACAAACTTCAATCGTTTCAAATGGGTGAAATTTAGGAACATAATCACCACTAGATTCCGTATTAGGTTCAACCTCATTATTGTCCTCATTATTATCCAAGCACGTCTCCAATAGTTTTACCATAATTCAGATGTAATTTGAATGGAGATTTTATATCAACTCGGTAGGTGGTATCATTTTCCTTCATTGATATATTATTGTTAATAAATGGTGGTTTTGAGTTAATATATGTTCCTAGTGTACTAATATCATACTGTCCAACTGGAATACTTAGCTCTTTTTATCACCATTTTCCTCATAACATAATATGTTATTATCTTTGTTACATTAGGCGTGAGATCTGTTGTATAAAAGCCAACTAACACAACTCGTAGGTTATCACTAATAATTGAATGGGATAACCCCTATTGTAAATTGGAATTATATTCAGACAGTTTGACTACATAAGTCATTTATTAGCAATATTTTTCTTACGTTTGGTCTTGAGATTAAGTAGACCTCTAATAATGATTCTTAGTAGTTCATATGTGGCATAAAGGCATGTAGTAGTGATAATTTTCCAATTCATTTATGTAAATTAAAATTATCAATTTATCTGTACACGATCTCCTGCGGCTACGCGTGGTTCATCAGATGATGAAGAAGGTTCTTCAGAAACTTCTTCAGCTCTCCACATCGTTTCAAATATGTCTAATTGTTGTCTGACATAGTTTTCCATTTGTGCCTTATTTATAGCATCATCTTTGTCTATTCCAGGTTTTATTTGTGCTATTCTTCGTTTATTGGATAATGTTATATAAGAATCGGAATGATCTATAACATTCTTTCCAACATAATTAAAAGAAACCCAATCATAAATTGGTACTTTATTTTTGATGTTCTTAATTTCATTATTTAGGATATGAGCTTCATCACTTGTAACAAAACCGGATACATCAGGTACACTAGTTGGTAGAGATTATATTTTTTCGTCTATGATTTCTTGTATTTTACTTTGGTTACGATATGATGGCTTGCCAAATATGTTTACAGTCATTTATAATATTGAAAATTTTATGAATAGGTACACATGAATTTTGTAACTATCCTGTAGTCCCATACCAGGTTTAGACTTAAAATAGACATTATCTCAATTAAAAACTTTAAACGGTTTTCTATTATCAACTACTGTATTGTTTTGGAATACTTCATATATTTGTGCATCTAGATTTGTTGCTATTTTAACAATTGATCCATCGCATAAAATAGGAAAAAATCGGTGACCACCAGTAGGTATAAAAATATTTTTAGTGAGTGTACCGTTAAAATATATAACACTAACTATATCTGTATCCCTAGATCTCTTTCCTCGTGAACCAATACCTTCACTTAATGTAACACATTCACCTTTGATTTCTTTTATATGTTTTTTGATAACCCCCAATACTTTATTATGATAATTTGATACATATTCATCTATTTGCTTTTTATTCACAGCATCGTTTCCATCAATACCAGGTTCGATAGCTGCTAATCTTCTGTGATTATGTAATGTTACGTATGCTGCTGTAGTGCCTATGATATCTGTTGTTTGCCAACACGGTCTACTTATGAATCCTCTTCCTGATATTCCTCTGGGGTGCTGGATTTTTATAAAGGTAAATTTAGTTATTACAACACATGTAATCGGTGAAATCAAGTTTATTTTGCTCTAACTTACTACGTAGATACAATTAAAGCAGGGCCAAATATTTAAATCAAAGTCCGTTCCTAGGACTAGAGGGGTCTCGAAGTGTGTTAACTTCGGAACAGGCAACACGTGGCCCCCTCAATAACCACGTAAGTTTGAGGAATTCCAAAACTCACAAAGTTCAATTATCACCTTCGATGGCGATCAACCAAAAGTAAAGATGGAGAATTCGTCAATAGCCAGTTGTGAGCTGGGGGAGATCCACCTCCCACGAATCTCTATACAATTACTTAGTAAGGACTACCGTCCATGCTGAGAGTGCCTACCGCACACTGCGAGAGCCTAACACACAATGAGAGAAAGTGTTGTAGTCATCTGCCAGACCTGAGCACAATACGCAGACGTTGGCAACAGTATACAACAAAAATGCTACCAACACAACTCAGCGTTACTGTATTCAGGTGCCTACAATCGGAAGTCAGATGAACTACATCATTAGCGTAATAACCCACGGCAGGTGTCTGCTATTACCGACAGAGAGAGCGACTCTTGTCGCAACAGTATCCTTTTTTGATAAAGTTCTTATTCATATATTTTTTGTCGGCATAGTTTGTAGCTTGGTCCTTTGTTAGAAAATCGGATAAATTTTGTGAAACTAAGTTTTGTTTGGTTGTTATATTTTGATGTAACACTTCCAAATATTGTTATTGGCATTTAATAGTGTTAAAATATCTTTAAAAGAGATCCCCTAGTATACATTTTTAAAACTGTAACACATAGATGTCCAGAGATAACTTCATCAAAATATTGTATACGCTCATTATTATAGTATATAGTGCTTCCTACCTCCGGACCATACAGATAATTTACCAATCGCTTAGGTGGTTGCTCACCATATGAATCAAACACATAACTTGTATGTTTGAGACTGTTTTAGATGTAACATACACGGTGAGTTCCAATGCTTTTACTTATATCGAAATTAACGACACCACACTCATATGTGTTGGGATTTTTAGGTAGCTGATCAATCATATATACACCTCTAAATCCTTTAGCATCTTTACACATTTTTATAATGTCATAATTATTCAGAGGCTTAGCGATACCAAGTTTTTTTTATCGCGGTAGGAGTTTTTCACGGTAGATGTTTTTTTTTGTTACGGTAGGTGTTTTTAGTACTCGTGCGTTTACGTGTACGTGATATTGAACCCCCAACTACTACATTTGTAGGGTTGCTTTTAGTCTCCATTGCAAGGTTATGACTTTTTGTTCTTCAAGCCCTTCATCATTATTCTTTTTATCGTGAACGGCATTGACTATATCTGCGGCACCACCTGCTATAGACCCAATTGCCCCTAATGCCGAAAGGAGTATAGATATAGTGAATATAAAGCCACCATTATGCTGTAGCTTTATTGCAGAACAAATTTTTGTTTTTTAATATGATTTACTACTTTCATATATGAAGCTACGGTAAAGCCGCTTCCTGTCTTTGAGGTTCTTTGTTGCTAAGAAGTTTACGTAGTTCTGAGACAGCATATATTAGTACTAGTAATGTAAAGAGATTTCCACCTCTGCGAACTTTTATAGCACTTCCAGATTTAATACTTTTTAAAAATGTTCAATGGTGAGTATTCTGCTAGTGATATCATTTATATATAATAAAAATATATAATTACGATCAACCCCATCCAAGATGGACTTTACCATGCATTACTTCAGCAACTGCTAATGAAACCAATTTCTCTCCAATACTTGAGTCGTTACTAAACACACGCTCTAGTGCACGATGTTCTAACACTTTATCTGCTGCGTGTCGATCTTTTAAATCATTGTGATCTCTATATGCTATATCATGATTTTTGCAAGCAGCGTCAGGAGGGTTGATTCCTTAATCACCTCTAGCTAATCTCTTCTCTGGCTTTGTACCAGGGCCGCAATATTGGTAGGAAGGAATGTGCAAATCGAATGGAAATTTGTTAATTATATCATTAACAAATCCAGAGTCATAAGCTTCACCTTTTTTGCTCCAAAATTTAGAGGGCAACATATTAATAATATTTATCAAGTGGCCAATATTTTTTGGGGTCTTGTAAAATAAAAACCGCAAGCGTATCATTGAACATTTTCATTATCCTAGCCTTCTCATTGTACAGATTATCGTTCCTAGATTGCTCCTCTCCCATAATAACAATTAGTCTGTATACAAGCTTTCGTACATCATTCATCCAAATAAATTCTTTAGGTAACTCTGTGTACTTTTGTAATCCTTTTCCACTATTGTGGTTCTTTTTTTCTTTTTTCCACTACCAACATCTAAATCTGAGTCTCGAAGAGATGGAGAAAAGTATTGATTTGATTTTGAAACACCCTATGTCATTCTTTCCCAAATAGGACTAATTATGCTATTATATTTATCACTCCGACTTGATTTAGGTCTCTTTGTATCAGGATCATTATTATGATATATACAATTCGTACTTATTAAATTTTTTTCATAATTTATCATATCGTCTTCTGGAAGATTTTGTTTAGGCTATTTCATTGTTAACGCATTGGTGACCGACAGCTGTGCGTTCCACCCACAGCTGCTAGACCGAACATTTCTGTCAGTAGCGTGGACTTTTAAATTTTAAAACGCGCTAGCACAGAGTGATTTTTACATCAATATATTTACAGTCAACAACAATAATGCATAAGTAAATCTTTATTAGTGTTCTCACCAGACCTTCTAGTAGAAATTGAGGGTTTGATAGCGTTAGAAACATTTCCCCTTATGTAAAGGCACAGGGCAAAATAGCATATGTAGCGAGTTTCTTTTCTTGTGTTCACTACAAACGCGGCAAGGTTTGGAAGGTTTTTTTTAAACACAGTTGGTGTTAATTTATGTTTATTCATGTCTCAGCCTTCTCGGTGGGTCTTGACATGGTGTCCTTTTCACACTGTCTTTCTTCCTCTTCCCTGTCATCTGTTCCTAAATTCACGACTGACAAGAGGCTGATTCAAGCAAAAACTTCTGTTTGACATATTGTTGTTAGGATTTTGAAATTTATAGACCCAAAAAGCATTAAAGAGCGCACAATTCAGAAGCCACAATACAACTTTCTTGCTTCATTTCACTGTTTTTCTAAGGATGGAGTAATATGATAGGTACTGGTCAGCCCTGTCTACACCCTTCACATACTTGTTGAAGTATTCAATAGGGCATTTTTACAGCTTTACCCCTCCCACTCTCATGTTGCCTGATGCAATGTGCTAACCATTCTTACGTCTCTTTTATCTTTCGATGTTTGTAGCAAAAGGTCCGCTTACTACAAAATACACTTTCTCCTGGTTTGAGTTTATTTCCTGCTTCCACAAATGATTTTGGAAGCCCTCTGTTAATCCTTACTGTTCCACAAACTATCGTTTTTCTTGCGAGCTAATTTTCAGCTATAGCCACACTATTATAATAATTATCCTGGTAGACATGATGCAACAGATATAAATTCGGCTCCGATTACATATCCCGTAATCGCCTAACTATCGGCACTAAAATTCCATATTTCACAGCCGTCTCTCTTAAATTTTAAACAACTCTTTCTGTAAATTTGGCAATTTCATAAAAGAGAAGAGAGGGGTACAAAAACAACTAATGTTTATTTCATAATGAGAAATAACAAAATTGCATGCTCCGTCAAAAGCGAAGAGGCTGGAAAACCATAGAAAACCTAAACACGGAAATCTCCGTGACCCGTCGTCTAGCGCTGGCCATTTAGACACAGAGATCTCCGTGGCCCGTCACCAATGTGTTAACAGACTCATTAACCCATTTGTAGCTTTATATTTGGTCCCATTAACCCATTGGAGACTTTTAACGAGTCTCCCTCGTGAGCAGGTAAAAAGGCAAAACAGCTCAACAACGACCTACACTCGTTATTGTGTTAAATCCCACCACTATAAGAAGATGGCACTCTCTTTAGTGATTAAAGTTTTCTGTTCGCCGTCTGTAACATTTTTTGCAGGTTTATATAAAGCATATATGTAGGACTAGTATATTGTAGAGTATATTATAGAAATAATTTATAGAATAATTTACTTTTTGATAATTATTACGGTAATATATATATATATATATATATATATATATATATATATATATATGTGTGTATTTTCAGTGTTTTTTTCGAATATCATGGCTGCTAATATAACTTTTTTAGAAACACCACTGATGAAGTGAAGGCCTATTTTACACTATAAGTCAAGATATAAAACCTAACATAAAACGGTTCTGGAACAATAGACCAATTTTTGTAAATGCCCATTTACAGCAAAACTGTGCCTTTCAAAAGTGTATTCCTAATTTCGATGTTTCTTCACTTCAAAGACAATGAATCCGTAATTAGAGATGACAGAATTTACAAAATTAGACCTGCTGTAGAGTATTTGAATACAACATTTCTGTCCTTGTATGTTCAAAGTGAAGACATTTCACTTGAAAAATCTCTTACGAAATTACGAAGTATATTGGCTTACGACCAGTTCAAAACCTGTAATCGGAATAAAACGGCACGATTTGGAATAAAATATTAGAAATTGTGCGAGACCTCTTCGGGATATGATCCAAATAAACACTGAACGAGATGCACCAGAAAATTCAGATTTTACTGTAAATTAGAGCGTAGTCCTAGAATTAGCAAATCCGTTCTTAGACAAAGGTTACACATTACAATTAGACAACTTGTGTTCTCCTAATTTATTTTTAGAGCTCAATAGACGAGAGACATATTAGGGACAGTAAAATCTAACAGAAGAAACATACCTATGGATTTAGTGAACATCAAATAAAAAAAATTATAATAAAAAAAGGAGAGGTAACATTATCTAGTCGTAGACTTCCTGCATTGAAGTGGAAAGATAGGAAATACGTTTATTATTATCATCCAAACACAAAAATGCCGACATCACTGTCACCAGTAAGAAGCAATGGAAGAATAAAGGCAGATAACAAGAAGAAAAATTCACAAAGGCTAAATGTAGTCTGGAATACAATACAGAAAATTTGCTTTTTTACATTATCGATAATTTGAGATCTTTCTATGATTTGATAATGTATAGGTCTATGCTTTTATATATTTAATTTCATTTATTTTTATAATATACTGTATTGTATATTGTTGTTATTTTTACAGTTCCTGTTAGAACATATGATTCATGTTTACTTCAAATTAATGACCAAGAAATGTTAGTAAAGGACGGTTTTTGAAAGGTTTGTCAACTTTCACAGCCTTCAAACTAACAATAAATAACGGTTAAATTACACAAAAGAGGGTTGTAAGCAGGCCACATTCCTTTACAATACTTAAAAGTACAAAATACTACAAGAAAATACAGGGGTAAACAAACTATCTGAAATTCATAAGTTCTGGGACGCAGAACGCATGGTCTGGGTATTCTGATTTAAAACCCAGTGCAGCGCTGGGGTGATTTAAATGGGTTTCCAGTGAAAGTACCAGGCGCTTTAAACGTGTCTTCAATGGGTTAATAATAAGATTGTCATTGTCAAAAACTACTTCAGAATCACCCATATAAAATGTACCATCGTTACCTCCAGTTAAGCCAAATACCAAATCACCTTTGTCCTTTCCTTTTGATTCGACTAAATATTTTGATATGATTGGCCCTATATTTGTCACGTCATATTGAGTAATTAATTTACGAGACGTATGCTCAGACGTAGACGTAAACGTAGGCTCAGACGTAGACGTAGGTTTAACGTACGTTGGTGGAACATATGTTAGTGGAACGAGTGACATACTATGTTCATGTTCATGTTCGATAACTTTTTCTAATTTAGTTCCCAAATTATTAATAGCGTCAATCATGGGCTGTTCTTGTTTCTTGTATTTGTTATAATCACCACGTTTAACTCTTTTGACACCTTTAAATTCTTGAATCAATTGATCACGTAATCGTATTATTTCATTTGTTTTTTTTAACAGTATATGTGGATTTTTCTTTGAACCAGAGTCAGAGGAGCTTCGCTCTGAGGGAGAGGAGCTTTGCTCTGAGGCAGAGGAGCTATGCTCTGATTTATTGTATGCCATTTATTAAGATATTAAATTTCCCAAATTTGAAACTAGCTTTTTAATTTGGTCTATAATGGTTATGTATGATGTTGCGCACTTAATTCCAAACAATGAAAATGTATTTCTACCAGCTATAATAATTGTATTCTTGAGCTAACTAAATTCGTAGTACAAATTGTCTTTGGAAAAATACAGGTTACCATTAATATATCTAAATGCAGAGTTAATACCTGGTGGTAATCCTGGAAACAATTTTGAGATTATTCCATAATATTTTGCCGACATCAGGCATCATCTATCGCGAAATTGTAATTAATATTATAGAATAAAAATGTTCTACCAGTTTATGTATTCACCACAGCGTTAATTACATTTCCACGACTTATACCCAACTCGCTTATATATTTAGAATATCCAGTAACGAGACTAAGACTAGGAAATTTTTATCATATCAAACAGATTATCTATAAATATAACCACTTCTCCAGATGGTCTCTGATATATTCCCACGATTTCAATAAATTCATTTGGTAGAAATGTTAGCCAATTGGTTATCTATTGTGGTGCTTCAGCTTGTTTATTCTAAATATCAATCATCCAGAACCACTCTTTGTAAAACACATACATGAACTGGTTTATCATTAAATATTGTTGAGGGATCTCCGATCCCGGTATGCTAGTGAAGTCACATAACTTGGGGCGCTCTTCTTCTTGGTACTTGTGTTGTCGTAGTCGTTTCGCTCGCCTTCGGCATTGTGGTACTTGTGGTCGGTACAATTGGCCTAGCCGGATCATACAAACTCTGAATGGCATATATATCATCTGTCTGTAATTCGAGTTTTATATTATGAGTTTCATAAAACGCGTATATGACAGAATGCCCAATTTCATGCATTAATGTAAAAAAAAGTCATATTATTTGGTGTTTGATCATCTTTTTTAAGATACCATTTTTCATCTGAGTCAATGTGGGAATTAGTTTCACCTGGATAGTAAGCATGTGCAAGAACACCTCCTATGCCATCAAATTTGTATATGCAGGGAGTGGACGATCTTTGAAATTTATGTACCCGACGCTTATTTGAAATTGTTATATCCGGATTGACATGATTATGTTCAAACGTGATGTCAGCATGCTTACTCCATACATCAAACGCTGCTTGCGTTAAATCTTGTAATTTATTATTTGCAAGTGCATAGTGCCACTTTATAGTCTTTTTATTCCACTTGTAAGTTGTAGTGCTAAAGCTAAACACATCATCCTTTACACCACATCTAGGTGTGTTGATTAATCCTAAACGTTGCGTTGTTTATTTGTCCAGTTGGATGAAGTCCGTAGTACTCTTAAAATAATAAAAGAGCATTCGTGAAATTTGTTGTATCAACGTATGCTATATCACCGCTTTCGCTCAAGGAACTATCGTTCCGTTTAGATTCACTCGAAAGATATCCATAGTTGTAAAGATAGTTAAGAACATGCAGCGTTTCATTACATGGTTTTTTCGAGACGGTTGTCCCTCGAGTGGTAACTAATAGTAATGTTAGTATGGTTATAATCTTTTGCATTTATATATATATATATATATATATATATATATATATAAATGATAGACTGGAATATAAAACCTATCATACCAATACCACAATTAAAGCGAAATAATGGTAAAAATCTACCAAATGATGATTATATTCGATCGGTTATTGTTGGACCATCTGGGTGTGGTAAAAACGTTATTACATAATTTTTATTAGGTCCTGGATGATCGGATAAAAAGACAGACACATCTGCATATACTCGAAATGTTTAAACCAACCATCGTATGTATTTTTGCAAAATTTATATAGAGAGATGGAAAATATGATAAATAAAATAATTTGCACGTTCTGTGATAATAATGAAGAGGTTGTGCCACTGGATGGTGTAAAAATAATTCCATAGTTGTGTTAGACGATTTAATACAGGAGGACCAAGATCACGTGCGAGACTATTATACACGAGGTAGACATAAGCAAATTGATGTGTTCTATTTGGGTCAAACATACAGCAAAATACCTAAACAGCTTATAAGAGACAGTATCAATGTTCTGTATATATTTCAACAAGATAACACACATTTAAAACATATATATATATATATATATATATATATATATATATATATATATATATATATATATTTAGTTTGTTGGTAGTGATTTTAATTTTGATGAGTTTATTTCCATCTGTAGTGATTGTTAGAATCAAATACATGGGCTTATTACTATAGATATGACAAGAAAACGTAACAGTGGGAAATATAGACAACAAATTATACTTTTTATTATTTGTAATTGAATCTGTTATATATGATTTTTTATATCTTATAAATAACCAAGACTACTACATATTGCGTCAAGTGCAAATCAAATACCAACAGTGTTAACCCCGTTAACAAGAAAGCATCAAATGGTAAGCCGTATATATTATCCAAATGTGCTAGTTGTGGATCCAAGAAATCTACTTTCGTAAGCACATCTGGTAAAGGGTTAAGAAAAACCTACCGTGAAAAAAAAAATCATCAATGAGGTAGAAACAGTCCGAGAGCAAATTATTAAAGAACTAGATAAGCCAGCTAGAAGAAATTACCCAACACGAAAAGTCATTGTATATGGTATAGATGATCTATGGCAAGCTGATCTGGTTGAGATGGACTCTGGTAATTTAAAAGGTGTTTCTAAAATCAATCAAGGTTTCAAGTACATGATAACGGTCATACATGTGTTCTCCAAGTATGCATGGGCTGTACCATTAAAAAACAAAACTGGTGAACATATTACAAAAGTGTTCAAACACATATTCAAAGATCATCACCCCTTTAATCTGCAGACTGATAAAGGGAAAGAGTTTCACAACTAGAACTTTAAAGATCTCATGAAGAAATACGATATAAGTCACTATTCAACATATACCGACATTAAGGCATCTGTTGTCGAGCGGTTCAATAGGACGCTGAAAGAAAAAAATGTGGAAACAATTCTCCATACAAGGAAACTATAAATGTTTTGAGATACTACCAAAACTAGTAGACACCTATAACAACACTTATCACACTACTATCAAAATGAAGCCTATTGATGTTAATATAAAGCATATAAAAAGCACTCACCCTTACCTACAAACTAAATATAAAGTTGGTGATAGAGTTCGTATCAGTAAAATAAAAGGCATATTTGAAAAAGGATGTACAGCTAACTGGTCTATAGAGATATTTACTGTTAATAAAGTGTTCACCCATAACCCACCATATTACCATTTCAAGGACGCTAATGAAGAAGATATTAAAGGTATATTCTACGAGCAAGAAATGCAGAAAACTACATTTCCTGATGTATACCTAGTTGAAAAAGTGCTACGTAAGAAAGGGGATAAATTGTATGTCAAGTGACTTGGATTTGATAGTTCGCATAATATTTGGGTACCTAAAACAGATGTTGCCTTGTAGTTATAACAATCACATTATGTAATTTTTTATTTAAAAATTAAGTGCTTAGGTTACATTTTAGATAGGCCCATTTTGGGCCTATTAAAAATCATAAAAATATTTATAATACTTATATACATTTTAGAAATTGTCATTTAAGAACTAAGTAGTTTAGTTACTTTTAAGGTAGCCCCAAAATGAGGCTACCTTAAAATCATAAATTATTTATAATATTTATATATTTTTAGAAATTATCATTTAAAAACTAAGTAGTTTAGTTACTTTTTGGATAGGTCAATTTTGGACATATTAAAAATCATAAAAGTATTTATAATATTTAAAATATTTATATACATAATAGAATTTTTTATTTAGAAATCAAGTATAAAACTACCAGTTATAAAGGACGTCTCCCAGACGCCCTTGTTCAAATTCTATATTATTTTCTTTTAAAAACTCTACAAAATGTTTTATATTGTATCTAATAACGTGGCCGTGTTTTTGGGCCACTTTTTAATTGTATCTTTTTTAATATTGTTACGGTTTTCATTTATGTCAGATTCTATTGCAAACCCCCATAAATTCTAATATATTTGGTGTAACTATTATCCATTTAATTTCATTATTGTAAGTTTAAAATCTCCATATGGACCATAATCATTTTTAATTTGCCACCTTATATCTATTCCTTCAAATTTCTTCACTATAGATAATATTAGTCGAGGGGTAATTAAGTGGATCTGTTTCTATAGTTCCTCTCTTCGGGAAATAATATTTTTCATTTTCTAGTTTTTTAAAGTAATCATTGATCAAGTTATTCCATATAATATCATTCTTCTTTTTTATTTTTATTATTATATTATTACGAATATTGTAATATTCGCATATCTTCTTTGTAAAATAGAGAAAATCTATAGACTTCATTTGTTCTATATACATACAAAATGATGAAACATATATTTATTAATTTTTTGCAAAGTATTTATATTCTACATATTTATATCGTCTTAACAAATTAATGAAATATCTCATTATTGATGAGATTCTATTTTTAATTATTTTACCTGATTTATATTGATAGTAACAAGCATCTTCTTCATGTATTTCACAATACTCCATTTATAAAAAATTATTTATATATAAGTGAAGACTTGTGCTTCTTGTCAGCTTCCTAACAAAGTAAAAAAAGAAACATCATATTGTGGTCTTTGTAATAAAAGAATTAATTATCCAGAGAAATTTAATACTTGTGTTGAATGTGAAAAATTAGAACCTCTTTATCAATTCAATCATAAAATGGTAGATGATAAACCGATTATTAAAAACAATATTTGTAGACCTTGTACTCATAAAAATAGGAATAAATTAGACAATAATAAAAAAATGCTCCAAATATATGGAAGTTAAGGATAAAAACTATTTTCGTCAAGGAAATATATGTAAAAAGTGTATGAATAATTATTTTAGCAAACAACGAATTAAATTTTGATATTTGTGATGAAGAACTTTATAAATATTATTTAAAAGTTAATGTTAAAAGAAAACATTTATAACTTTTTTAATATTTTTATAAAAACTTTTATAATTTAAAAAAAAATTGTAAATTTGTTTTTCTAATAAATGGAAGATTTTCTGAGTGGGATATTTTTCAGTGTTCTTAAAAGTCAAGCAAAAAGATTAAATATCTAACAATTTAGAGGGATCACCTATCTGAACTTGTTGATCTTTTGGTTAAATGTCTTAAAAAGAAAGAAAAACGATTTATTAAATATCCTAATAAAAGAAGAAAATATAATAAAGTGTTTGATTCTTTTGAGCTAAAATATGGTAAAAATAAATTCAAACAAAAAAAAAAGAAATAAAGTTAAAATTGAGGCGAATTTGAGTCAGTTATACTAAGAAATAAAACCATATGAAATTATAGAACCATCTCATAAAAAACGATTGTTGACTGTTTGAATAAATAATAAAACATATAAAGATGTTTCATGATTTTTAGACTATTGTGAATCGATATAAAAAAATTGGTTTCGAAACAAATACATAAACATAAAGCAAATAAAATTAAGCAAGTTATAAAATGTGAGATTGAGAAAAAATTAAAAACTATTCGGAAACAACAGATTTATATGCGCAATCTAATATGAAATCTATCACGATTTCTACAAATATAAAATAAATCCTATCTGAAATTAAGAGTGAAATTAAAAATATTATATTTTTGAATCGAACTTCGGGTTGGACCTTAAAAAAATCAATTATTGTGGTATCTATATTAATAAATGTAAACCTTTAAAAGGATCTAGTTAAATTGATTTACCTAAAGAAATTAAAAATAAGAAAGCAGTTATTAATACAAAAATAATGACAAAAAATTCTTTCTATGAAGTATTTAAGCTGCTTTACACCTACTTGATATACATCCAGAAAGATTAGCTAAATATAAAAAATATGAAAATGAATTTGGAGATAATGGATATCCAATGAAATTACAAGATAATGAGAAGTTTGAAAAGAGGTATAATTTAAGTATTAATGTGTTTAGTTTTGATGATAAATATAAAATATATCCTGTACAGATATCTAAATTTAAAAGTAAAGTTACTATTGATCTATTATATGTAAAAAATGAGAAAAATGATCGTTATTGTTGGATTAAAGATATAGATAAATTATTGTTTAGTCAAGTTTCAAAGCATAAAGAAAAAAATATCACTGTAGAAGATGTTTAAGACATTTCGTAAGAAAAGATTTATTAGAAATGTATTCCTTCTATTGTAATAATAATGACGCTTTAGGAGTTGAATTTCCTGATGAGAAATATATTGAATTTAAAAATTATAATAAGAAATTGAAGGTACATTTTGCAATATGTGCTGATTTTGAATCAATCTTATCAAAAGTAGATTTATGTCAACCAAATAATAAAGATACTTACTTACTTACTCACTGGCACTATCGAACCCGTAGGTTCATGGCCGCACGGACATAAGCTCTCCATACATCCCTATCCTGAGCTAATGCTTTCCAATCATTCCCTGTATAATCTACTTCCCTCAAATCATAGTTAATGTTGTTCTCCCACCTCATTCTTGGTCTACCAACTGGGCGTTTCCTTCTGGCTTCCTACAAGAAGTTTCCATGCACGTCTTTCATTCCCCATACGCGCAACATGTCCTGCCCATCGCAGTCTACGGGACTTAACTGTTCTTATTATATCTGGCTTCCTATAAAGACCATGTAGTTCATTGTTATGTAGTCTTCTCCATTCACCTGTCTGTTCATCTCTCTTTGGTCCAAAAATTTCCTAAGAACTTTATTCTCAAATACTCGTAATCTCCTTCCTCCCTTAAAGTAAGAGTCCATGTTTCGCACCCATATAATATAACTGGTAGAATAATAGTTTTATATATTTTCAGCTTAATGTTTTTTGAAAGGAGTTGGGACATCAAAAGTCTCTGCAATGCATAATAGCATGCATTTCCAGAATTGAGCCTATGTTTAATTTCTTTGTGCGTCTCATTCCTATTTGTGATTATTGTTCCTAGGTATTTGAATTCAGCCAATTCCTCAAAATTTCCCTCATTAGTCATTAGCTGTCCATTTCCATTATATAATGTATTTCTACGTGTGACCATATATTTAGTTTTACTGATATTTACTTCCAGTCCTAATTTCTTAGTGTTACTCAATAGTGTGTGCGTGTTGGCCTTTAGTATCTCCTCGCTATCGGCCAGTAGTACTACATCATCAGCATAACTAACAGCTTATTTATACCATTCAGTTGTAAGCTTTCCTCATTCTCTAAAGATTTAATGGCATGCTCTAGTACAAAATTAAATAGTAGAGGAGATAGTGCATCTCCTTGCTTCAACCCATTCTGGATTTCAAAAGTGTCTGAAAACTGTTTGCCTACACGCACCCTACTCGTTGAGCCATTTAGACACATTGTATAATTCTAACTAACTTTTTAGGAATTCCGAACTCCAGCAGGATACTATATAACTTCTCCCTCTTAATTGAATCATATGCTTTTTGGAAGTCTACATATAGTTGATGTACAGTACCATTATATTCCCATTCTTTTCTAAAATCTGTCTTATACTAAAAATTTGATCCGTTGTAGACCTGTTCTTCTAAATGCACATTGATGATCTCCTAGAATGTCATCAATATAGGGAGTAAGTCTGCTTACTAATATATTTGTTAGAATTTTGTACGAAGTTGAAAGTAATGAGATGCCCCTGTAGTTGTTGCAATCAGTTTTATCTCCTTTCTATAAATTGGTACGATAATTGATTCCTTCCATTCATCTGGAAGAGCTTCTTTTTCCCAAATCATACTAAGCAACCAGCGTATCTTGTCCATCAATTTTCTCCCCCTGATTTTATCAGTTCTGCTGGGATCTCATCTGAACCTGATGCTTTATACATCTTCAATTTTTCAATTGCCATTTCAACCTCCAATGCACTTGGCTCTGCGACTAGCATTTCTGCTGTCTGTAACTTATCCTCCTCAATGTCCTGTTCTGTATGTACATTTAATAGCTGATTAAAATAACTTTTCCATCTATTAATATACTCTTGGAATCTGCAATCATATCCCCATTTTCATTCCGAATTATGTTTGTTCTAGCCTGAAACCCTTTCTTCTCTATACTAATCCCTGATATAATTCTCTAATGTTCCTATTTTTTGCATTCATTTCAAGATCATAATCTTCTCTCTCAAATATTCCTCTTCTTACTCTTTAGTAACTTGGTGGTTTCCCGTCTAACACTACCCAATGTGCTCTAAATTTACCTCATTTGGTTCGTGTAACCATTTCATTTTGATAGCTTTCTTTTCTTTACAATGTCGGCACATCCTCATCAAACCATTTCTTGTTTTGCCTCTTTTTAAACAACCAATGCTTTCTGATGCTGACAATTTAATAGTGTCTCTTATAGCCTCCCATTCTTTATTTATATCAGTTTCTTCTTCGTTGCCACATTGTCATCTGAAGATTCCAGTACTTCAAATCTATTAGCAATTTTGATTTGGTATTCTTGCCGCATTTCATCATTTTTCAAGTTTTTTAATTCATATTTACAGAATCATCTTTAGCGTTTGTTCACTCTCATAAGCGATAGCCGTTGTCTGATTTTCACCTTGACCAGATGATGATCTGAATTGCAGTCTGTCCCTCTAACTGATCTAATATCAATGATGCTACTGTGCCAGCGTTTATCCACTAAACATGATCTATCTGGTTCCGAGTTTCTCCATCTGGGGACGTCCAGGTGTATTTATGAAATCCTTATGCTGAAATTTGTGCTGCTTAACAATGAGATTCTTGATGTGGCAAATGTGACTAATCTAACCCCGTTGTCGTTACTATCTTCATGAAGACTGAATTTGCCTATTGTTGGTTTGAATATATCTTCCCGCCCCACTTTTTCATTTAAATCTCCTAAGACAATTTTCATATGATATCGTGAAAGGCTATCAAATAAGCATTCTAATTCTTCATAGAACTCGTCCTTGATCTGTCATCTTTATCTTCTGTGGGGGCATGTACATTTACAATTATAAATCTGTCGTTTACCTTTAGAATTATGTATGTATCCTATCACTAACAAACTTAATATCTCGGATAGCGGATAAGATCCTCCTTCTGACTAAAAAATCTGTTCCAAATGCAGGTCTTTCTGCACCCCCATAATATAATGCCAAAGCTTCCTGATTCCTGACTACCTTCTCCTGGCCACCTAATTCCTGTAAAGCGACTATATCCAGGGGCGATTTATCCAATTCCCGCGTTAATATCTGTAGTGCCCCGCTATTGTATAAAGTCTAACATTCCATGTTCTAGGAACATTGTCCTGTGTTTGAGCCTTTGGCATGGGTTCCCTGAAGTAGTCCCCGCCCGGAGAAAGCGAATGGGGGGACTATTTGACCTCCGGAAAATTTTACCCAGTAGAACCCATGTCCGCATTTCTTGACGGTTGTATATTTTACGGTGAAAGATCGTCACTCTTTCGACCATGGTACTTATTTCGTCTGGCTTATCACCCTTGACCAGTCCGGCATGGGTAACCCTATCGGCAGCAATGCTAAGATAGTTATACAAATGAATATCAAAAACATATACCTTGTGGATTTAGTTATAATAAAACTTATGCATATGGAAAGAATGAATCTAAACCAATAGTTCATAGAGGTGAAAATGCAGAAAATATGTTTGTTGATAAGACGATAGAAGAAACTCATAAGATATATAAATATATCAATAATAATTACCATCAAATGAGATTAACAAGTGAAGATATACATAATTTTGAAAATGCAAAAGTTTGTCATATTTGTGAAAAAGAATTTAAAGAAGATGATATTATAGTAAAAGATCAAAATCATCTCACAGGAAAATATAATGGAGCTGCACATAACGAATGTAATATAAACTATAAATTACCTAAGTCTGTACCTATATTCTTTCACAATCTAAAAAAAAATATGATGCTCATTTATTCATTAAAACTTTAGCAGATTGAGATGCAGATTTAAAAGTAATTCCAATAACAAATCAAAATTATTTTTCTTTCTCTTTTAAAATTAAAGTTGATGAATATGAAGTTAAAAATGGTGATATAAAACTTTCATGAAAACCAATCATGTATGAGATGATATTTTTAGATTCACTTGTTTTTATGTCTTCTTCGGTGGATAGATTAGCAAAAACCCTCAAACGTTTTCCACACTTGGAAAATCATTTTTCTAAAGATAGGATAGCTTTAGTTACTAGAAAACTCCCTTATTGTTATGACTACATTGATTCATTTGAGAGATTTAAAGAAAAACTATTCCTCCTAAAGAATCATTTTATATTATATTAAACAATTCAGAAATAGACAATGAAGAATACGAGTTTGTGACAACTTTATGGAAGGAATTCAATATTAAAAATCTAGGAGAATTTCACGACTTGTATGTTAAAATTGATACACTTTTGCTTGCTGATATATACGAAAATTTTAGAGACGTTTATATGAACATTTATAAATTGGATTCTTGTTATTATTATACCAGCTCCTGGATTATCTTGGGTTGCTATTGATGTAAATACATGACTAAAGTAAATTTGGAAATAATAAAGATTACATATGGTATTAATGATAGAAAAAGGAATAAGGGGTGGGATTAATCAAGTTTCCAAGAGATATGTAAAAGCAAATAATAAATGTATGAAGAAATATGATAAAGATAAGGAAAGTAATTACTTTGCATATTTAGATTAGAATAATTTATATGGAAGAGCTATGATAGAAAAATTACCAACACATGATTTTAAATGGGTTAAAGATACAAATAATTTCAATGTATGTAACATTTCAGTATATTCAAAAATCGGATACATTTTGGAAGTAGATTTAGAATATCCTCATGAATTTCAAAAACAACATAATGAATATCCATTAGCTCCACAACAATTAAAAGTTGATTCAGAATTGTTATGTCCTTATCAAAAACAATTCAAAGAAACAAAGAGTCAAAAACTATTATTAACCTTAAAAGAAAAGAATTATGTATTACATTATAGAAATTTACAACTATATCTTAGCTTGGGAATCAAAATAAAGAAAATACATAGAATCTTAGAATTTAAACAATCTAATTGTCTAAAGTCTTACATTGATTTAAATACTGAAATGCCTACTAAGGCTACAAATTATTTTGAAAATGATTTCTTTAAATTGATGAATAATAGTGTATTTGGTAAGACGATGAAATCGATTCGTAAAAGATGTAAGATAAAAGTATTGAATGATTATATTAAAATTGAAAGAGAAATTGCAAAACCTACTTTCAAGGATAGAACAATATTTGCAGAGAAAAAGGTAGCATTGCATATGGGTAAAGATAAGTTAAAAAGTAATAAACCTATGTATGTTGGAATGTGCATTCTAGATTTAAGCAAATATTTTATGTTTGATTTCCATTATAATGTAATGAAAGAGAAATATCGAGATAAAATAGAAGTCTGTTATACTGATACCGACTCATTTATTTACAACATAAAAACAAATGACTTTTACAGAGATGTAGAAGCTACTATTGAAAATTTTGATACAAATGATTTTCCTTAGGATCATTGGATGCCTAATAAAAATAAAAAAGTTTTAGGGAAAATGAAAGATGAAAACTGTGGTAAAATAATAAAAGAATTTATAGGATTAAGAAGTAAAATGTATGCTATAAAACTTGAAGAAAAGGAAATTAAAAAATCAAAAGGTACAAAAAATCTGTTCTTGACAAAACCATTAAATTTGAAGATTATTACAATTGTTTGTTTAATGGAGAAAAACAACATAGAGTTAATAATCTCATTAGATCAAATAAGCATGGCATTGCAACTATTGAAGTAAATAAAATAGCTCTAAGTCCATATGATGACAAAAGGTATATTTTAGATGATGGAATAAATACTTAGAACTTACGGTTTTTATCAATAGACTGAATTTTACAAGAATATATAAACTATCAATAATGGTGTATAAGTTTATAAAATTAAAAATGTTTATAAAAATGTTTTCTAATAAATGGAAGCATTCAATAGAATCGGATCGTTCTCAAAGATATATAAATTTAGTGATATCGATCCTGGGGATTATAAACTGATATCGTTGAAAAAAATTTAAACAAAATATGGAGCTACAATTATAGGAATTTTAGAAATTGAAGATGAAGAAAGAGAATTCTATCTTCCTAAAAGATATGAAAAATTATCAGATAAAGATATAAAAACAATCAACAAAATTGAAAACGTATTAGTATATAATGGATTGGTTGGAGATAAGAATCCTTACTATGATATATATTTAGAGTGTTTATAAAAAATGTTTATTAATAAATCGATTCCTTAGTTAATGCTATAATATTAATGGAACAAAATGATGAAATTTATAATTTGCTGAAGATAAGTGATGAACTTACAGACTTAATAAACACATATGAGGAGGATTTTCCAGAAATTGAACATGTAATTATTACATATTTACAACGTTCAATAAAAGTTATAAATGGGGAAAAATTAAATAAAAATAAAAAGAATAATTTTTAAAAATTGAAAAAGCTTTACGTGAATTTGATTTTTATCTATCTGAATAATCTTTGCTTATTTTAAATCTTTTTATCCATTTTATTTTTATATATTTATTTTTTTGTTATTTAAATTGTCTTGTATTTTGATGTATTTCATTTTATTTTTATATGATTTGTGGTGGGTGATTAATATCTCCTTGTAGTAGGCAACACATACGACATTTTCTCTACTTCTTTCTTTCATATCTGCAACCGGAAGCTGTAACCTTTCAACTGTCTTATGACCATTTAACCAAAGTGTAACCGTTTATTCAATTCAAGGTCTTTAGAGATAAGCTATGCGGATGTTGAGTATAAACGGAAGTTCTAAAAGATTTAAAAAAAATAATAATACGTAATCAGATGTATAGTTACAATGTTTGTTGAATGTTCTATTACAGTATACGAAATAACTTTAAAAGTATAAATATCATCAATTTAAAGTAAGAAAAGTTGATAAATTATTGGAGTTTTCTAGTACAAAGGAAGGTATTATTAAGAATATTATAGTCAAAACTCAAATAAAATACCTAAATTTGAAATATGAAAATATAAATAATTTAGGAATAAAGACGTGGTTCATTAATAAATTTAGTATGTGGTTGTATATACTTAAGGGGGCGTCTGGCAACATTTTTAATATTTTTAATAGGAATATTTATAGATGCAATAAAAAGATATGTGGATGAGGAAGATATATTAAGATTTTCGTCATTTTCAGGTAGCGTCAAAACAATGCTATCAGAAAATCAACTTAATCATATTAAAATCATAATTAAAAATTTTATAACACATAGATCTTAAATAATAAAATATTGAATTTTTATATTTTAATTGTACACAAAAACATAATGAGTAATATTATAGATATTAAAAATAGTAAATTAAATTTTAATAATAAAGAAGTCTATATCATACTAGATGAAGATAAGAATCCTTGGTTTAAAGGAAGTAATATTGCAAAAATATTGGAATATGAAAGACCTAGAAATGCAATAAAAAGATATGTGGATAAGGAAGATATTTTAAGATATTCATCATTTTCAGATAGCATCAAAACAGTGCTATCAGAAAAACACCCAAAAACTGTATTTATAAATGAATGTGGATTATATTCTTTGATTTTAGGCTCCAAAATGCCAGCGTTTTTCACGCCCCTTAAAACTTGAACTATTTATTAGAATATCTATGTGTTATGACATTTTTAATTATGATTTTAATATGATTAGGTTCATTTTAAAAGGGACGTGTTTCACGCCCCTTATAAAACTTAAACTATTTATTAGAATCGCTATGTGTTATGAAATTATTAATTATGATTTTAATATGATTAAGTTGATTTTAAAAGGGGCGTGTTTCACGCCCCTTAAAAACTTAAACTATTTATCAGAATTTCTATGTGTTATAACATTTTTAATTATGATTTTAATATGATTGCTACTTCTGTTTGTTTGTCAGCCTTATATAACAATTTAATATTAACAATGACATCCTCATAAATACAATCTTGAAATTCTATTGTTTAGACATTTTAGATCTCATTATTAATCTACAAAGACCTTGTTCATTTGTAAATTTAGTATGTTCTTGAAGTTTTCAAATTAAAGTTTATGGGGGGACTGGCGGTCCCCCCCATTAAAATCTACTAAATTTTTAATATTTTTAATAGGAATATTCTTATAAATTGCTTTTTAATATCTTCAAACTCTAATAAGTCAGCAATATATTTTCCTTTAAACCAAGGATTATTATCTTTATCAAGTATGATAATGAATTCTTCAGCATTGAAAATTAATTTATTATTATCGATATATATTTTATTAGTCATGTTTTGTATTTATTTTAAATAGAATTATAAAAATTCATTTTTTAAACAACATAATAATATTTTCAAATTTTTAAATTTTTAATAGGGATATTCTCAATAATAATAATGTATTAACATTTTTATACTTTTAAAGTTAATTTAAAAGAATTTATTCAAAGATATAATGGTACTTAGAACTCATTATTAATCTATAAAACCTAGTTCATTAATACATTTGGTGTGTGGATGTGAGTTTTTAAAAGGGCGTCCGCCAGACGCCCTTTCAAAATCTTCTAAATTTTTAATATTTCTAATAGGAACATTCTTATAAACTGCTTGTTTAGTATCTTCAAACTCTAATATTTTAGCTAATGGACAACAAACAAACCGGGGTGAGTTAAAATATGTATCTTTTTAATTATTTATCAGTGAATTCATATATTTTTTATTATTTAATTATCTGATTTTCGACCTAATTTATTATTTTTCTTTATGTATGTATTTTAGCTTGATGTCTTTTTATGTCTTTTTTAGAGAAAAAAATACATCAAAATTGTCTGATTTTCGACCTATTTTGTTATTTTTTCATATGATTTTGGGTGTAAATGTATTGAAATTGAAAAATGGTGGGTGTCCCAGAAACCCCCTTCTATATACTACTGCTAATGTTAATTATAACTAGTAAGTAACCTGTACTCGGTGACTCCCTGGCGAGAGTCTCCAGATCGAGTATTGGTCTTGCCATGTGTGTTTCATGGTGGGCAAAACAGAGCTTGGGCAGGTTTTCTAGGGGTTTATCCACTTTTCTCCTACCACAAATTATATCCCATCATTTCACCAAATTTACCTCATTCATTTAGTTTCAATTTGTTCAACCGTCCATGTGACGGTGCGTCACGCTTGGTCGAACGGCACCCTTGTAGTTCACAGACAGCTTTAAGTATAGGGACTTCATCTCTTCTCATTCATGGACCCGACCCTGAGTTGCATACGAGTTGAGGATATTATTAAAAGTAACGTGTTCTAAAGAGATTTGCCGATTAGAGTAATGTTTGTTGTTTGTTTTATATCGTTTTGCAGTCAAAAGTGTTTTCCCCCAGTATAGTTGTTACCTACAACAATTCAAGATGCATATACATTATATTTATATTTAAACTGAAAAGGGAAATTCCACCAGCAACGCGACCTAAATGATGTATAGAGATTTCCAAACATTGTATAGTATAACCTACGGTGTTGTGTTGATTGTTGCCGTCCTTCTTCCTGGTACGACATATTAAGACGGAACTCATGATTCATTTCGCATTTTTGGTTTGGGATTAAAGCAGTGAGGGGGGAATATAACCCTCTCGTTGGCCTCTATTATGCCCCCCTATATTGTTACTCAGGCTTGGAATTATGAAGACCTACATTGGTGTGTCATCTATTAGATCTCCAAAACCACATATTTTCAAAAATTGTGGTTTGCTACACTATTTTTACCTATCATGAGATGAGGTGAAGGATAATACGAAATTCATTAATCATAAATTAAATGACTTATAGGGGAGGGAAGAGGATTGGATAGCGTTTGTCGGATGAAATTCGGGAAAAGTACGAACTCGGAGAAAAGTCAGAGAAATCCCAGTGTAGTCCATCACCAGTACCCTCAACAACCACCAGGATTCGAACCTGGGATTTCCGTAGAGGTAATCGAACGCTGTAGTCACGCGTCCAATGAGATGGCTAATTTGCATATCTCTAATACGGTACCGGTATAGAAAGTTTGTGTTATTCTGCCAGTTGTTGATGTATGATCTTTGCTACTTAGTAATGCCTATGTCTACATTTTGTCTGTGCGGGATAGGGGCATGCAGAATTTATACACATTGTGGATGAATTAAAGTCTAGAAATATACCTGCTTATAGAAGAGTACAATATAATCATTTTGAATTAGGGAACCCAGAATCTTATATTTAAAAAACTCTGCAATATATGTTCTTAAAGATGTTTACAATTGATAACTGTAATTCAGTATTTAAATTAAATGGAGATATAGGATGTTCATCTTTGTGATTTTGGAATAACGATACTGTCTCGTACGCAGCAGTCCCGAGTTCGATTACCGGTCGGGAGAAGTTTCCTGGCTGATTTTTTCAAGGTATATGTTTACCTGCAAAACAAATGACACTAAACTTTAAGACCCCAAAGATTCCTGGCCGTCATTGTCGTGATGACAATTGTCATGTTTAATATGGACGTGTAAGTGAATGGTGGGTTTTGTCTTATATATCCATGTTATCTCGCAGGAAACCATGGTTTCAGCTGATCACTCATTCGGGGAAGTCCTACAAGTCATCACGTGGTCAAAAAGTATGTGTGATCCAAAGTTTAAAATCACTCTCCAGACAGGTTGTGTCACTCTAAGGCCCGGGTGGTACGAGACACGTAAAAGTAACTATAAGGTGAGAGGTAAACTACGACGAAGAAGTACAATGGATATAAGAATTTATGATCTAATTAACCGTAATTTCAGTATTTAAATTAATTTTCCCGCATATCTAGAGATATTCGGAAAGCTATATTTTGGAAATGTGGTAAACAAGTTGTTACTAGTCTGAATTTACGCATAACTCGAAACTTCTCTAACGATCCATAACATTAAAAATTGATAACACACACGTTTTAGTCATATGCACTGGTTTCCCTATTTATAATTGTTTGTCTGTAACCTCACTATAAAATATAAATTTATACAGTTTAATTCATTTACACTCAGTACATTTCCACATTTCAAAGGTCTAACCACATTTTGTGCCAATATGTGTGGCTAGCGTATAGTGTCCCTTAGAATGTAATAATGGACTGATACTGTATACGCAGCAAACCCTCAGATTTAGGGAACATAGACTCTGTCAGTCATGCGTTTGAAGCCTCGTTCGATAGACAGATCGTCAGTTTCGTGTGAATATTTATCGTGTAGAATTCTGAGCCGTATCCGAGCAGTCTAAGGACTCATGCCTTGTCGTAGTGCTATGGAACATGTTTCTCTTAAAATTTCATCCAGATATTACCGGTAGCCAATGATTATCGTGAGGAATTTCTGTAGCTTCTAAAGATAGGCGATACTGTTTAAAACAGGCTATAATGGCTAATATTAGGTCCCATACCGGATAAGAGTGAAGAAAGCAGAACGGTTAATAATAAAGTGCTCAATAATTTATATCGTTGCCTTAATATTGTCTCAGTGTGTGACACTTAGAGATGGACAGGTCATGTAACTCGAATGAGCGACAACATAAATTATTTCCAAATTTTAATTGCGAATCCCTTGGACATAGAAACCTTTAGAAAGTCCTAGGTGTAGTGCATAAATGGGAGATTAATATTCGGATGGATATTACTGAAATGATATTAGATATGTATTGGATTCAGTTGGCTGAATATAGGAACCAGTCAAGAGCCTAAGGTAATGCGATATTGAACTTACTGGTTCGATAAACTATAGAGTTAATATTTTTTTAACATTATGACAATTAAAACTCTTATTATTAACATTATTACTTTTATTTTTATTTAGCGAAATTCCAATTTATAATTAATGTTAATATAAAAAATCCTAAAATGCTAAATTGATTCAAATACCAGGATTAGGCTTATCAATTGGGGTAACTAACTTTCTGACACTATAGAACACAGTTTCATGGCAGCGCGAACATAAGCTCTCCACACATTCTACATTCAGGTAATTTTTTTCAACTAATTTCTGTGTAGATCTTCTCACTAGAATCATGGTTAATGCCATTCTCGCATCTCATTTTTGATCTGCATATTGAACGCTTTCCCTCTAGTCTCCCTGAAAGAAGCTTCGGTTCCCCTTCTTCATTGGGGAATGAAAGTGGGGCACTGAAAATTCTTGTTGGAAAACCTTGAGAAAAACGCATAGTTTGACAAACAAGAATATTATTAGAAATACTACAGTAAATTCCAAGACATCGAAATGGTATTGAATAATATGTGGCCAATTCATGTGCGTCTATATAGTGAACGTGGAAACAAAGTATAAGAATAAAAAAAACTATACAGATTCAATACTTTACTACTCCTATTATGTGGATACGGAAATTGGGTTATTTCGTCAGATAAATTAAGACGAATTGAAGCAACTGAAATACGTTACTGCGCTTCAGAGCTGGGGACACATTATCAGACCATAAAAGAAGTATTCATATTACTCAATAATATTCTATAATGTGGAGAGAATTGAAATTTTAATTAAAATAATACAGAGTATATAGTAGAGGCCGGATTCTTGGTACGTCAGAATCTAGAATGGTTAATGTGGTTTTATGTTGAAAACGAAGATGGAAAAGGAAGTCATATCATCACTTAAAGTGATGAACAATTTTGAGACGGAACAGGCCATGATCTCAATATCGTAATAGTAATATGTTATTTATCTATGCCCTCAACAACCCAGATCATTACGTTGCATTTCAAATCTGGGAGTGAAAGACCCATAAAAATAGCACAGAGGCCCCTTATTTCGGGCTAGAGATTATTTTACGTCTCATAAATTTCACACAGTACCCACGTCAATAGCTTCCTTCCGATTAAACCCGAACCTAGAAATTAGAGTTAAGTAAGTAATCACTAGTTCATCGGACCAATGATCTCGACGTTGATGATTACTAGCACAAAGAGTGGATAATACACCGAACATTTCAAGTGCAGGACGATCTGATTATTGAAACGATGTAAGCAACACCAGCATGGACGAGGGACGGAAGCAATGGGAATACAATGTCAATACAGGATGAGGTGCTGCAAAAATTTTATAGTACAGCAGACAATTACAATTGAAGAATAAAGTAATTAAAACAGTATGCAGTATTGGCGATGATATCAAACAGAGAAACAAATATAAACAAAACAATGTACACTTTATACATCCACAAATAATTGTAATACCTGTATCAAAACTGAAATTAATGTTACTCCCTGAACCTACGTTTTATAGTAATCGGACGATACTTTGCTGGACCGCATACTGCCTAACTCTCTCACTACTCCACATAATACTTATCTGTAGCGTTTGTTTTTATGTATAATCCGATAGGTTTGAATATATAACTGTTTTTTTCATTCCTGCTGCTTTTTTTTAAGTTATGTATTTTTCTTCGTCTCCTTTTCACTGCCGTATTCCAGAAACTACATTTTAATTTATCAAATTTGCAATCTAACTCATAATATGTCTATGTATTGGACAGTTGCCACTCTAAGTCTTGTGTTGTTTGTAATGTTAGTAGCTCTATGCCCTCTTTCAATACTCCAACCGTGCTATAAGTGTTTAAAGAGCATATAGAATGTTGCTTAATCCAATCCACACTAATTAGTTTCCACGAACGGTTATACCTTGTACCTTTGTGTAATAAGAAGAAAATCTTAGGACAATAGTTGTGTAATTTAAACGGAAACTTATATAAATACGTCGTGGGCCAGTGTTAAGTGTTAAGAATTCCAAGATTCAGGTTATATTTATTCAGGTATGAGGCGTCGCGCCGCGCTTGGTTAACTTTGATACAAACAAAGGAAGTAAACCATGCGCTCCATAATCCCAGCATCTCTCATTTGCAACTGGAGCACGTTCAACAGCTTGTCGTGAATTTCAAGCGAGACTCAAACTAAATGGTTCCCACCCCAGAAAAAAAAACTCTTTGTCTAAGCAAAATACGTTTTTAGACGGATCTCCTTTATTTGAAAAATGTAACATGAATCTAATTATCTTTTTTAGTGTTTTTAACACATCTACGAAAGTCCCTATATTTCAAACAACAGCGGTTATGAATAATAAAAGTGTCTTTAGCACCGTCGTTAAAAGCGCTACACACGAATATAAATGACATTCGAAAGGTTGGTAAAAATGAAAGGGTAATAGGTTAGGTATGTTAGAAAATGTTGATTCTAGAAGTGTGTTACATTGTTTATTATTCCGATATATTGCTTTGCTTACTGGTCATGTATTATTCACTCAGAATGAGACATTTATTTCTGAAAGTCTATTATTATACAACATTTTACACTATAATTAAATATTTTATGAGTATGTGATATATTGTTAAAATAAAACTGTAAACCATATTTAAAGGAATTTTTGCTTTGTATCTGTTTGAATCGAAACGAAAACTTCGGATTGCGTTTTCTACTAGGAAGACGACAATAAATGTATGCTTCTAAATTAAAAAAAAAATAGGCCTATATAAAAGAAACAAATTAATTGACATCAACTAATAAAAAATTCAAATATTGCGTCATTTTCAATATTGAATCTGTTACAAATAGTAATAGAGAATTTTACACTAATTATAATTAATATAAGTTCACTTCATAAGCCATGATAAGTTTTACACCTTCAGAAATACCCGAAAATATAATTACTTCAATGTACAAGGTAAGGATAATTAATTCCGTGATACTTTTACTTTTTTGTGTAAATGTAATATGGTAAATAATGGTACTAAAATACGAATACAGGAACATAATATGAACCAACCAAACGGAATTACAGTTGTCCCCCAAATGACTAACTATTTTATCTCTATTAACTTTTATTTCATAAATTTATAGTATTATCATTAAAACGTGGTACTGAACAAACAATTAATTTTATACCACTAGCTAAACAGTGTTACAGAGTTTACGAAGGCAGTAATATTATTTAATATAGTGTAAAGTGGATATAAATTACGTGGCTGGAATTAAATATTATACGATGTATTTTGAGACAATAAAAATATATAAAAAACAATGTCGAGGGATTCGAACCCTGGAACCCATATGTATTTTATACTTTTGTAATTAGTTTAACGATCTACGCTACTCGAACGTCGGTTACTAGTTATCTAAATCCTGGTTGTCTTGTTTACTTTTACACTATGAACGAGAGTTGAACTTTATTTGAAATGTCGCAATTTGAGTAATATTGCATTTGTCGAACACTCGTAAATATCTAGAAACATGTCTCCTCCACTGTTCTTTAACTATTTAAAACGATTAAAACCAAATACAGCGTATTTAAAACATTTAACAATGCGTTACCTCGTAAACACAGGTTTAGCTCTTCAACCATGCGCAGTGGGCCATAACAGGGACTCTGCTTACTGAAGCGGCTCATTATTTTTTCTAAGTGTACCGTGCAATATTTACTCTCTTCTGTAGTTTCTTCTTACATTAGTTGCTTACTCAAAGGTAAAATTAGATAGCCATGGCCATCATTAGGGATATCATGAAATATATTCTAATTAACTTGTTTATTATTGTGTGTTCGATTTCCAGGCAATTGGCGCATATTGTGTATTTCTGGAAATAACAATTTACCATGTAACTGATAAAACCTAGCAAATCCAGGGGAATATTCTTGTTTTGAGGTTTTCACCTATATAACAATCTAGATTTGCTTACAGTACCACATATGAAGAAAGCAATTGATCGAATTTTTTCAGTTCCGGTAAAACCTTTATATTTCAGTGCATCTAGCAAAGGCTATGAAGTGAAAAATTAGAAACCACAGACTTGTTAAACTCATCAAAAATTTCAATGCCAAATCGAGAACTGAAAATCTGCCGATGTAAATTTTGGAGCTAATATTTCTAGTTGCAGTACCTTTGCAGGGTTCAGGTTGTAGAGAGTATCCAAATCATGTGAACACTCCCTGAAATTTTTTTACATATCGTATTGGTTTTCATATATTGTTTGGTACCATACCTACCATAATATTGCAACATAAATTATTTAATGCATAAAATAGTTTAATGAAATTATTGTAGAATTTCTCATACCTCTCTGTTAGCATTTCCCGAAGCGGTCCAACTTCCAAAAATGTATAATCCTACGGTAAGTATTGTGGTAAATATTTATTTTCATAAGCAAAAAGACTGTTACTGTTATCTCACACCATACTTGTATCGAATTTAAAGATATTTACATTTTTATCTTATTCTGTAAAACATTAAAACTAAAAAAAATAAATAATAGTTTTAAAAAACTAAAACAACACGCTTTATTAGAAAACCGAACTAAAAAAATGAAAAACAATTTTAATTTCCAATACGCTTGGGATAAAATTAAAGTGGTCAGCAAAAATATCATCTCCAACACATATAGAATAAAACTACAGTTATCAAATAACCAAAATAATTTTAACATCAAAAGCGTGGGGTGCTTTTTATGATTTTTAAATTTTGTTCTTAGAGACTTTAGTTTTACCAATTATAGTTTTCATGTATTATTAATCACTCTGCAAGGCATGTATAGGAAGTCAGATATACATATTATAAGAACAATTAAGTCTCGTAGACAGCGACATGTGGCAGGAATGAGGAATAAACGAGGTGCATGGAAGCTTCATGTTGAAAAACCAGGGGGAAAAGTCCAGTTGGTTGACCAAGAATGAGGTGGGAAAATAAAATTATTCATGATTTCGATTATACAGGGAAGTCGATTATACAGGGGATGATTGGAAAACATTAGCTCAGGATAGGGATATATTGAGAGCTTATGTCCACGCGGCCATGAACCTACGTGTTCAATAGAACCAGTGAGTTATTTATTAATCAAATTAATTAATTCTATGAAAATAGACTGCAGCTTTTCAATAAAACCCTTTCGCTACCAGCGTTACTTTGAAGCTACATGAATTTCATTCAAAAAATACACTTACTAAATTTAAAATGTCCCCCAAACCCCAATGTATATTGAAATCTGCATGTATTTAGTGTAGAAATCTGTCACAAGGTGGCAACTTTTATCAAATCTGCAGTGTCACCTAGTAGAAAATGTTTTAAGTAAAGTCAGCTGTTCTAAATTGTGATGATGTTAATTGATATAATTGTGTTTCTGAAGTCGTTAAAATGCCAAAAAAAGGTAAGTTTTGTTTATAAATAATCAAAACAAGATTATTTGATGATATTTATTGATTATTATTTATAATATTAATTTTGAGATATTAAAATACACAACTGAAATCTGTGTTACCTACAGTCCACATTGGGGTTGAGGAGTTGTATTGTATTCTAACCTATACAATCTTTCAAGCATGTGTTCATAGTGATGTTTCTGCTCTTTTAGGGCCTACATCTAAAATAAACAAACAAACAAATTCTAAAAGATGAAGAGTTGGAAGATTATATACAAAATGTTCTGGATGGGAATGCTTCTGATATAAGTGATTTTGATGATTTAGAATTTGATGAAGATGATGAAACTCTTATTTTGAATTGTTGAGCAGACAAAAACAATGGAAGTGATGTTGAAGATTAGCCTATGGAGGATATCCAACCTCATAATATTAAAAATACTAATGATGACCTCACAACAGGCCAAGAAAATAGAAAAAAGAAGAAGAAACAATATAATTTTAGGAAAGCAGATTTTTCTCCTGTAGATTATGCATGGAAATGTATTTTACCATCCCATCCAGTAACAGAGATAACTCCATATAATTATTTTTCCATGTATTGGTCAAAAGAAGTATTTCAACTTATTTATGAACAATCTACACTCTATGCCCATCAAAAGGATGGTGTTATTTTGAATTCTTCAGTTGAAGAAATGGAACAATTTGTAGGCATACTGCTCCTCATGGGTCTAGTAAAGATGCCAGCACTGAAAATGTACTGGGCTGCAGAAACTAGATTTTCTCCTGTTGCAGACATCATGAGCCATAATAGGTTTGAGCAACTTCGAAAGTACATGCATGTAGTAAATAATGACACTGATGCAGCGCAAGATAAACTTTTCAAAATTATACCTATTCTCACTGTACTGAAGACAAATATGCAGGAAGCCCCACCAGAAGAAAGACATTCTATTGATGAACAAATCATACCTTTCAAGGGGAGAAACAGTTTAAAGCAGTATATAAAGGCTAAACTTCACAAATGGGGTTTCAAGGTTTTCATGAGAGCAGGAGAGTCTGGTCTTATGTATGACTTCGAGTTGTACGCAGGGAGAGGAACATGTCCAGATTTTGGTCTTGGTTTCTCAGGTGATATTATTATGGCACTAACTAGTGAAGCTCATATGCTTATTGAGCTTTACAGAGTAGATATCAGGTCTGTAAAATGGTACACTAGGATTATCTACTGGTGTCTAAGTGTGGCTGTTGTCAATGGGTGGATTCTTTATAGAAGACATCAGCAGCAGAAAAATATGAAATCTGAGTTTTCTCTTGCCAAGTTCCAAGCAAATATTGCTGCTGCACTCCTAAAAGCTGGAAAGTCTACAATAAGAACAGAGAAAAGTCATGAAACCACACCAAAGAGAAAGACCTTTGTACCTCTACCTGTCGATGATATTCGTTATGATGGGTACCAACACTGGCCACAATTTGCTGCAAAAGGGAGATGTAAATTTTGCCGCAATGGATTCACACAGATGACATGCACCAAATGTAAAATGAATTTGTGTATAACACCTACAAGAAACTGTTTCATTAGTTTTCATACAAAGTGATATTTCTGCAAAAAAAAATATTTAATTTTCATTGACCACTTGAGATATAACATCACCCTCTGTATTTATTTTGAATGGACTTGTTTAGATATTGAAAAAAATGTATTTTTTCACTAAATAGGGAAGCTACTTTATAATTAATGTTTTATTGACTGTATGAGTATATATATATATATATGTGTGTGTGTGTGTGTGTGTGTTTTATGAAATTTAGTTTCATGTTCATTTATTTTATTGTAATTTTAATGTATCTTATTGTATTTATTTCATTAAAACTTATTTTAAATTTGGAGAAAATGTTATAATATGCATAACCCTAGATAACATTTTTCTCACAATCATATTTAGAGATATACATGGTTTTTTAATTTGTTTGGATCTTGACTATATAATAGCTTTCGAACCCCGATGTAGACCTCAAGCAACATGTTATAGAAATTGACACCCCTAGGGGAAAATTTTAAAAAACCACAAAAATATCTTCTGATACACTTATTTGTTACTATGCATTTAGTTGACATTTTTTTTAAAGTGTAAGATGTCTTGGGGTTGAATAATGGGTTTAATTAATTAAACTGTTGTTATTTTACGTCAATACATTTATATTGATAGCCCGTAACAACTATAAAATTTAGTTTGCTACTAGATGTCCCATTGAGGCGATATGCTGACAACACATCACTCACTGACATCTGTAGGCAAATAAAAGTAACTAAATTACCTTGGTTAAGAGACTTAGTCTAAAGTGCACCCATGCCCCTATGCGAGCGAACAAGGTATGTACATGCATACTAAAATACCTATAGTGTAATGATTTATCGATTGTGTCGAAAACGTATGGAGGACCAGAAGCAATCGACGCGTCAGTTGATAAAGTCACAAATACACTTCATAACACTTAAATTCAATTACAATTAAGATAATAATCTATCTACTTCATAGAATATGTTTACAATGTCATTTGACTTATTATTGTGTCGATAAATGACCACACAAGTGTTGATCATGAACTGGTGTCAGTTGTGTCGTCATTAACACTATTCAACATCTAGTTGTAACATTTACACTATTACATGACTGCAATTAATTGATAACTCTCACTTAATACAGTTTTAATTTTAAAATCAATTTCACAAGAATAATTAATGCGCCTGAATTCAATAAATCTTAAAGATATAGTTTTGAACTTCCTCTGTGGCAGAGGTAGGAAATTATTTAAATTATTAATTAATTAATTAAGAAATCTCTCTGTTTGATATGAGGTGTTAGGTTAATTAGGTTTTACAGGCAGGCGTTTTGCTTTCAAACCGTCTCATGTTTTTGGCATATCGTGAAAAATACATCGTAGCATATACTAATAATTTTATTAAAGTTTAACTAATGAACTGACTCACTAACACTAACAAACCTAGAGATTTATGGCCACCTAGATATCAACGTGTCCACATAAAATATTATCCTACATTATATACTTCGGTTAATCAGTGTATAAAGTAAACTCCCTCAATTTATTGTTTTATGCTCCCTCCTCATTCTCTGTCTACCTACTATATTCTTCCCATTCGGTTCCTGTACAAGAAGTTATTATTAACTTAGTTTTTTTTCAAGATCATTATATTCAGTAGTTTCCTCAATTTACTTGACTCTTCGCCTCACTTATGACAGAATATATGCCAGGCTAATAAATATTCTTACATAAAAAAAATGTTATCCCACAACAGTCCCGGAGGCCCATGGGGTAGTAGGAGGTTAAAGCTCCCACTTTTTCTAGAAAATCGACAGTTTATATCAGCCGGGTTGTCAGCCCTGAGTGACTACTACCTTTACCCCAGTACAAGCGTCTGGTACCCACTTCCGTTAGAGGCTGAGTCGACCACAGGGCCATAGTGCCGCCAGAGAGTTTGGGCAGTGTTTCAAAATCCTGACCTCAACGGGACTTGAACCCTCGACCCTCCGGCTTGTAGCTCAGTGCCTTAACCACTACGCTATATAAGAAATCAAAATAAGTCGATAACTTTAATATAAAAAAGATATAAATTATTATTAATAATTAAAATGGAAAGGAAAATATTACTTAGGTAGTTGTGAGAGATGTCAAATTAGTTGTAAAAGTACGAAGATTAAAATTACGATATTTTTAAAGTCATATATATATATATGGTATGATAAGAAAAATAAATGCCTGGACGGGATTCGAACCCGGATCTCTGAGTCTGTACCTCTGTGTGACATCCATTACACCACCAGGCGAATCCAATTCAAACATTTATTTTTCTTATATAAATGTATTATATTCCCCATTATTACTAGATGTCGCGAGAACTCGGTCTTCACTGCCATCTAGTAGCCGACTATAACAAGTAAGCAAATTAAAGAGAACGTTTTTACTTTATAGCAGTGACGCTATTGTTTTTCTTATCATACCATATTAAGCTTGCATTGCTCAATGTTAAATATTTAATTATTACATCGATAATGCGTCACTGCTATAAAGTAAAAACGTTCTCTTTAATTTGCTTACTTGTTATAGTCAGCTACTAGATGGCAGTGAAGACCGAGTTCTCGCGACATTTAGTAATAATGGGGAATATAATACATTTATATAAGAAAAATAAATGTTTGAATTGGATTCGCCTGGTGGTGTAATGGATATCACACTGAGGTACAGACTCAGAGATCCGGGTTCGAATCCCGTCCAGCATTTATTTTTCTTATACCATATTAAGCTTGCATTGCTCAATGTTAAATATTTAATTATAACATCGATATAGCGTCACTGCTATAAAGTAAAAACGTTGTCTTTAATTTGCTTACTTGTTATTGTCGGCTACTAGATGGCAGTGAAGACCGAGTTCTCGCGATATCTAGTAATAATGGGGAATATAATACATTTATATAAGAAAAATAAATGTTTGAATTCGATTCGCCTGGTGGTGTAATGGATATCACACTGAGGTACAGACTCAGAGATCCGGGTTCGAATCCCGGTCCAGGCATTTATTTTTCTTATCATACCATATTAAGCTTGCATTGCTCAATGTTGAATATTTAATTATAACATCGATATAGCGTCACTGCTATAAAGTAAAAACGTTGTCTTTAATTTGCTTACTTGTTATAGTCGGCTACTAGATGGCAGTGAAGACAGAGTTCTCGCGATATCTAGTAATAATGGGGAATATAATACATTTATATAAGAAAAATAAATGTTTGAATTCGATTCGCCTGGTGGTGTAATGGATATCACACTGAGGTACATACTCAGAGATCCGGGTTCGAATCCCGTCCAGGCATTTATTTTTCTTATCATACCATATTAAGCTTACATTGCGCAATGTTAAATATTTAATTATAACATATATATATATATATATGATTCTAAAATTAATAAGTATTAAAATCACGTTAAAAATAAAATAAAATATTGGAAACTCTTTTAACATTTGGATGATTATTGCATCCAGTAACATGTACGAGGATAAAATAATGCATATGACAGTGCGATAGCGTGACTTTTACGTAGAGGAAGCGCAACCATATACGCTAGTACAACTACTAGTGCTAACTACAATAACTACATTGACTACCTACTACTTAATGACGGTACTACCAATAATGATAATAATAATTAAGAAATATTATTATTATTATTGTGATTATTATATTTATAATAATAATAATAATAATAATAATAATAATAATAATAATAATAATAATAATAATAATGCTAGCCTTATGTTAGACGTACTTCTTAACGTGCAACATTATTCTCCTCCTCTTGGTAGCAAAGAAGTATTTGATGTTACAGAATAATGTTTCCTTGGATACAATAATTATTAAAGCAAGCTATATTTTATATTTAGTGGTTATAGAGCAGATATTATTTCCTGGCTTTGTGTACTCATCAAATAGTTTGAATCTTTTTATGGCAGAAAAGAATCTTTCTGTTGAGGAACTCGTTGCCGGTGTAGTTCATATAAGTGTACTTTGCTTATATGTTTGAGAGAAAACATCGTCTAACTCTAGATTTCGCAAATCCTTGCAGAGAACACAAACACAATTGTGGAATTCAGAATCTTATTAAAAGGCCATCAATTCACTTGTCAAACCCGCGAAATCAAAGCGAGATCAGTAATTTTGCGTTAAACTGTTCAGAGCCTGTGTTGCAAACTTAATTTTGAATTTAGCAAGTTACTTGTGATCAAGGAGACATATCACCAAATCGGTCAGATATGTTCATAACAGGTACAGTCTTTTATAGTGACTTGATACCTTTATCTTCAATATTTTCCTTACAATTTCGTTTCACAGAACAGATTCTAGGAACTGACTCACAAGTTCGTCCCTTTTTTCTAGTTTCTTGGAGCTGACTCACAAAATTCTTCATTTTCATAATGCAATAAAAAACATCACTTCATTTCGAATTTATTATTCGGAACGAACGATCAGAAAATGAAAAGGTGGACAATAACATAGCCAAGAAGAACTTGAAATCGATGTTTCTCATTGATGTTAGATAACCAAGAACAGAAGATGTTTGGCTACTTTGTATTATCTACATATTATAGAAATGAGTAGGTTCTCAAAGTCAGCCTTGGGATTTTGAACGTTCTCCACTAGCCTGCTATAATAGTTCCACCTTGTAGTAGCAGCCGAAAGGAATATTTCATTTACTTATACAGCCAATGCCGCAGTCCATTTAATGCATTTAGACAAAAAATTACCGAAACCAGATAGAGATAAGAAGTATAATTTTACAGGCTTGATATAACTTACAGACTGTCATAAGGATAAATACAATCAATATGCTTAGCAGTGAAAGAATGTTGCATCTTTGGTAACGCTCTCTTAGTTTAGATTGCAATCTTCTTTGTTCGCCTGCCATTACAGAAGCAACATCGTATGTTTGTGCTATTATTTTGGTATCACAATCGAAACCATGCAGGACATTTGTCCTATGCAGAAAGAGAGCACCCGCCGTACGGTCGTAACTTCTATCCTTAAAATGAAAATACCTTTCTTTAATGGTTGCGTCCTTCGTTACGCATCTCTGAACAGTTCGTAACTGAGCTTTCACGGAAATGTCTGTCTCTTTGTCACAAATAAATACAACGAATGTTTGCTCGGACACCTCTCGTTTTATTTCTTGAATTAAATGTTGAGATGCAGAACCTATTGCTTCATCCTGTATGTCAGGAGATATTCCACGAATAACACCTTCAGTTTCTAACACAGATTGCAAGCCAGAATCATAATTAGAAATATATTTAAATATTTATACTCGTATAAAGTTCCCTCTGTCAGGAGATGTTTGAAACTCATCATGAACACGAAAACATAACCCCAATTTTTCCAACAAACAAACGTCCCGTATCAAATTGGCAAGCATGTTTCTGTTTTCCCTAACTTCTACATTATGTCGTTCAGTGGATAGCCTATACTGTTCACTAACTAAGACAAAATAGTTTTCTAATTGTCGTAAACATCTTTAAATTCTTCATTGACAAAATTTGTACCACTGTGAGGAATGCATATTTTGTGATTTGTGAATAGGACCTAGTATGTAGATAGTCGAAACCCGTGTATGCCCAAGTTTTTTTAAAAGTCATGGCCAAGGAAATTATTTAATTGACTGCAACTTCATAGCCACGATATGGTTGCATACATCTACACGCGAAAGTTTCGGGTGAAGATTTTCTGTCTATTGATGACTGCAGAAATTTTAAGGTCCAGTTTTGGTCGCCCATCTTCCATAATTTAATTTTTTCGCTAAACGTGATGTGAGAAAAATTACTTATTTTTTATTGTTCAATTACTAAACCACATGAACTAACTTAATTCAATAACTCGTTGTTAGCATATGAGGTACTTGGGTGTTTTAAGTTTAAATCGCACATCGTTAGCGCCCCCTGTAGATCCTAGAACTAGGGAGGTACTGGAAAATACAATGCAGTCAAAACATCACTGCGCTTCCGCAAAGTATGTTCGTGTTCCTTACTCCTTAAAACTGATTATTTCTTGCTTAAATAACAAGACTGGTGTTGTTCCTTTTATCTAACACGGAAAACACGGTAAATAAAAACCAAGGTAAATAATTTTAGATTAATTTGTAAAGAAAATAATACAAAAAAAATCTTGCAGGACTCGCTGCCATAAGCACAGGATATATACGGGACATCGTGAGGAGAGGAGCTATCATAGTCAGATTTAGTCAGAGCGCGCTATCAGGCATGTCCAATGCACTGAAGACAGAATACTGGGGCTCGGCAGATGAAAGACTGGCCAGCGCCAAGGAGACTAAAGGAGTAGAAAACCAAACATTTGACATATGAAGTCGCTCACGAATGATTTCTCTTGAATAATATTTACGTATGTGGCGTGGAGGAAACTTGCTTATTGTATTCAGATAGTAGATACGGTACGTTTTGCATCTATTGATACGGAAGGGGCGCTTATGCGCCTAAATGGAATGGACGCCCCTGGAATAAAACCAGTATCGACATGTTCTATACATACAAAAAGACGACCGTCTGCTAAAAATGAATCGGTACGCATACAAATTCGCCGAAGTAATTATCGTAAGTAATGTCACGGATGATTTCCAAATCATCGATAAATTCACGAGTCGCGAAGTGACAGATCAAGTGTGGAATTTGTTAGGATTATTTAACGAATACATTTAAGCTGTTTACTCAAAAATCATATTTAAATATAGTTACCGGTATTTTAAAATGGTTATATATTTAATGTTAACGGCAATGTTTGAAAACAAATCACAGATGTGTAGTTATGTTTAATTTGTTTATTCACTACTACTTGATCGTATTATTTATTGCCAGATAGCATCTCAAATAGTAAAATGCACCCACGTGGAGAGAAAACGAAACACATCAAACTGTATATTATAATCAACATTATGGGTTATTCATTTTTTAATAAACAACTCGGTAAAATCATTATTTAAAATCACAATTTTAGAACACACAATATCATCAAAGGCGTAGTTCGAAGAAATCTATTAATCAATGTATTTGTTGGAGAGTCAATCACTGCAAAATAATGCTCTGACATATTCAGAATATTAAAAAGGAGGAGCTTTTTTATCACAAAAGCAGGGGTTGGTACAGATAATTTGATAAAGAGCGAGATGGAACACGGCAGGCATTGGTTCTAAAACAAAATTCATTGAAACCTGATCGCTTAATTACTACCATTTGGGGCATGAGTTAAATAGTGACTAGACGGTAACAGTTGAAGGAAATCCTCAAGATTTGAAACCCGGAAAATATATTAGCAATTCTCATAAGTAATTAGGAAGAATGATTGGAAATGAATCTCCAATGAAAATTGAATATTTAAACACGATAGTGGAAATCGGATAGAATTCGGTCCCCACTACATTGTAATTTTTCCTATGCCAGACCAAATAAGACTGTAGAGGGGGAAAATGAAAAATAATGTGAAGAGTACGAACACAAGGCTCTCACACGCCATCTTGCCATCTTCTGAACTGGTAGAGCCAAGTAATACATTGCTCTGCAAGGGAATGATCGGACTTCAAATTAGGTCGCATTCTCGATTTAAAATCGCAAGTGATACAATTTAGAACTTGGAAAATTTCCTAAATAAAATAGTTGAATTCCGAGACTTGGTACAAACGACTAATTCACATTGAGTGAAGAATATATTCTAAGAATTCATTAGTCATGATATTTCTACTAAATAATTTATTTTCATGTAATTAATTACTTTAATCGCGGGATTGAAATTTACTCCGCAATTTTATGGTTATCAAGTTATTTGAACACGATTTAATCTACGATACTGTAAAGCGTCAATATTTAAATTAACTTTAAAAAAGATGAATACATTCAAGAACCACTTTCAAGTAGAATTGGTAATTATAACATTCGCCTGAAGAAATATTTTCAGCTCTCGACCTACCCTGTAACCAAGAGGAACTCATCGTTCTACCCTAGCTTGTGCCTACAATATTAAACTATGTGGCCAAAATTTTACAAATTGTCCTAGACACTATAATCTCATTTGCTTGCAATCTACAAGATACCGGTAACCATAAGACATTTTATTGCTCTTTCATCTTTTTCATATAAAAGTATGGTATGATATTTACAGAAGAATCCTATCAGTTGAAATGAAACATTCAAGGATCTAATTAAATTTACAACTTAACCTTTTATATGCTTTTCGTATTTTATATCATGTAATATATTATTCTGATATTGGAGTAATATGTAAGATTCATTGAATATATTAACAACCTCCTCTCCTCATATTGAAATCGTTTGATGCTATTTAACTCATATTATTTACCGTTTCGTACGTACATCGAAATTAGTTTCGAGGACAATCATTTTTCCCAAACTTGTTTTAATAACCATTTGTAATTTCGGTTTTCAATATTTCGTTATACAGATAAGTTTTGAGGCATATTTCTCAATTTATCTTAAGGCAAAAATTTATTTCATATCGTCATGTACATTTATTTCATGTCATTTGAAGAAACGTAAAGTTGATATCATTTGTATCTTACAAGAGAACGAAACTGCATCACTCAGACCCCATATTACTATTTCTAATATAAATCGAATATCAGTCCAAATGCGAAAGTTATTTGAAAACATACGGATAAATAAGCCATTCCTTATAATGCGAATCAAGTGTGTTTCCGAACATTGAAAATGTTGTAAGAATACACTTGTATTTAATACTTTATAAAATTTACAGTTATTGCAATTCCATAAATTAGCATTAAATTATTTGAAACCTCCATAGAAATTTCGATTATCATTTATCGACGACGCAAATTTCTATCAATATTTCTTTGGTTTCTACCTGACTCTAAGGCCTGTCTTTCCCGGAGTATGATTATTCTCTTGGATTTCTTATTTACGTAATGCTATTCTTTCTGTTGTAGTTCTTTCCAAAACTTACCTGATAATCTTTTATATCTGACTTCCATCTTATTCGTGGAATGTTGGCAATGAAAATAAATAGGGGATCGCACGTTAAGTTGAAGTGGTTTAGTACTTGTGATGTAAGACGGCGATTTACGATAACGAATAATCATATCATATGGTATCCAATAAAGATATAACACGCACATTAAGCTGAAACTGGATTTAGAAAGACAGTAGAAGCTTCAGAATAGTTTATAGTTTGATAGTAATTTATAAAAATATAATTTATATTAAGGAATTTTTGTAATGTTGTATATAATATATTTTCTCTATTATTGGACAATTGTTACAAGTTTTTTTCTGTATATTTGCAGTGTTTGGACATCATTAGTCCCAATAAAACAGCAGAAATTTCTTGGATAATTACAAATAACAGTGAATTATATAGAAACATTTATAATATTTAGGAATTTCGAATGAGAAATTTAGTAAAGAAAACTTTCATATCTAGTTCACTTACAAATATTATTAACATAATAGAGGCTTGGCCACTCCGATTAGTCATATCATAAATATATCAAGCTATATTATATTTTATTACATACATTTATAGTATTATTAAAAAACGTACATCATAGAAAAGAAAAGATTTGCAGTGGTATGGTCATGTCAAACGAATGCCAGAGCAAAGATTGCCAAAAATTGTTATGGAATGGATCCCAATGGAAAGGAGGAAGAGAGGAAGACCGAAGAAAACTTGGATAGAAGGGGTACAAGCAGGTATGAATATCAGAGGAATGGAGGAAGATCAATGGATGGATAGAGAGGAATGGCGTTTGGTTTCCGGAAGGCGGCGGCAGCTGCCATGATACCGGATGATGATGATGATTAAAAAACGTGGTACCGCACACAATTAAATTTTTACCGGTAACTAAACAGTGTTACAGAGTTTGAAGGCAGGAATATTACTTAAGATTATGTAAAGTGGACGTCGATTACGTGGCAGGAATTAAATATTATAAGATATATTTTGCGAAAATACAAATGAATAAAACATTTGTGAGAGGATTCGCACCCTGGCTTTCACATACATTTCCTCTTGTTGTAATTAGTTTTCAGGCGTCCTCATCTAGGGGATATGTGGATGGCGACCACAAGGTGCCCAAGCCGAGCAAAACATTTCTTCCACTTACTTGTGTTTTGCACTCTTTTAACTTTACTATCTAACCTCTCTTGGTTAACTCTTGTTTTTTCGACCCCGTCGCTATAAGGGCATCCGAGGGCTAGGGAGTCTTTCCTTTCTTCCATTTCTTCTTTCCTTTATTTTCTTTTCTTCTCCAGAAAAGCCTGACCAGAGGCTATAAGATGGCAGGCCCATCACTGGTCTTGCCTTCCTTTGGCCAGCAACCAATCGAAGGGACTATTATTATGCTTTCAAGTCTTATACGAGAATTTTCCGGAAGAAGCTGGAGGGAAAATGTTCTATAGGATCGTTACAGGCCTTGGCCTAATACTTGGAAGGAAGAAGAAGTAATTAGTTTAACGATCTACGCTACTCTAACATCGGATGCTAGTAGCCTTGTTTCTTTTACACTATGAACGAGAGTTGAACTTTATTTTAAATGTCGCTATTTGAGTAATATTGCATTTGTCGAACACTCGTAAATATCTAGAAACATGTCTCCTTCACCGTTCTTTAACTATTTAAGACGATTAGAACCTAAAACAGCGTATTTACAACATTTAACAATGTGTTACCTCGTGAACCAGAGGTATGGATTTTCGAGCATGCGCAATGGTCCGTAACAGGAACTCTGCTTTTTGTCGCTAAGTGTACTTTGCATGTTTTTACGTAATTGAATTGACCATTGAAGCTATACCTAAGACAATTTAACGTCATCGGATGTACAACTAGTGAAAGTTAGAGAAGTGCCTACTCTCATCTCTTAATGATTTTCTATAAGTTAAATTCTCTTCTCGTAGTAGTTCAGTGGGAGAAGATTTCGTGCCTACATTCTCCTCGACTTAATGTTTAAACTTCCAAAAATCGTACTATTTTTAATTTTATAATGTAGCTTTAACTGACAGCATTATTGCATTTTATAATTTTCATAGCATAGTAATAATTACTAACTTGGACATTATTTTCGATTCAATTTGTCAGCTTCAGATAATCATTAAGTACCCTTTTCGTCCGGATATTAACGGAACTCGTGCAGTCGGAAGAGGTTAACTAATTCTTGATCACGTGCATAATATTAGTTCACATAAAGCTGTGGAGGAGCCTTTAAGGATATATATATAATATATATATATATATAATATATATATATAATATATATATATATATATATATATTATATTAAGGATATATATATATATTATAAATATATAATATATATAAATAAAAATATATTTATAATATCTATATATACAAGCGTTACTGCTATAAAGTAAATATTCTTTTTATTAATTTGCTTAACTGTTACGTTAGCCGCTAGATGGAAGTTGAATGATATTTCCGCTACCTCTTGTGTGAATTGAGAATACTACATGTATAAGAAAATTGTATGTTTGTCTTGGAATTCTTGGGTAGCTCAGTTGGTTAGAGCGCGAAAGGTACAGACTTTAGAGACTCGAGTTCAAATCCAGACTCAAGCATTCTTTTTTCTTTTCATATCATATATATATATAAATTCCAGGGCAACATCCGAGACAACACGGACATTAATAGACACCCCGATATCTCACTCATGCATACATTCATATTAAATAATGTTCAATATCATATAGGTGAATATGATGGCAAGGCGGTTTTAGGAGACTATTTGGCCATTGATATTACCTGATATTATCTGAGAGGTGATAAAAACTCTCCAAATATATCTCAACCATTAATCTCTTCCCGACCTACGATGTAACCGAGGCCTATTTATTCATGTTTAATGATCACTCTACAGCCATAAAAACGTCCTTGGTAGTGTGTGAAGTTAAGGCTCCCACCTTACAAGGTAATCGGCGATAGATATCAGCCGTGCGTGACGGCCTCTCTTCCCCCGTAACATGAGTATATTACTCATTTATGTTAGAGTCTGAGTCGCCCCTACGGCCTTGGTGCCGACGAAGAGTTTAGGCTAGTTTAAAAAACCTGATACTATCGGGACTCGAACCCCGATTATCCGGCTTGCAGTGTATTGCTTGAACTAACTACGCTACGGCGAGCTTCTATACTAATACGATATCATAAAATGCTATTGAGGTATCAGTGAAAATATAAAATTATATTATTAATTAATACGTGTGAAGTTAGTTTGTCCTCAACACGAGTATGTACATATTTTTTAATAATCCTGCAGACATTTTGTAATCCGGTTCCATCTTCACAAGATTGCTGTTAGGTTACTGATTGTTGCTTGTAAACAATAAGCATGAACCTCTGTACAGAATTATCACAATCGACAGTCAGTACCTAACAACATTCTTTTTAACCGGTTACCGTAAATGCCTACAGGATTTATGAAAACATTAAAGAGCTTAGTGCGACGGACCTTACACGAATAAATATAATTATTTTATATATAGAACTAGCTAATACCCGGCGTGCGCTGCTACACCTAAATAAATGAAAATTAATGTGATTTTATGTTTAGATGAATAAGTTAAAGGAAACATTTATATCGTAATTATTTTTAGATACTCGGTGCTGTTTACCCGGCGTTGTCCGGGAATCTACTCATCCCGATCTTCTTGGTAATAATGAGCTGAAAGGCAAAAATTATCGTAATTCTTATGATTAGTTGAATGAGTAAATTGAAAAATAATTATAATGTATATCGTAATTATTTTAAGACTCCCCGTGCTGATTACACTGTGTTGCCCGGGAATTTACTTGTCTCGATCTTCTTAGCATAAATGAGCTAAAAGACAAAATTCGTTATTGAGAGTTATCCGTAAAAGAGTACCCGCTATGTGCTGCTATGCTTGCACAGGAATTTATGTACTTGTCCTGATCATCTTGGCATCAAAGAAGCACAAAAATGGTTATTCTGAGTTATCCGTAAGAGTTAAACATGTGCTGTCCCGGACTTTTTTGTAGAGCTTTTTGAGATATTCAGTTTTGTGTACATTAATGTTGTGTATTTGTTATGGTTTAGGCAGTGTAAGCCATTTAAGTATCCAAAGAGCTACTTTTCCACATTTTACACTACAAGGGACGATTTTTAAGAGTGTAGGAGTTGAGTATCACAACTCTCTTATAGCCTATGTTCATTCCGGGAATCTCCTGAAGATTTTACAGAAAGTCCCATCACAATCGGATCAACGGTTTGGCCGCGCATAAAGTACGAACAAACAAACAAACGTTCATTTTTATATATTAGACAAGAAAATACCTTTTTTCACTAATCGATTATTAATTTGTAAGAGAACGCATCAATTTTTTACAGAACATACTATAACATATTTCCCCCCTACATATTTGATATTTGGATTAAAAGTAGCACCATTTTCCAAACCATTAACGCAGTTTAACCTTTCATCTTAATAGTTACTTTTACATGCCACACGCCATGCGGGTCTTACAGTGGCACGACCAGTCGGGAGAGGGATTTTAACACACATATACTTTTTTTACCACACAAGGACATGGAGGGCCTACCTGAATGAGTTATCAACTCAATGTCAGGGCCTCCTCCGATACAACACAACATTAGGAAGAAATACGCCATTCGCACACAAACATTTGATTGTTCCTACATAATTTATTTCTAAAACAATTGAAACCTAAATCCAATTGAATATGGATATAACCAATATTTAGTGTGACATTTTTGTTCTAGATGGAACAGTCTTATAGGCTGTAAGTTATAGCCAAACTTAACCGAGTGATAAATAATGATGCCACGTATTTAGGAGCATACCAACTTACTGCAGTAGGAAAATATTACATAAATAACTAGCTAATACCCGGCGTGCGATGCTACGCCTGAATAAATGAAAATTAATGTGCTTTTATGTTTAGTTGAATAAGTAAAGGTAAAAATAGTTATAAATGTACTATATTGTAATTATCTTAAGATTCCCCGTACATATTACCCTGTGTTGCCCGAGAATCTGCTTATCTCGATCCTCCTGGCATAAATGAGCTAAAAGACAAAATTATTGTGAGTTATCCGTAGAAAGAATACCTGTCATGTGCTGCTATGCTTCCACAGGAATCTACGTACTTGTATCGATCTTCTTGGCATCATTGAAAGACAAAAAATGGTTATTGTGAGTTATCCATAAGAGATAAACATTGTCTGTTCGGACTTTTTCGTAGAGTTTTGAGATATTCAATTCTGTGTACATTAATTTTGTGTTTTTGTTATGGTTTAGACAGCGTAAGCCATTTAACGGTCCAAATAGCGTTTTCAACTACAAAAGGCGATTTTTAAGGGTGTACGAGTTGAGTATCACAACTCTCTTATAGCCTATGTTCTTCCCGGGAATCTCTTGAACATTTTGCAAAAATCCCCATCACAATCGGATCAACGGTGTGACCGCATTTAAAGTATGAACAAACAAACAAACATTAATTTTTATATATTAGATTATATTGTAATCGAGGCCCTCTGCGTCCGAGGCAAATACGTTGCTCCGATATCACATCGATGCATTTATCTTTATACCTAACTCTTCCGAAAAAAAATTTAACTTAGTAAAAATATTTGAAGTAAGTTCTATATACTTTTCTACGGTGTAGAAAATAAATTAATAAAGCTTAAGAAACGTGCTAACGTTGTATTAATTCAACACTGGCGAGAAGAAAGAATTGCTGCAATCCGTGACCATAATCACTTGACTAAACCACTTCAATTACATAAAATTTCACGTTCGGCAAATTAAATTACCTTCTGCCAGCACACACCTTAAATCGAGTTGGGAGGCAAGTGTTCCCGCTCGCTTTTATCAACGCAATTATTCTCTTCCCTGGCACACTTTAAATCCTGTGAATTTTAACAATTTTTTTTCAAAATAAGTTTAATTTTACAAACGGAACAAAAATGTAATATCGTTGGTGAGAAAACTATTTAACGAAAAGCAGTTGTGTTTGTTTTCACTCTGAAATAGTTCGTACAAAGTAAACGTGAATAAAAACGGTAAATTACTAAATAAAATTCAGACAAAATTACGGTTCTAATAAATCCTTTAAATAGAAAGATACGTACTGGGTGTCCCATTCAAATTTCCAACATTTGAATTAATCATAACAAAGTATGAGGAAATATGAAATGAGGCCGGTATTAAACGAAACAGAAACTCAGAGAATGTTCATTGCTACACATTGTCACATACTGAAGCACCACTATATGTGCACCATTAGTAGAATTAACAATGTCAAGCCTGTATTCGATTTCGTTCAACGTTCTTTCCAACATTCCATTGATACTGTTGCAATTGTGTTAAGGTTACCGGTTCGTAAATCATGAAGATTTTGTACTGGCGTCGCAAACACACGGAATTTTACATACCCCAGAGGAAGAAGTCCAGTAGAGTGATGTCTGGCGAACGTGGTGACCAACAAATTGGTCCGCCGCGTCCAATCCACCTATCTGGGAAGAATTCTTTGAGTGAATTCCGAACATCCAGACTGCAGTGCGGTTGGGCTCCATCTTGTTGAAACATTACTTGGGATTGCATACCAGCTACTTAGGGAACTGTTTCAACATGTCTTGGTATATCGGGCCAGTTACTGACTTCTCATGGAAGGAAAAAGTACCTATAAACCGTTCTTCATCAGGCCGCACCAAACGTTTACTTTTGGGCGTGTTCACGGTAGACGTGTGGATTTTGCTTACCCCGGATCCTTAAATTATGCCGATCAACATATCCTGATACATGGAACGTTGCCTTGTCAGAAAGCAAGACGTTTCCAAGAAATTGAGGGCCCTTGTCAATACGATCCAGCATTACAATAGTGAATGCCTATCGTCGTGGCCTGTCAACTGGCTTTATTTATTAAACAATTTGCACCTTGTTGGTCTACAAACGAAGTCGCTTATGTAACACTAAATACAAAGTTGATGTCGGCACATTGAACTGCCGGAAAGCTTGGCGAATTGATTTTTGTGGAATTCTCTAAAATCCTGCTCTAATTTCTTCAATCTTTTCTTCTGAAACATGTGTACGAGCACTTCCTGACTATTTTTAACGCTTCCATTCGCCAGAAAATTCTCCAGCCATGCCTTAATAGTCTTCCTATCAGGTACATTTCCTCCATATTCTCTCCGGTAATTTCTTTGCACTGTAATTATTCACTTCGTCTCAGCATACCAGAAAACAATTTGTGCTCTTTGCTGAGGAGTCGCATTTTGTGTCATTATTGTCCAACATGCTACAGATGAATTAACTGCAACAATTAAAACAAATTTATTTGAGTTTCTCTTTATTTTAATACCAACCTCATTTCATAATTCCGCATACTTTGAGAATTATGATTAATTAAAATGTGGGAGGTTGGAATGGGACGCGGTGTACAATACAACTTGTAACACACATTGTTGTGAGTTCGGTTGTTATTGTCACGCCATATTTTCATGTTACATAAAGATCAGTCTTTTTGTGTATTATACTCAAATAAATACCTTACTAAATCACTTACTAGAATTATCGAACTCGGAGTTTCATGTCCGCTCGAACATAAGCTTCCATACTTCCCTGTTCTGAATTAATTATATACCAATCATTCCCTACGTATAACACCATCCTCAAATCATGGTTAGGGGAAAGTCGTAGCGTACTTGCTAAGATAATAAACTGCAAGCCGGAAGATTGCGGGATAAGAATTTTTAAACTGGTATAAAATATCAGGTAGGACAAATGCCCTGGGCTCGACCTAGCCACTAAACGAAATTATGAGCATATTGAATTCCGGACGGAAAGCCGCCGTCACACAGATTTGACAACCGAGCTTACATTTCGTCCCGATTTGTCAAGTAAAGGTGAGAGTTTAACTTCTTACTACCTCAAGTTCCTACTATAGCCTGTGGTGGGATTAATTTATTTTCAAAATCGTAGTTAATATTATGCTCTCACCTCAGTCTTGGACATACTGTTGGATGCTTACTTTCTGATTTTCCTTTGATTTCCCATAAGCGTCACATGTTCTGCCAATCGTAATCAACGAGACTTCACTGATTTAATTGATTATTTTTATAATGAAGATCATAGATCTCACTGGCCTAAAACTTCCTTCTTTCGCTTGATTGTTTCTAATTTTATTCTTCAAATTTTTATAAACATTTTTTTCTCAAATTCTCCTACAATATTATTTACAATTTTCTGTTATTTGAATTGCGATTTTCAGTAGATTAGCAGCAATTTTCTCTGTAATAGCTGATAGTAATTTGCATATCAAATGCGTATGAAACTATTCGTGTGGAACATATTGGGAGTAGAGAAAATAATGGATAAACTATATTTATGTTAAATTAATTTTCATGAGCATCTTCATCGGCCGGTCTTGTGAGAAATGCATTCCTTTTTTTTTTTTAGATATTTACATTTATGTTGGCCGGGTCCACGGCCTTGAGGAGGACTGTCTCTTTGGTTCTATTCTGGTCTACGTTGTGACACACAGACATGGATTTATGAGAAACTACATGAAAGTGTCACATTAAATCACTGCAACCATGTATTTAACACCTATGGTTTCCTAACCAGACTTTTTTTGCCTAGCTTGATATAATGTGTAAGGTGATGTGAAATACATGAATAGATAAAAAATGACATAATGACCGAGAGAAGAGTAGTGGAAAGAGTTTGTAGGTTTTAATTCGAGAAATGTGACGATCCCGAGAAAAACCCGAACATCTCAGTGGGGCCCACCATCATTACCCATCCGGTAACGCAAGAATTCTAACCTGAGTTTCCTGTCCACGCAACCGCGCACTATCCAAGCGTCTAACGAGATGACACATTTCTATAATATTCTCTGTGTGAAGTAAATCAAATTAATAGCATATGCTTTCTGTTAATTCGTTTTATATATTTCGTTAAGTTTAGAGAACAACTGACAATTTGTAAAGTACATTTAATCAATAATATGTAGATCAGTTAAAGTTTGCATTATATTTAATTTTAAATATTTTATACTTTTAAGTCGCTTTTGTAGTTTATAGATCCATCACTTCTAATACAAATTGTAGCATATATTATATCTGGTTGAATGAAATAGTCCTAATGTCATTTATACTCCAGAATTCTAATAACCTTAACTCCTGCCCAACTCAGGTTCGGGAATAGGGGTGAAGCTCTCAGGCCGACCACGCCTGGCGCATCTATATAGGCGCTGATGAACGAAATGTAACTAACTGAATGAGATGAATATGGAGAAACGATGGAATGAAATGTATGGCATGGGAAAACGGGAGAAACACGGAGGAAAACCTGCCCACGCTCCTACATGAACTGACCGAGACTCGAACTCAAGACTACAGCGGTGAGAGGCGAACGTCTAAACGATTGCGCCATGAAGCCGCCACTACAGAATTAAATAAATTCAAACCCACAAATTACCAATTACTAGGCTACTGAAGGAAATTACTACATCTAAGTCCTCTTGGTCGTCTTAGAGATATTCATTCAAGGTTCTTCCTAAATATGGGGCTAATACTCTACCATTTGAGCCATCGTGCTCGGGTCAATATTTTTTTAATGTTTCGTATGACGGTATTTGAATTTGCAGATTAATGAAGTAATATTTTATTTATGTAATAAATGCCAGTAAATTGGCAGTTCAATTAAAAGAAACTAATGCCACTGCTGATTAGAAGTCCCTTATAGACCTTGACATTCAGGTAATATAATCTATTTTTTGTCAGAGTACTTTATGCATTAGGGTCAATATCCTTTGTTGTAGGCCTCGTAAATCAGCTCTGCAGAATGGAGGATTGGGGTGTACAATAATTCAATGCAGGTGGATATGCATATCCGCGACAACCCCACACAATCCATTTTCATTATGTGACCCAATGTTTTCCCTATGGTGTTAATTTGATACAATTCGATAAAGTTGTCAATTGTTTGGATTCAGTTACATACACCATCATTTTAATTTCCCTATTAACTTTCTACTGTTTCATGTGTGAATTTAATAACTCAAAAGTTCAAATCAATTTACGATTCAAATATGTTGTTACATATTTTCGTTAGTTCGCACAGCACGGAATAAAAAAATCTTGATATTAATTTGTTGAAATCAGCAATAATCATTGCGTTGTATATTGCGGTTAACAAATTAATGCTAATTTCCTTAATTTAGTGTTTAATAAAAATGTTATACTTTACCTATATAAAGCTAGCGCCTGTTTAATTAAGCTGATTAAACTTGTAAGTTTTAAATAACGATTGCGCTCTGAAACTTACATAATGGGTAAAAACAAAATATATTTTCACTTCAAACACTTTCACATATTTATTGGTTGCATTTTACTACATTTTGAAGGTTATGCGAAATATGTTAGGTACAAACTGGTGACTTTGTTGTATAAAATATATCTTAATCCTAATAGTAACGATGACAATGATCATAACCATACTGATATACATAGTAATAATGATAGCAGAAAAGATGGTAGTAATAGTAGGAATAATAGTAATAACAGATGTAGTAATTACAATACTAATAGCAGTACTACTACTACTACTAATACTACTACTACTACTATTACTACTACTACTACTACTACTACTACTACTACTACTACTACTACTACTACTACTAATAATAATAATAATAATAATAATAATAATATCAGTAATAGTAATAATATCAGTAATAAACTACTCAAAAAAAATAGAATAACACATGTTTAAACAAAAGCCACAAAATAAATATTCCATTCATCCATAGTAATTCTGCCCGAAGGCAGGTCCTTCACTGCAATCATAGCATTTTCATGCTATGCTTGCCGCTTTACTAGGGAACTGTAGGTTGTGGTAAGCTTCCCGTTGCTTTCCACACCGCTGAAGTATGATGATGATGATGATGATGAGGATAATGATAAGGATGATGGCCATATGATTCGGGGACCGTTTGGGCCTAAAAGGTTTCCTGACATTTGTCTTACAGGTAAGGAAAAACCCCGATAAAAAGCTCACCAGGGATCGAACCCGGGCCCGCTGCGTGATAAGGGGCAGCGTGCTACCTTGAGACAACAGCGGTGGACAAATAAATATTGTAAAAAATTTATTTTTGAGAGTCAGATTGGTTTTGAGTTCATGTATTGTGTGAGGAGGAATCACAAGATTGAAGCTTATTCTGGGTTTCTTCATTTGTCTATGAATATGTTAGTGAAATTCCAAGAGTTGCTGAAACCGAAGTGAATTCGTATTGATTTATTTTTTTAAACAGATTTGAAGAATAATCTATGGTAGGGAATTATTATTTTTGTGTTCTCTGAAGCTAATACAGAGCAACGAAACATATGAATAAAACATCAGTTGCACGAGCAGTTGCATTGATTACAGATGGTCGTTCCATTCGCCATGTCTCTAGGATTCTTGATGTCAGCCCTTCCGTCATCCATAGGCTATGGTGGAGATATAGAGGGACAAATGGATACAAGAGGAGACACGAGCATGGTCATAAGAAGAAGACTACAGACGTACAGGGTAGATGTCTTGTCTTATCAGCTTTGCGCACAAGAAACTCTACAGCCAGGGATCTACAAAATCATTTACGCACGGCAACTGGGATGGTAATTTCTGATCAGACTCTAAGAAATGGACTGAGGAATACAAGGTTGAGCTCTAGAATCCACTTTAAAGCTTCTCGTTTACACGTCAGCACAAAGAAGCCCGGCTGCGATTTGCTCAGAATCATGTCAACTGGCAGCTCCACCAATGGAAGGGTGTTTTATTCACGGACAAATCAAGATTTCGACTAACGGTTCTGTTGGTCATACACGTGTATGGAGACGTCCTGGTGAACGTTTTGATCCAGCCACAATTATTCAACGTGGCAGATTTGGAGGTGGTTCAGTAATGGTTTGGGCTGAGATTACTTCTTAGTGTCGGACAAAGCTTGTCGTTGTTCCACAGCGCATGAATGCTGACACTTTCATTAATGACATTATCCTCCAACATATTGTACACTTTGCTTATGGTATGGACCCTAATGTTCTTCTAATGCAAGATAATGCTAGATGTCGTACATCACAGGCTACCAGAGATGTCCTGCATTAATGCCAAGTTCGGGTGATGGACTTGTCTGCATGAAGTCCGGACCTTAATCCGTACGAGCATATGTGGGATAAGTTGGAAAAAACTTGTTCGTAATGTCCTGCTGTACCTCAGAACCTTGAAGAATTTTCACATGCAATCACCGAAGAATGGGAGAGAATCATTCAAGGTTCTGTAGGAAAGCTTCTGCCAAGCATGCCTCGTAGATGTAATGCGGTCATTCAGGCTCATGGAGGATACAATAAGTAGGCCTACTGAGTGTTGAAAAAATATGGAAACATTGATTCCAAAAATTGTAAATCTCAAATTTCCACTTTATTTTCTGTTACAAATGACAACTTGTTCGTGTTGCTAATACTGTACAAGAAAGTATTGTTTGAATGTCTATTCTAATTGAACATAAATGTTCAATGTATAATGACAAAAGATCAAACATTAAATTGTTTCAATATGAATTCTCGTGTTTTGGTTTAAAAATGTGTTCCTCTAATTTTTTTGAGTAGTGTATTAATAATAATAGCAGTTATTGTAATTATAATAATACCAATAATAGTAACAAAGTACAAGCAGTAGTGAGAGTGAAAGCAACGACAGTAGTGAGAGTGACAGCAGCAGCATTAATTAGAGAGACAGCAGCAGCAGTAACGAGAGTGACAGAAGCAACAGTAGTGAGAGAGAGAGAAGCAGCAACAGTAGTGAGAGTGACAGCAGCAGCAGTAGTGAGAGAGACAGCAGCAGCAGTGAGTGAGAGACACAACAGCAGCAGTACCGAGAGTGACAGCAGAAGCAGTAGTAAGAGATACAACAGCAGTAGTAGTGATATAATATACAGAAGTAGCAGTACCGAGAGTTGCAGCAGCAGCAGTAGTGAGTGTGACAGCGACAGCACTAGTGAGATATATAACAGCAGCACAAACGAGAGTGATAGCAACAGCAGTAGTGAGAGTTACAGCAGTAGTAGCAGTGCGAGATACAGCAGCAGCAGTAGTGATGGTGGTGACGGCAGCAGCAGTAGTGGGAGACACAGCAGCGGCAGTAGTGGTAGACACAGCAGAAGCAGTAGCGAGAGTGACAGCAGCAGCAGCTGTAGAGAGAGATACAGCAGATGCAGTAGTGATGGTAGTGACGGCAGCAGCAATAGTGATGTTGGTGATAGAAACAACAGTAATGAGAGACACAGCAGCAGCAGTATTGAGAGTGACAGCAGCAGCGGTATTGAGAGTGACAGCAGTAGCAGTAGAGAGCGTGACTGCAGCAACAGTTGTGAGAAATTCAGTAGCAGTAATAGTTATAGATATAGCATTAGAAGTAGTGAGAGGTACAACTGCAGCAGTACTGAGGGACATAGCAGCAGTAGTATTGAGAGAGACAGCATCAGCATTTGTGAGAGTGGCAGTAGCAACAGTACTGAGATTTAGAGCAGTAGGAGTAGTGATGTTGGTGACAGCAGCAGCTGTAGTTAGTGACAACAGCAACAGTAGTAAGAGGGAGAGCAGCAATAGTAGTATGAGAGACAGCAGCAGCAGTAGGGATGGTGATGACAGCAGCAGCAGTGGTAAGATTGACAGCAGCTGCAGAAGTGAGAGAGACAGCAACAGCAGAAGTCAGATTGACAGCAGCAACATTAGTGACAGAGAGAGCAGCAGCAGTAGGAATGGTGTTCACAGTAGCAGCAGTAGTGACAGTTACTGAAGCGGGAGAAGTGAGAGTGACAGAAGCAGCTGTAATGAATGTGACAACAGCAATTGTAGTGACAGTGACAGCAGCAATTTTAGTGAGAATGATAGCAGCAACAGTAATGACATAGACAGCAGCAGCAGTAGGGATGGTGGTGAAGTCAGCAGGTGTAATGAGTGTGACAGCAGCAACACTTGTGAGTTTGACTGCAGGAACTGTGGTGAGAGAGACAGCAGCAGCAGCAGCAGTAGTGAGAGAGAGCAGCAACAGTAGTGAGAGAGACAGCATCAGTAGTAATGAACAGCAGCAACAGCAATGAGAAAGACAGCATAAAAAGCAGTGAGAGAGACAGCAGAAACAGTAGTGAGAGAGACAGCAGCAACTGTAGTGAGAGAGACAGCAGGAACAGTAGTGAGAGAGACAGCAGCAACAGTAGTGAGATTGACAGCAGCAACAGTAGTGAAAGAGACAGCAGCAGCAGCAGCAGTAATTATGTTGGTAAGAGCAGCTGTAATAGTGAGAGTGACAGCAGCAAGAGTGGTGAGAGTGATAGCAGCAGCAGTTGTCATGGTGGTGACAGTACCGGCAGTAGTGATGGTGGTGACGGCAGCAACTGTAGTGATAGTGACGACAGTAGCTGTAGTCGTGAGAGTGGTAAACACAACAGTAGTCATGGTGGTGACGGCACCAGCAGATTTGTTCGTGGTAACGGCATAAGCAATAGTCAGAGTGACAGCAGCAGCAAAAGAGTAACAGCAGCATCAGTAGTGACAGAGACAAATGCAGCAGTAGGGATGGTGGTGACGGCAGCAGCGTAGTGAGAGTGACGGCAGCAGCTGCAGCAGTAGCAGTGAGAGTGACAGCAGGCACAGTAGTGACACAGACAGCAGCAGCATTATGGGTTGTTGTGACAGCAGCTGCAGCAGTGTAATTTGTATTCATGTATGCATGAACGTGTGTGTTTGTATATTTATGTGCCCATTCATACAATTTGCATGCATATGTAAACATTTGCATTTATCCATTTATTGAACATTATTTGCATTACTCACTATGAAGCAGGCCTAATATTACAAGCATTTTCGCACCTGATTTACTTTCATTTGTATTACTGCGTTGAGGTATATTTATAAACAAATTATTATTACTGCCTCTCTTGTTCTTCTTAAGGTAACTATTTCAGAGATTCCGCAATACTAAATAATTTTACTAATATACCTCTATACAAATGTTGTATTTTCGTTGGTAATGATATGCAGGGTATTAATGAATAACACCGATAAATTTTCAGGTGTTGTAGAGGAGAATGAGACGAACAATTCGAGATAAGGACCTTGGGGGGTTTGTGGAGCCAAATTTTGAAGTAATATGACTTGACATTTGTATTCATTAATCAACAATGAAGCAAACTATGAATATGGTTTGTCTTGGGAATACTTCAGTTTTTTTACGATTGTAGGATAACCCTAGTTTTAATTGCATGTATCAAAGCATTTTCAACATTTGGAGTCATGTTTTTAGGGACATTTCGTCTTTTGGCAAGAGCCAGTGCGCCACTGACAGTCTGTAATTCGTGCCTTTCCTAGCAATCATACTTATTAGATGTCTGGTAGTTCTTAAACGTTATACCCAGTAATGGCTCAGTCGGTAGCATGCTTAACATTGAATGTTGTAATGCCGGGTTCAGATCTCTCTTATTGATTTTTGTATTTTTATTTCCTTTTTTATTTTTATTCAGAGGAGGTTACTGCTTATGTACTTTTACTTAATTGACTTTCTGATATTATATTTAAGCATAAGTATTTATTTGGAATTAAACTAATTGCTTGATTTGCTTACATGGAATGAACAGGTAAAATTTATTTTAAAAATACTGTACATTAAGTCTTTTCATACCAACTGCTCATGTGCGTGCCCGTGATAATAACGACTGATACCAGTCTGTTTCACTATTGCTTTGACTATATTAGGAACAACATTGTTTACATTGACGTCAAAGTTATGGCAAAGGTTTGTGCATTCAATTAATGAGCAGTTATGCATTATGTTTGTGGTGAGGCAAGAGAAAATGTGCATGTAGCTACACAAATGCGCAGAGAAATATATCCTGGCCGACAACATCCTCATCATTCAACTTTCCAAATCATCCACCGGCGTCAACGGGAAACTGGAACCCTGGTGGTACATACACCCGATTCCGGCGCACGACGAACTCGTCATACTCTTGACTTCGAAGAAGAGGTGCTCGACAGGATTCCGGAGAATTCTTCTACCAGTATACGAGCAATTACACGTGTCATGTGTACAAACCACGTCTACGTGTGGCAGGTCTTATAGGAAGAATGACCCACCCATTCCACGTTTTGTTGGTGCAGTGCTTGACACCGTTCGACGTCGGGCCTCGCGTGCAGTTTTATAACTGGGTCTCTGGTTGAACATCTTGATTTCCTTTGAAAATTGCATTCCACCGACGAGGCTTATTTTACAAGGGAAGGAGTTGTTCTAAACCTGAGGAATAGCCATATTTTGCAACATGAACATCCATTTCCCATTGTAGAGAGAGGCTATCAACACATGTTCGCCGTTAACATATGGGCTGATAGAATTTCCAATTATATCATTGGTTCCTATCTTCTGCCCCCACGATTAAATGGTCATGTGTTCAAACTCTTTTTGATACACATGCTTTCTGAATTTGTGGAAGAAGTCTATCTTGATATCCGACGCCAGATGTGGATCCAGCACGACAGTTCTCCTTCTTACTTTGACGGGAATGTAAGGAACCATCTGGATAATGTCTTACCTGGACGTTGGATTGGTCGTGGCTGTCCAGTTACGTTGCCTCCACATTCACCTGAACTACAAATTTCTTCCTATGGGGACACCTTAAGAGACTCGTGTATCAGACTCCAGATGAGAAGTTACTGGAGAGAATGTTGGCTGCCTGTGACGAAATAAAAAAATATCCAGGAATATTCGAAGGCGTGCAAGTATGATTTCTGCGCACATGCAATTTCTGCTTACGCCATCAAGAGCAACATTTTGAAAAATAACTATGATCTGTTTTTAAAGCAAACATGAATAAATATTTTTTATTTTTCTGTATTTTTAAATCATGCCTCTTTTACTAAGTGTACTGTAATATAATAAAATAAGATGATTTTCATTTACTATTGTTCTTCGTCAATGTTAACATCTTTACTGTAACTGAGGTATGATTCCACTGTCAAGTCTAACGATAGTGGGTCCTAATTCAATTATTGATTTCGTTATTCCTTTCCTTCATGTTTGTACTAAGTTAGCGTCATAAGCTTTGGTCTACATCCATAGAGTTATTATTTTAACCTGAAGTAGAGGTTACATAAATACACAAATAGCCCTGTTATTTCGACCGTCTGAACCATGTGATTTTTACTTACGAATACCTACTGTAGTTACCTAGTGTGCTATACAGTATTCCTTTTTAAACTAGTACATAATATTGTCGTTTATTACTTTTTTGCATCATACTAAAATAAATTCTACAGTGTTTTGTACTAAATTTCCATACATCTTATACAAGAAAGAAATAACATAAAATATAAAAACAAAAGGTCAGCATGTCTGAGGCTTGAACATTGAATGTCTCTTTCCGAACGAACTATATTTCATACCTGGCACGTTACCATTGAGGTATATGGTCGCAGGAAGTCAACCCCCAAACGAAATATACCGGCCTTCGGAGTGGAAGGTAAGTACTCAACCAAACAATATGCCACGGCGATGAATATTTTTTTTAGAATAATTTAGCTTATAACATCCATTAATGTCCAAGACCTCCTACCAGTTAGCTGGAAAGCTGAGGGATACTTCTTCGGTGATCTAATACTAGATATTGTTGATTTTCAGTTCCTTTGGTAATTAAGGTTTCTGGGGAATAAATAACTCATATCAAATCAGATCCTCTCAGGTAACACACGAGACGATTATTAAAGAAATAAAAAAAAGGAAGAGTATAGTGCTGAGTCCAATAATCGGGGCTTTTACTTTTCTTAAACTACGTCATCTATGCCTGATCCTGACGGGTCGATGGTGGACCTGGAAAACGAGGACATCAGACCTTCCATTTTCTGGAAGGATTCAGCAACCAAATTTGAATGTTTTCTAACAAAACATAAATTTGAACCAGATCAAAATTCAAGTAAAGTCATCCACCAAATACGCGGATTGTAATTTATCATAAATAATGCCGCTAGTGACTTACCCCTTATCCAGAGAATTTGGAAATCAAGAGTTCCATTTGTAGGAATTATTTAACGAATGAAATTAAGCTGTTTACTCAAAATCACTCTTTGAAATATGCTTACCGATATTCTAAAATATTTATATATTTAATATAAACGGCGATGTTTGAAAACAAATCAGAAATGTATGGTCATATTTATTCACTGCAACGTGATCATATTATTTATTACCATATAGGATCGAAATTAGCGATAACCCACTAAGATCGCTATATTGTAAGAATGCACCCTGGTGAAGAAAAAATAAAACACATCATACTGTATATTAAGGGGAAACTTAGGGCTAATGCATGGATCCATATTGTTTTCTCAGATATTCCATGATACAGGTAGAATTATGAAATTCTGCAGGCAATTTTGGTATATTCTCAATGTTACATGAATTTTTTTCAGAATTCGTGAACAATATTTTTTTTAATTATAGAATTTTTTTGAAAATTTTGTTTTTAATCTCTTCACGTACCTTTTCTGACAAACTATCATTTCGATTGGTTTGAAATTTATACTGCATGTTACATGAGAAATTATTATGTGATTGCTGAAAGCATTTTCTTTTTTGTTTTCTCCTTGTCATTTTATATTTTTTTGAATTTCTGTGATAAAAAATGCGCCTTGACAATCTAATTTTCGTACTGAAAAATAAAAATAAATGCCCATGTTAAAATTCTGTTCCAGTGAAATGTGTATTTAGTTATTCTGAACTAGTGTGCCAATATTCATGCAGTTATCTCTAACAGTTTCTGAGAAAATGGTACATAAAGTATGAAAAATGTAAGTTTTGGAAAACTAAGCTCAATATTTTAGTCAATATCTTAGTTACCTTATGTGTCAAAAATATAAATTTGTCCATAACCATATTCTTCAGCCACCTCCTCATCTTCTTTAAGTTTACTCTTCACTCTTTTCTGGCTTCCTGACAGTTTTTTCAAAGATGCCTCAGCTGCCGCTATGCATTGATTATTAATGTCATGGAAAATATTTTTCCAAAGACTCCGTGATCAAGGCCTAGGTGTTGGACGATCTTAGTGGTCCCTTTGTTGCCATTATTAAAAACAACTGCATCATATATGCCAAGTTCATCAACAATCTTTGATCCAAACTTAGTTTTTGGGCATCATTTTCAAATTAGTTTACTGAAACTTTCATAGGCGTATTGGGTGCAACCATGAATACACTTTTTTAGCTAATGAGGATTAGCTAAAAATTGGAATGTTGGTTTGACTGTAGACATTACAGGTCCAGGGAAATTGTGTTTGTGTTTATATTCCTGATTACTAAATTGTGTCTTCCTGAAAGCACACTACTCGTATCTTCACCATCAGGATACAACCTTCATGTTGTACTGCATATGTTGATGGTTTGTGGAAATAGATTGACCACACAGTACATTTCATATTTTCCAGATTACTAACATTATCCCTTATGGCCTTGCCATAGTAAGTTTAAAGGTTATTTTATTTCCTTTTTTGCCAGGCGATGAAAACTTTTTATGGGTTTACCATCTTGTAACATTTTCCCCTTAATTTCCTTAGTAAATTTCAGAATTTGTCCACCCATAATTTTATGTATGTGTACAACACACTCCAATTCTTCAATACTAACACCACATTGATACTGGTTGATATTCTGAAATTTGTTTGAATGCACTAGAATCTCCATCTTCACGAATGCTAGATTCACTTCTCAAAACAATTAGAGTAACACTATGAAATATGCAAATATTTTTTCAGTGAATAAAGGTACAAATATGAAATTAATAAAGTACTTTATTTGTGGTTATTTATTTATTTATTTATTGCTCATGTCAGTAAAAACAAATGAATAACGTTGACAATTAACTTTTCAAATAATTGCGCTATGTAAGCAATTGAATCTTGTGCTTATTTTTCAAAGTTAAACACTCGTTATATAGAGTTAGTATCGTGTATGGCATCCACGACATTAGATGATACTTTGGCAACTTCGTGGCATGCTCCCAAGAAGATTATGGATTTCCTCTTGGGGGATATTCTCCCATTCCTCCTTCAGAGCATCTCCAAGTTGCTGCAAAGTTTGTGGAGCTTGATGTCGGTTCCTGACCTTCCTGTCTAGAAGATCCCACAAGTGTTCAATAGGGTTGAGGTCTGGCCGCTGGCCACTCCATTACCTCAATTTCATTCCTCCTCAGGAAATCCCTGGTGACAGCCGAGAATGTGCCCTGGCATTATCCTGCATAAACAGAAATCCAGGGCCTACTCAAATGGCAGCAGGTACTACATGCTCTTCCAGAACGTACTCGATATACCGGACAGCATTCAGTCGCTGGGGAACAAGTACAAGGTCCGTACGATTGTTGTATATAACTCCGGCCCACACCATTATGGAACCACCTCCGAATCTATCAATTTCCTGTACAGCCTCTGCAGAAAATCTTTCTCCTGGCCGTCCCCACACCCTCAATCGACCATCACAACGTGTAAGACGATACCTGGATTCGTCCGAGAAGAGCACACACTCCCACTGGTTCAGGTTCCAATCACCATGGTTTTCAGAATACGTACGTCTTGCTGCCTTATGCCCATTTGTTAAGCGTGGTTTTTTAACGGACCTTTTTGGACGAATTTTCTCTTTCCTTAATCTGTTCCTTATGGTTTGGTCTGAAACCCGGATTCCGGAAGCCATATGAAGGTCGCAGGTCTTTTGCAGTTTTTGTACGGTGTCGAAGAGCAGAAAGGACAACGTATCTGTCATCCTGGGGGCTTGCTTTAAATTTACGGCCCTGGCCACGTCTTCTACAATACCGACCTGTCTCTCTCTGCCTGTTGCGTAACCCTGGACACCATGGAAGGAGAAACCCCAAGCTCTCTAGCCACTTGTCCCAGAGATTAACCTTGTCGTAAAAGATGTAGAGCATGATACACTCCAAACTTATTAAATGCCTCACTTTGTCAGAGACTTGAATAAGCAAGGCAATAATCAACATTCGTCACTATAGCAACATCAGGAAGCTTACCAATTGGAAGTGGCCAGTGCCTTCCAAAATAAAAAAAATGTCTCTATATTTGTTAGTTGAGGTAATTTCTCTGTATTTAGGTCATGGATCTTTAAAATTTGTATCCAATGATAAAATTAATAATTCAATTTACATATTGTCCAACTTTCAGCATCACAGCTTTAAAAAACAATTACTTATTCACTTTATTACAAGTGTTCCTCTAATTGTTTTGAGCAGTGTATTTCAATGAAATGTTTTAGTTAAAGGGGGCGAGGCAGCGCACGAACTTGTGCAATTTATTTTTTTAAAAACCACTAATAGGTGGAATCAAGCTAAAAAAATTTGTGAGCATGCTCTTAAAAATTACACTATCAAACATATTTTTTAAAAAATGCTATTTTTTACCACTACTGTCCTACATCTACCCTTAAAACTACCTGAATAACTAACTAATCCACTGGCACTATCGAACTCGTTGGTTCATGTCCGCGCGGACATAAGCTCTCCATACATCCCAATCCAGAGCCAATGTTTTCCAATCATCTGTTGTATAATCTACTACCCTCAAATCATAGTTAATGTTATTCTCCCACCTCATTCTTAGTATACCAACTGGAATTGGTCGTTTTCCCTCTAGTTTTCCTACAAGAAGCTTCCATGTACGTCTTTCATCTCCCATTTGTGACACATGTCATGCCCATCGCAGTCTACGACACTTAACTGTTTTCATTATATCTGGCTTTCTATAATGACTTTGTAGTTCACCGGTATGTAGTATTCACATGTCTGTTCATCTCTCTTTGGTCCAAAATGTGTCCTAAGAACTTTGTTATCAAATATCCGCATTCCCCTATCCACCCTTAAAATAAGAGTCAATGTTTCGCATACATATAATATAACTGGTAGAATAATAGTTTTATATATTTTCAGTTTAACGTTTTTTTGAAAGGAGTTCGGACGTCAAGAGTCTATGTAATGCACATACAGAACCATATATAGGTTATTTAATTATTTGTTTAGGAAACAACTCAGTAAAATCATTATTTAAAAACGCAGTTGTTGAACACAATTATCGAATGACTAGTTCGAAGGAATCAATATTTGCTATATTCAATGTATTTGTTGGAGAGCCAGTCACTGCAAATGAATGCTCTGACCTGCTCAGATAATTAAAGGGGAGGAGCTTTCTTTATTTGGTAAACAGAATTCGATAAATAGTGAGGTGAAACACAACTGTCATTGTTTGTAAAACAAAATTCATTCAAACGTGATTGGTCTTTGACTCCCGTTTGGGACAGAAGTTATCTAGTCATAATACATTTATTTGTCAACTTTTGGAGAATTGAGAGGTCCGATGCAGATAGGGACTTTACGTCTGGGTGCTTGAATCAGCTCAATCACATCTTTCAAAATCAGTTACCTGGTCTTTCTCTCTTTATCGACATGTTGCGTGAGATGGAAGCAATTGTGTTTGCTCTTTGGTGCCGTCAAGGTAAGGTCAAGGAGGATACCGAACCTCAAACTCAAGCTGAGCCACAAAAGAACTCACCTTCACTAAAGAAAAACTAATCTAATAAGTCAAAAAAGGTATATATGTGTTCAATCTGACCACCGCAATTGCCAAACATTTACTAAAATAAGGCCAAATCCAGCAACGTGTAAGAGCTGCAGTATTAGTTGAAGCGGTTGCTACAGTGAATAAATGTTCAGTATTTGCTGAAACTTCCACCACAACTGCTGGAGCTTCTTAAAGAATAGTACTACCCCTCATGGAAATTGGTCCTCCTACGGCTGCAACAAAACCACTACCTTAGTAATAATAATAATTATTATTATTATTATTATTATTATTATTATTATTATTATTATTATTATTATTATTTGACTTGAATTAGCTGCCAAGAGCCCGTTAGCTTAAGAATCCAGCAAACTTGACGGTGACCGTCACCATCGCCACTACGTATGTATGTCGATATAAACGAATTTCAGTCACGCAAAAACTGCATAAACCAAACCAATTCCTCACGTCGAATTCGTGATCCCATTTTCCTTTTTACGGAATATATCGCCCCTTTGTTATTTAAGTTGTTTATATCCAAATTTCATTGCGAGGAAACAGTAATTGCGGAAGGAGAGCAATTTTATTATTTTTTGGTTCCATGTAAACCCTCAATCCTAATCGTCTGATTATGCTGGTTTACGGAATATTATAATTAAATCGTATATAACACGCGTCGAAGAGAGAAAACCAAATTTGTTGCAGCTAGAGCTTTATTTAACTTTAGATGTGTTTTGAGACCCTTTAACACTTTTGTTCATATCTCACCTATTATATGTATGGGTCCCAGCAAGAAAGTGCCAAGCTACATTTTACTGATTCTGAGATAAAGCAATTTGAATGTTTGTGCAAATTCTCAAATAAGAGACGATATTAAATATTGATTCTAGAGATGAAATATGCTTTTCTAATATGTTTTTAATGAAATAGTGATATATATTATAAATATTTTCTTTTCTTATACCCAGAAATTAAATTTAAAAAATATTTTATTCTGTGGCTTGACATTATCTTAACCAAAACATTCACAAAATACCATGAAACAAATATTTATCAACATAAGAAATATTTTCAATTAACTATATTTGCCCTATTTAATAAAACTAGGTAATATATATATATATATATATATATATATATATATTCCACAAAAGATAAACAATGCTGTAAAAAACCTTCCTTATCATGTACTCGTATTTCACCATTAAATGGAGTTGAATAAATATTTATTAATAGACCTATAAGACATGGTTACAGATAACTATTATTTACCCTAACTAACTAACTCACTGGCACTATCGTACCCGTAGGTTCATTGCCGCACGGACATAAGCTCTATGGAGATACATCCCTATTCTTGGCCAAATGTTTTCCAATCACTTCCTGTATAATATACTTCCCTGAAATCATGGTTAATATTATTCTCCCACCTCGTTCTTGGCCTAGCAAATGGGCGTTTTCCCCGCTGGTTTTCCTGCAAGAAGCTTCCATGCATATCTTCATTCCCCATTTGTGTCACATGTCCTGCTTATCGCAGTCTATGAGACTTATTTGCCCTATTTAATCAAATCGAATCATATATGTTTCACAAAAAATAAAGTATGCCCTAAAATAAGTCTTCCACGTCATTTATTCGATCATTATCAATATCATCTGGTATCAAGTACAGGTAAAAGCCATGATAGATTGGAGGTACATACTCCATCAAACTTGTAAGTTTGCTCTTTTTTACCTTACGTGGTCTTACATTTATCTTCTTTGGGTCATGATATTTAGGTTCCTTTTATTTCTTGTTGAAACCTCTAGAAACTCCATATTCATCCTGTTTCTTTAATTCATTGACCCATTGGTTTGGTATTTTCAAATCTGAAGTATTAGCTTCTGAGAATCTGAGCTCCACACCACTAATACACACTTTCTTATTAGTATTAATTAGCCAAATTTTTAAAGCTGTTATATCGAAAAAAAATCAGTGCTTTCCATTTCGACTACATCAAGCTAGTGCTTACGATCACATGATTATTATTTCTCTCCAATGTAACGGAGAGTATACATTGGGTTGTCCCCTCTGATATGTTTTCAATTCTAGTAAAATCTCTATCTGAGGGTAAGTATGCGTGTCCAGAAAAATAAGGAAAAACAATAAAAGAAAAAAATGCTTTTAGATTGGAGTTTCTCAGATAGCTCACTTGATAGAGCATTCGCCTAGAGTGCGAAAGGTCCTGGGTTCAAACCACAGTCTGAACGTACAATTTTTCTCTTCAAATATAACTTAGGAAACAATGTTCAGTTTTTTTCAAACTGCTTTGTGTGGCTCTAGATAATTGCAAAATACCAGTATATTCCAATTCGTATTCCGACCCTTACAGTTGTCAGAAAATATAACCAGTTTCTTTGCACAAATGCATTTAGTTTTTATGTATTTCTCGGTGCAGCTTCCAATCTCATCGCAGTTGTGTCCTGCAATACCATCATCCCACACAAGCATATGTCCATATATATTATATATGGTATGATAAGAAAAATAAATGCCTGGACGGGATTCGAACCCGGAACTCTGAGTCTGTACCTCAGCGTGTTATCCATTACACCACCAGGCGAATCCAATTCAAACACTTATTTTTCTTATATATGTATTATATTCTCCATTATTACTAGTTGTCGCGAGAACTCGGTCTTCTCATATATACATATATAAGAAAAATAAGTGTTTGAATTGTTTGGATTCGCCTGGTGGTGTAATGTATAACACGCTGAGGTACAGAGTCAGAGTTCCGAGTTCAAATCCCGTCCAGGCATTTATTTTTCTTATCATACAATATTAAGCTTTAATTGCTCAACGTTAAACATTTAATTATAACATATATATAGTAAATTGATCCCACGACAGGCCCGGAGGCCCTTGGGGTAGTAGGAGGTTAAGGCTCTCACTTTTTCTAGACAATCGGCACTTTGTCAGCCGGGTTGTCAGCCCTGCGTGACGGCCGCCTTTACCCCCAGAACAAGCGTCTGGTACTCATTTCCTTTAGAGGCTGAGTCCACCCCAGGCCATACATATATATATATATATATATATATATATATATTGGTCTATTATATTTTTATATTCAGGAGAAAAACTTTAATTTCCTGTAATATAATATCATAACAGTAATTCATCACGTTTATACTATCAGAAAGTTATTTATTAATCGTAATTTTAATTATTTGCTAATACACACATATGTATTTTGAACTTTTAGGGCAATAAAATACCAAGCAACAATTATTAACTAAGTAATAATTTAGATTATATAAGATAATAAAATAAATATTACTTTAGACTTTAAAGGTCAGCATCATGACTTGTAATAGAAAATTAAAAAGTGACCAGACGCATGTTTTATAAAAATTAATTCATAATTTCTCTAACCAACAAATCTACATAAAATCTTAAGAGGACTATATAATGTCAAGCAACACTTGCTTGTATTTAAATTTCTGAAGTTGATTGTTCACCAGAGCGTGGCAAATATTCAGAATCAGAGCTATTATCACAATCTTCATCATTTAATTCACCAAAGAACTTCAATTTATTTCTGCAAACAATTTTCCACAAATTCCCTTTGTTGTTCGACACTGTCTTACAGTTATGGAAGATGCATGAAAGATTAGGGGAAAAAAACTTAATTTAATACCATATGTTGAGTTTTCTGTATATACACTTGACCCTAGACTATTTTAAATGATATTATGTATAAAATGGCATAACTAGTTCAATTTGACCAAAATTGTGGCTTGGCACTTTCTTGCCGGGACCCCTCATATTATGGTTGTATCAGTAGACTACTCTAGGTTAAGTCTATGGTCATGTGTGTTTATTTGTAGGCTTTATCTATAGCTGTGTATTCGTTTCTTGAATAAATTAATGCCAAATCAATTTCAAATGTATATTGTATATTGAAAGAGTGTTAAGAAAGAAGTGGATCGTTGTAATAAAATTTCAACCCGACATTTACTTGACAGTCGGCCGCGATGGTCTGGTGGTAATATTCTTTTCCTCTAATCTCGAGTGTCACAAGTTCAAAATCAGCTGGGATCGATGGATTTTTAGGATGGAAAATCTAAGCGACAAAAGCACTCCGGGATTGACTTCAAGACGTGGGTCCCGAGTCTGAAGATGTTCGGACTTGTAAAAGAACCACAATGCTGAATAAAAAGAGGCCGCTGTGCAAAATATAACCGACGTTCATCCATATCCATACAAGTTATACCTTAATTGCCTACTAGATTCCCATTGAGACGATGTGATAACGACATGTCTTTCGTTGACACTTGTAGGTATATAAGAACAACTACACTAGCTAGGATAAGAAACTTCCGCTAGGGAGTACCTTTGTCCCCACTCGGGACGTATGGGTTATATACTTACATTTCCCTCAACAATTTCACTAACATTCTTTGTTGCGATATACGTCGCTTTCCTCTGTTCTCAGCGGTCGTAAGTGGCGGTCGTGTTTAGTTCCGAGGCTCTGGAACGCCTCGCGGCCACCTTATTTAGGAACACAAGGACGTTCCTGGCAAATAGTTTGTAATGATTAGGGAGGTCCTGAAATTCGTTGCTATGCAACGAATCCTATATATAAGGATTGTTGGTGGGGAAGACATTTTGTATATGGTAACTGTAAATTACGTTTAACATTTTTTTGTTGGTAGAAGTTATGATTGATGATGTAAAAACAAATGCTGGTTCATTAAGAGTTGAAATCAGAAATAATTAATATGACGTCATTTCCTGGCGTGGTAAAGATAGTCCTTTCACTTTAAATATAATAAACAAAAAGTTTGTTGTAATAGTTTCACGTACCGAATATGAAATAATTGACATAAAAATCCAGCGCCACCAGAGGAATTTCGAAAACAAATCAGAATTATACCTTATATTTAACAAAATATTCTGGTCCACTCGGACCGGATGTTTAAATTAAACAATTTCTTCAGTAGTGAACAAAGAAAATTGTGCTAAGTAAAAACTAGTACATCATCAAGATTCGTGACCTTCAAGATTATGCATAGCGTTGGTGTCTAGATAAGAGCTAAGTGGTCACTTATGAACTTTTCATGATCTATCCTTTCTAAAACCTTCCAGTTAGGTTAGTTTGTTTATATTAAGTTAATGACGTTAAGCAATTTAATATTGGTTGTCTTCAAGGTAAAATATTAATAATGTGTATTAGATGCACACAAACATGTACTTTGTGTCTGAAGCACATGCTGCAAAAGAACGAGGGTTACTAAAAAGAGCTTTCACTAACCCGGAAATGTATTTTGAAGCAAGATTTAGATCCCTCAGCCGTAATAATTTGAATTTATAAATTTAAACTATAATTGATATAATATAAATTCCTATGAATGTATATCAATGTATGATATTTAAGGGAATCTAATATTAAATAGTAACTTGTTTTTATTTCTCAATCTTCAGTCAGAAACAGGCAGATGTTTTGCAAAGCAATTAAACATGTCGCCACTTTGCTATGTTTATGGCAGCAAATCCCATATGCCGCAAAGTAACTTTTATAAAGGACCTTAAGATAAATATATTTTTCTCATATTTTCATAGTTCTCCTAAGAAGACTGTCCGTCAACTTGATATATTTATGAGCGAGCAGGTCTGCTCGTTTCTTTATTTTTATGAAGGACAAGCTACTATGTTACAATACAGATCTCTTTGGACAATAGAGTATGACTTCCTTTGGGTAACTTGTTTTTGTAGTGCAGGCTACTGCTTAGCAAAAACACCCTTAATACGGGAAGACCCTTATAAAAGTGAAGTAAGGAAAAAACAAGTGTTATTTTCTCTTCCAAATAAATCAATTAGGACTGGGACATCTTTTTATTGCCGATATCCGGCCTTTTGAAATTTTGCTAATGTTAAGGAAAAAAATATATTACCCAAAAATCAAATCGCGTGGGAAGCCCAGCAGAGAAAGGAAGGAGGAAGTAGGCCATCTATTGCTGCCCAGAAAAGACCTCCAGCCAATGGGCAAATAGAGCTAAAAAATCCCTTTAGGTATGAGCCAGTCAAATTCGGCAAACGCCTCTGCAATTAAAATCCCGCTTATCGATAAGTTGTTACAGTAATGATGATACGCCCTACCAGGGTAATGCCCAATCAGAGGGCATATTAAAATAAATTGTAAGCCGGACAGGGAACTTTGCTGTAGGTAGGCCAACAATTTTGGAGAAAAGAATATTGGGTTAGAATCCGCAGGGGAGTCAAGGAGGCATGTGGTCTCCCGAGTGCTGTTAAGTGCCGGACTCGGTAGAAATTAGTATTACCGGACAACCGCGGTACATATTTCGGTAGAGACATAAATCTACTGCAGCAAATATCTCAGCCGGCAGATTAACTAGTGTAAAAAAGGGAGAAAAGTCAAGTCTAGAAGAATAAAGTGTGATTCTTTTTGTGTAAAACTGTGCATTAATGTAGAGCTGTTCACATTTTCCTGGTGTCGCTCTCCCGTCAAATAATCCTCCGTTACACCTGAGATAAGATCCTTGTGCTCTCCGATAATAAGAACCCCTGAGAACCTTAGTCCGGTGCACCATTAATCCAAACTGTCCAGCAGTAAGGATCCCTCATCCTTAAGTTGTAGGAGTGGACCCTGTAGCAAGTAGCCGAGCAGACTATCACGCTTCATAGTGGCCCTCCAAAGTGGTGCTACATAGCGGTGCTCCATAGTGGCGCTCCAACTGAGTGGCTCGAAGAGTTGCGAAAACAGTGCAGTGTCAAGCAACAAAACTCCCACGAGACGGAGGAACGCCAGCATCCAGTCGGCAGAGAGCAGCCTGGAATAAATCAGCAACCGGAGGAGTCCAAACAGCTATATTCTGAGAAGATGATGGCAACACGAGAACGCAGAGGGGAGGAAGACGAGGGGAAGACCCAGAACTGGTAAAGATGAAGTCTCCAAAAGGTAGAAACAAAATTTAAATCCCATGGAATATGTATTTTTGTTTTTGTAATTTAAATACTTTTGGTTAATCGAGAAATTTAATAATTAAATACTAAAATGGCAGAACTTACCGGTTACAATGCAGGTGACCAAAGCCAGAACATTTTAAAACTCCTGGAAGCGTTTAGGGCAGATATGAATACGCTAGCAGCGAAGGTAGAGTCCAATAATATTAAAATTATGAGTTCAATAGAAACGAAGTTCGATGAGGTGGAAGCTAGCATGGAAGCTAGGATTGATAAAATGGGGTTAATAAACGGAAACTCTAGTTATGTTGAACATGAGGAAATAGGGCTGAAAACAGAAAATAATTCAGAGTCAGAATTAATTAATGGTAAAGAATCTGATACAAATTCTGCAAATAGTGTAGTTGTCAATCAGGAAACTGACCTTGAAAATTTGCAAACAAATGAAGGAATAACTTGTATCCCAGAAGTGATTCAGTCTAAAGAAATCTCGAGTCAGGGTGCAGATTTTCTTAATGATAAGATAAAATCAGGGCCTAGTGTTGCCAAGAAAAGTGAAGATTGTAGAAATGTGCATGTATTTACTTGTAATGTGCAGAAACAAGGAATACCTGACAATGAATCGAAAACTAGAACTAACGCCGCGGGTAAGATAATGAAACATTTGAAGATAGATAACCGACACCAAAAGGGCTTAACTAAGGCAGTCGATAAAGTAAAATTTAATGGAATAAAATCGAAGCCGAGGGAAAAATATTTGCTATACCTCGAGGACCCCAAATCAGATATTCCTTGGTTCAGAGTCGCAGGCGGAAGGGAAAAGTCGACCGAACTGGTTGCAAGCAGGTCAGTCCCAAACGTCTCAGGATTTGAGTGGTGTGCAGAATATGGATGTCAACTGAAACGGTTTAACAGGTACGTTCCGCTGTCGGATATTGTTCGAGGACTTTCAGTAAATTCCTCTAAATTGTCGCGATATTATCGTCTAGCTATGCGTGACAGAAGCAAAAACCACATTAATCTCTTTGATCAGAGCCTTGCTCTTATTTTTGAATCCGAAAGTAGGATGAAATCTGTACAAACTCAATGATTGGAAAAAATGTTGGTACACGAACCGGTTTTCGAACTCAGTTCTAAGTGGAAATCGAGGATTATTATTTAGTTATTAGGTGAAATGATTAAACATCTCGAATGACGAGAAATGCTAGGGATTAATAAGAATTATTGTTAAATCAATTTTAAATAAGAATTGTTGGTAAATCCATTTTCAATAAGGGCGATTAATTGATATATCGCAATGAATGATTAATTTTGAATAATTAAATACGAGAGAAATAAGTATCCGTATTATATGTGTTCGAACAAGAGGGGAGCACGATGCTTCTATCATATGAATATCGTGACTCCTAATTAAAATACAATGTTAATAAATAAAATATAATTCTATGAAATGATTATTGTCTTATACAGACCAATTATATAATTGAGAAAAATATTAATATAATTTAAGTAGTAAAGTTATGGGCAAGACATAATAATGCCTCAATAACAATTAGAACTGAGAAAATAATTTTAAATAAATTTCGGACCATATAGGACATGATGGATCTGTGAATAGTCAATATTAGATAACGATTAATTAGCTGTGAATAGCTTACAAATTAAGAAAGAGAGGAGAATATCGTTTAAATGTGTTTTAATGTAATCGCCTGAGCAGAAAGCTGCATTATCAACTTAGTTTATCAAAGCAAAAGTACTTGATTGATTATAATACTCTATTATTTTATTATTGATGAAAGAACGCGCCTAAGTTAAAGGTTAAAGTTCAGTAAATGTAATAATGAGCTCAGATAGGCCATTGTCATTGTTTGATAGGTAATTTAAGAATCCTTGTACAACAATCTTAATGCGAATAAGATAATGATTATTATGATTTTGATAAAGAACAGCCGACATTATAGGCATAGAAGCTAATGAGTTATGTTGAAGCGTAATGTACCTTGATTGAAAGGCCAAGTGACCGAATTAATCTTTAAAGCGTGAGGAATTTATTTACTGATTTATATACAGAATTTAAGTTGTAAACGTGGGCCGTAGCGGCACGTCACTGTGTTTGTATAACACATATTAATTTTTTGAGATAATATTTGAGGGCAAGGTGACCCTATATTATCTAGTTAGTCGAGGATAATGATTCCTAATTATATTAATGAGATGAGATGAAGTCATGGTCGCTGAGGGAAGCGGATGTGACATGTGCTATGCGATTCTGTATTCGAATGGAAAGATTTTGCACGCTTAAGGCAATAACGTCGTTTGACTGATTAATGATACAGCCAGTTATGCTTTGGCAGATTAAATGGGCTGATATGCCGAAATATGTTGAAATAAAAATGTTAAGAAGTATCATATTGTATGTATTAATAATCATTATTATTCGTATATATGAAATACCTATGAAAAAATCATGACCCCAAGTAGTGAAACCCCTACGAATGTTTATAACGCTGACAAATCTTTGAGCGCGTGAGTCATGCAAATATAAAAGTGAATATTATAGCACTCAAAAATTATTTTATTTTATGTACGAAGGAGGCGGTAATTAAGCCTACCTATTACTTTAAAGAAACTCTCTCTAGGTAGAGGAAATAACGGAAATAAATATATTCTCCGAATTAATCAATAAACGGAATTTAATATTCTAGATGATCAAAATAAGTATCCTACATGATAAATTTAACTGATGATAATAATAATCATAAAGATGAATTATGATAATGTTTTATTATGAAATTGATAGGGACACAGATCCACATGAATAATTTTTATTTAATGATCTTTTTTAATTGAAATTATAAGATTATCGGAAACATGGAATTTACACTGATTTAAAGAGCGGTTCGTGGCACCAAAGATTCCCATCTGCCATATAAATGTAAAAAAAAACTAGGTTAAGCATTTAAATTTAATTAACTTCAAGAAAACACGTGTGGAAGTGTAGTGATCAGTTTTATTAAAAGAATGATCAGTGTTAAGGCATAAATATTGGCCAAAGTGTTCATCAGTGGTTCGGTGATAATACGCATTATCAGAGCGTAATTAGTGGCTCATACACGAGCAGTGAAGTTACACCAAGTTGTAAAGACGAAGAAAATTTGGAATGAATGATGGTGTTATGTAAGTCATAAGGACAGAAATATTTATGTGTCACAAAATTTTTGTTGTTCTGTTATTTGTGTATGTTTTTTTTGTTGCAATCTTTACTTGCAGATGGTCAAGGAGGGTGTACTTATAAGCAGGTATATCCCTTACAATGTTGGTCAAAAAAGAGGGTAATGAACTCCAGCCAAAGTATTTACTTAAACCCACCAGGAACTGGTACATACATTTCGAACAAGAGTTTTTAGTGTAGAGAAAATTACGCTGAATCCCAATTGTTCTCTAGCACTAAAGGAGCATTTGAAGCAAGATTTAGATCCCTCAGCCGTAATAATTTCAATTTATAAATTTAAACTATAATTGATATAATATAAATTCTTATGAATGTATATCAATGTATGATATTTAAGGGAATCTAATATCAAATAGTAACTTATTTTTATTTCTCAATCGACAGTCAGACATGGGCAGATGTTTTGGCAAAGCTATTAAACATGTCGCCAGTTTACTATATTTATGGCAGTAAATCCCATTTGCCGCAAAGTAACTTTTATAAAGGACCTTAAGATAAATATATTTTTCTCATATTTTCATAGTTCTCCTAAGTAGACTGTCCGTCAACTTGACATATTGATTAGCCGAGCAGGTATGCTCGTTTCTGTACTTTTATGAAGGACAAGCTACTATGTTACAATACAGATCTCTTTGGACAATAGAGTATGACTTCCTTTGGGTAACTTGTTTTTGTAGTGCAGGCTACTGCTTAGCAAAAACACCCTTAATACGGGAGGACCCTTATAAAAGTGAAGTAAGGAAAAAACAAGTGTTATTTTCTCTTCCCAATAAATCAATTAGGACTGGGACATCTTTTTATTGCCGATATCCGGCCTTTTGAAATTTGCTAATGTTAAGGAAAAAAATATATTACCCAAAAATCAAATCGCGTGGGAAGCCCAGCAGAGAAAGGAAGGAGGAAGTAGGCCATCTATTGCTGCCCAGAAAAGACCTCCAGCCAATGGGCAAATAGAGCTAAAAAATCCCTTTAGGTATGAGCCAGTCAAATTCGGCAAACGCCTCTGCAATTAAAATCCCGCTTATCGATAAGTTGTTACAGTAATGATGATACGCCCTACCAGGGTAATGCCCAATCAGAGGGCATATTAAAATAAATTGTAAGCCGGACAGGGAACTTTGCTGTAGGTAGGCCAACAATTTTGGAGAAAAGAATATTGGGTTAGAATCCGCAGGGGAGTCAAGGAGGCATGTGGTCTCCCGAGTGCTGTTAAGTGCCGGACTCGGTAGAAATTAGTATTACCGGACAACCGCGGTACATATTTCGGTAGAGACATAAATCTACTGCAGCAAATATCTCAGCCGGCAGATTAACTAGTGTAAAAAAGGGAGAAAAGTCAAGTCTAGAAGAATAAAGTGTGATTCTTTTTGTGTAAAACTGTGCATTAATGTAGAGCTGTTCACATTTTCCTGGTGTCGCTCTCCCGTCAAATAATCCTCCGTTACACCTGAGATAAGATCCTTGTGCTCTCCGATAATAAGAACCCCTGAGAACCTTAGTCCGGTGCACCATTAATCCAAACTGTCCAGCAGTAAGGATCCCTCATCCTTAAGTTGTAGGAGTGGACCCTGTAGCAAGTAGCCGAGCAGACTATCACGCTTCATAGTGGCCCTCCAAAGTGGTGCTACTTAGCGGTGCTCCAATTTAAATGGAAAGCAGGTATCTAAGTATGAATTGGTGCTAAGAAAATAAATTAGGGAATACTTGGGAAGAATTTAACATTGTAAGAAAGTATTTAGAATTGGAAATAATGCCTGAAAATTTAGATGTTCATATTGCAGAGCAGTATAATTTTAAGACTGTTAAAATTCACCACATGTTAGATACTTTTGAAGAATCTAAACTCAGGAAAGAACAAGACAGTCAGTCTGAACTTTCCGATAACTCGACCAACAGGAAAGTTAAGTTATCCCATTCAGTTGCTAGTGTTTGATGGAGACATAACTAAATTTCTATCATTCATATACACATTTATTTGTCTACTAATCAATAATGATGAACTAGACAATGTACAAAAACTTCACTATCTGTTGTCCTCTCTAAAAGGAGAGTCTAGGGGATTATTAGATAACCTAGCCATATGCAATGAAAACTTTGATGTTGCTTGGCAGTTAGTTGAAAATAGATACCACAATAAACAGCTTATTGTAGGCCAGCATGTAAAAAAGCTTACCTAATGTAAGCATTTGTAATGCAGGTGCATCTTCTGATATAGGAAGGTAGTAAACCAGACTAAAGCCAATTTGGGGGCAATTGAAAACTTGGAATCCAACGTAGGTATCCAAGATTTATTGTTATTGAAAATGTTATTGAGCAAAATTAGGACCAATTATCGAAATGAGTTTGAGTCTAAATTCGGCATAAGTGAAATACCTAACTTAAACTGTCTTCTAGAATTTCTAGAGAAAAAAGCACAAACTTTGGAGTTATCGGAGTCTAGAAAAGCTAGTGAGCCTCAGGGTAGTCAGAAACCAAAGTCCCGAGTTAGTCATTTCATGTTGCTATTGAACATAAGTCCTTGGCATATAATTTTTGTGGTATTAATAATCGTAGTACATGTGATTGTTTCAAGTTGAAAATTCTTATTGTTGATGATAGGAGATACTTTGTTTATGAAAACAAGTTATGCTTCGTGTGTTTTTCAAATACATATTTTACAAACGTTTGTAAGAGTCATCCGTGCATGAAATGCCAAGGCATGCACAATTCCTTGTTGTGCTCTGGGGCAAATAAAAAAATGGATTAAGGAGAATTCATCAAATATAATATCACCTACTGCGGTAAATATTGTATCAGGCTTGTTGAATACTAGTTGTGTTAGAGTAAGGGCTGCGGAATGGTCATGGCTAAGGCATTATTATATTGTGCATCGCAGCTATCGTTTGTATCTTCCGACCTAACCAAGAGGTTGGGTGTCAAGTTTAACCAATGTAGGTTACCATTAGTTGGAATCGGAAATTCAATTATCTCACCAGTGACTTCCACCTGTAGTGTAGAATTAAATTCTTCTATCTCTGATTTTATTGTTAATGTAAATGGTGCTGTAGTGCCAGTCATCACAACCCAGTTGCCAGCTCAACGTATTGTAGTCAGTGAGTGTATTATCGCTGTAGATGTTCAACTGAGTGATGCTAATTTTAACATTCCTTCCTCAATAGATTTTTTGTTGGTTGCAGATATGTATCATCGTGTATTCTCGGCTCAAAGCTTAATAAGGAATGGTTTTCCTACCTAGATTAATACACGGTTTGTACACGTGCTTCTGGTCCATTTCCTGAAAGGTCTTTCAGGAATCTTATGGCGAAACCTCGTTCTGTTAACTTCTCTGCTTTGAGTAATCAGATTCAGAAATTTTGGCAGTTAGAGGAATTGTCCGAACAAGTTCTCACTCCTGAGGAGAAATTATACGAAGAGCATTTTGTAAAAACATGTTAAAATGATGTTTCTGGTAAATTTCATTTAAAATTACCAATTACCCAATGTAGATGTGGTTGGCAGTTCTTGTAACAATGTGTTGAAACGGTTTTACAAACGGAAAAAATATTTTCGGGAAACGGTAATCTTCGAAAATATTATGTTGATTTTTTAAAGGAATATGAATATCTGGGTCATACGGAGTTGGTCCATCCAGAAATTATTAGTTCTATGAAATATTATTTGCCTCACCACTGCATTTTGAAGGAATCTAGTTCAACTACTAAGTTGCTAGTAATGTTTGATGGTAGTAGTGAATCTTCAAACGGTGTGTCATTGAATAATATGTCCGTCAGTGAAACGTGATCTATTTTCTATAGTTCTAATATCCAGAACTTTCTTTGTTCTTTTATCTGCCAACGTACCTAGAATGTATAGGTGTATACAGATATATCCTGATGATCAGGATGTACAACGCATAATTCCCCTGATGAGGAAGTCAAGGATTATCGCCTCACCAGCGGTAAAGCTGGCACTAGTTCAACCAGTTTTTTAGCGACTAGATACCTTATTGAGGTACCTAAGGAGCATGAACAATCTCATCCCAAAGCTGCCGAGGTTATCGGATCGTGTTTCTACGTAGATGATTGTTTATTTGGCGAATCTACTATTGAAAGCGCCAAGGATCTTCAACAGCTAGTATCTTCTATTCTTGAGAGTGCTCATTTTCATCTGAGAATATGGTGCTCTAATTTTACTGGGGTTTTATGTGAAGTTCCCGTTGATGATTTTGAGTGTTAGCCTACTCTTAACCTCACGAAGGATGGTTGTGTGAAAACCCTTTTCATTGTTTGGCATCCTGCCACCGATGAGTTCCAAATTCAGATTAAATTCAAACATTCTACTCATAATATATACCAAAAGAAAGATTTTGTCTGCTCTTGCATACGTATTTGATCCGTTAGGTCTTCTAGATTGCGTGATAGTTAAATGCAAGATATTGCAACAACAATTTTGGTAATCCAAGTTGGATTGGGTTAGTGCTATTGATTCATCATCTCCAATTTATGAAATTTGGCTGAAATTGTATTTAGATTTGCATGTATTGAATGATATTAAATTTCCTCGAAAGGCGTTACCATTTCAAGATCCTACATGTATAGAATTACATGGTTTTTGTGATGCCTTAGAAGAGGCATATGATGCTTGTGTATATGTAAAGTCTCTATTTGTTTACAATTCTGCATCTGTTATTTTGTGGATTTCTAAGTTAAGAGTTGCTCCATTAAAGCAACAATCCATTGCACGACTAGACCTCTGTGCAGCATTGTTGCTGGCCAACCTTATAACTAAGGTTATTGAATCTTTGAAGTTATCTGTTCCATGCAAGTTATATTACTGAACTATCAGTACTTCAGTGTTTTATTGGTTGCAAAAACCATCCACGATGTGCAAAACATTCGTTGTTAATAGGGTGTCTGAAATTCAGTCACTTACTGCCATTGAAATTTTGAGACACGTCTCCACTCATTGCAATTCTGCTGATTTATTGTTTCGTGGGGTTCACCCTCTCAATTATCCTACCTATTATTGTTGTGGACTGGTCCACCGAATTTAAGAGAAACACAAGTAGATTGTACTAAGTTTTCCAAGTTCGGAATTCCAGATGATGCTAATTTAGAAACTAAGCCTTCATTGATTGTATTAGTACACAAGGTTGACACTAATGAGTTGGAAAAATATTCTTCTTTTTCTAAACTACCCAGAATCTATTCTTATGAATTAAGATTTATTTACAATTGTCGTTAATTCAAGGGAAAGCGTCATTTGCGTCCACTATCCGTGGAGGAAATAAATTCCACAGAGAGAAAAATCATTCATATGATACAATCATCAAAATACTCCAATGGGTTTGCAGATTAAATTCCCAAGGTATGGTGTTATCATCTATTGAGACTTTGTCTCCATTTGTTGATGATGATGGCCTTCTAAGAGTTGGAGGAAAACTGGAGCATTCATCCTTGAGTTTCCATGAGAAACATCCCATTATTTTGCCCTGCAAATCTTGTCACAAAGTTAATTAAAAAACTTGAGCATGAAAAATTATTGCATTCTGGCTTTCAAGACGCATTATTTCCTTTGAGGTCAATACTTTGGATTCCAAGAGAGAGATTCACTGTTCGTGGAGTTATTCATAAACGTTATAGATATTTTAGATGCAATCCATCTTCAACTATTCCTATAATGGGACATCAACCTGCAGATTGGGTTCAGCCTGAACTTCCATTTGTTAATATTGGCATTGACAATGGTGGTCCAATTATTATGAAGGGTGACAATCCCCGCAGTAAAATTAAATTCAAAGCTTATTTTGCTTTATTCGTTTTTCTAGTGACACGTGCTGTTGACCTGGAGATAGTAAGAAGTTTGAGTACAGCTAGCTTTATCTCAGATTTCGACAGATTCGTAGTTAGACGTGATCTGCTACAATCACTGTGGAGTGATAATGGCACCAATTTATTCGAGTGAAAAATGAAGTTGTAACTTTCCATAAAGGTAATCAAAATCTAAGTAAAGAGCATTTTGCCAAATCAAATTTAACTTGGAATTTTATTTCACCTCACAGTACAAATTTCAATGACATCTCTGAGGCTGGAATAAAATCCTTCAAACAATTAATGAAGATAATCATTGGCAGTAGGCTTCTAAATTTTGAAGAGTTGAATACTCTATTCGTTAAGATTGAGGGAATCTTAAATTCAAGTCCCTTATATAAGATAATTAATAATTTTATTAATATTATTCCTATATTTTTACTACTACTATTATTACTTATACTACTATTAATATTACTATTATTACTATTAATATTATTGCTATTATTATTATTATTACTATTACAATTATTATTATTATTATTGTTATTATTATTATTGTTATTATTATTACTATTATTATTATTATTATTATTATTATAACAATTATCACTATTATTATTATTATTACTATTATTATTATTATTATTATCATTACATTAATTGGTGAATTGGGCATATAGACTGTATGTTTTAATTTTTTTATCACCCAGAAGGTGACTTGTATATAAATTCTTACGACTAGTTGAGTAAGTAGAATAAAACAATAATTATAAATCTATATCGTAATTATTTTAAGATTCCCCATGCTGATTTTTTCGGTTGTGCAAGATTGTTGAGGCTAAGTATTACTATTCTTAGTAGTACTATTCTAACTATTACTAGTCGTGGCATGTACTATTCTTAGTATTACTATTCTTACTATTTACTATTCTTAGTATTACTTTCTTAGTATTACTATAATTAGTAGTACTATTCTTAGTATTACTATTTTCAGTATTACTATTGTTAGTATTACTATTCTTAGTAATACTGTTCTTAGTATTACTATTCTTAGTATTACTATTCATAGTATTACTATTCTTAGTGTGGAAAGCAACGGGAAGCTACCACACCTACAATTCCCCGGTAAAGCTGCAAAGCATAGCATGAAAATGCTATGATTGCAGTGAAAGACCTGCCCAGGGGCAGAATTACTATGGATGGACTATTATTAGTATTCCTATTCTTAGTATTACTATTCATAGTATTAAATTTTACTTACGAAGAGAATAAAATAGAAGGCTGCCTTTTCTGGATATGCTAATAATTAGAAAAAATTATATATTTGAGTTTTATATTTATAGAAGAGAAACGAGTACATTTATATATATCACGGCAGATTCTTACCATTGTAATCAACATAAAAGGACTAGCTTAAATTTTTAGTCCACCGTCTTACACCTTTTCCATTAAGTAAAAATAAATATAATAACAATTAAAGATATCGCTAAGTGTAATGGTTTCAATGAAATGCAATTTATAAATTGATTCGTAAATTTAAATTTAGAAAACTTATTACTGATTCTACAACCATCCATTCTCCTATTAATAAAGCATAATTTTGCAATTATGCCGTAACTAGAAGTTTGAACAAGATATTCCAAGGATTAGACACTAAATTAATGTTTACTTCCACTTTCACATCAAATAGTGTACTCGGAAACTCTAAAGATAAAGTCGATTGTTAAAAAAATCCGGTATTTTGAAATTGGATGCAGTGACTGTGATACGAAATATGTTGGGCAAACCAGAAGATCCATTTTAAATAGATTTAACGAACATGTTGCCCATCTTAAGTCTCGCGAGTTCGCGGGAGATCCCGAATTAAGCTGTATCAGAGATCGCGGTCTGCATAGCTACGTATATTTTAATACAGAGTAGATTAGGAAATTATGTTACACGTTTTCGTTAAAATAGCGTTGGCCCCGCCTACATATTCATCCTCCCCACTTTACATAGTTTAAGTACACATGTTACATTAAGTACTCTTCTTTCATCATTTGTTCTTTGACAGGGGGTTCACACCCTTGGGAATTCCTGGAATGTAAATTTGTTTCAACACATCTATGAATATTTTGGTAATTTTGCACGTGTAATTCTTTAACGTGTAAATGCCATCCTTATTTCTTGGTATTTTATTGGTCAGAGTCCACCGCTATGGTCTCGAGGTAGCGTGCTGCCTTGTCATGCAGTGGGCCCGGGTTCGATCCCCGGTCGGGGCAGTTTTTCTGGTTGAGGTTTCTATCGGGGATTTTCCTCACCTGTAAGACAAATGTCAGGAAAACGTTAAGGCTTTAACGGTCCCCGAAATCATATGGCCATCATCCCGATCATCATCCTTATTATTATCATCATCCTTCACTGGTGTAGAAAGCAACGGGAAGCTACCACACATACAATTCCCTAGTAAAGCTGTAAGCATAGCATGAAAATGCTATGATTGCAGTGAAAGACCTGCCTTCGGCAGAATTACAATGGATGGACGGATTATTGGTCAGAGGCGTTAATTAACGTTTTCAGAGGACTCGGTTATAATTGCTTCTTGATATTTTTAATAGAAAATTATGTTTTCAGTTTCTTTCAAATTTGTAAACCTAAGGAGGAATGAACATTTCTTTTTACCTGTATAATCGGGCCAGGTAGTTTTAGTATTTTAACAATACCCTTTGTGTTCATGTATTTGTTTCTTACCTGTGTAACCAAGCGAGATAGGTTTAGTATTTTAACAATACCTTTCATTCTATTTATATATTTTCTTGTCACGCAGCGGGCCCGGGTTCGATCCCCGGTCGGGACAGTTTTTCAGAGTGAGGTTTTTATCGGGGTTTTCCTCACCTGTAAGACAAATGTAGCATTTTAACAATACCCTTTGTTTTCATGCATTTGCTTGTTTTCTTGGGCTAGTATGACTAACGTGACACATATGTATTTTATAACAATGTTGATAATATGGTCTAATCTTATTATTTATTAAATATTAAATTGAATTAAAATATTCATATGATTTTTTAATCTCTGTAATTTTGTGCTTGTTATGATATTCTATAAGACATATTCAACTTACAGCATATTTGATTACATGTTTTTAGTTTTGGGCATATATATATATATATATATATATACAGTATGTCCACCGCTGTGGTCTCGAGGTAGCGTGCTGCCTTGTCACGCAGCGGGCCCGGGTTCGATCCCCGGTCGGGACAGTTTTTCAGGGTGAGGTTTTTATCGGGGTTTTTCCTCACCTGTAAGACAAATGTCAGGAAAACTTTAAGGCCCAAACGGTCCCCGAAAACATATGGCCATCGCAATCATCACCATTTATATTCATCTTAGGTTAGGATTAGGAACTCTCCTGGCGCATCGTTATCATCATCATCCATCATATCATCGGGGCAACGAAACCCCGCCTTCCAGGCACCCCAACCTCAGAAGTGGGTTACAAATACGCCATGACAGGAGACAAACCAGCAATGTCGAAAACACAAACCTGGGGCATTTGGAAAAAAGAAAAAATAATAATAATTAAGAAACATTCAATTTTAAAGACCCAGGATATAAGGGCATATAGAGGATTATCATGTGGAAGTGATCACTATTTATTGAATGCAAAAATAATATTTCCATTCCAAAGTAAAAGTGACATAAATAAAACTAAAAATGAAGAGGACAATTTCCATGACTTGTCAACAACTCTATACAACTTGGATAGTTTGGAGAATGAGAGCACATCATATCTATATAACAAAAGGTCACATGATCAGTTACTAATCTCTACGTTTGACAATGCTCAGGAAGAATACAACTATATAGTAAAAAGTATTTATCAGGCGGCAAAAGAAGTTTAGGAGAAGCAAATAGAGAAATAAATAAATTCAAATATTTTTGGAATGAGGACATAGCAAAAGAAATAACAAACAAAAAATAAAAATATTTAATGTGGTTGAATACCAAAGATCTGAAAGACAAAATACAATGTAAAGAAGCTCAAGCAAGAGTTAGAAAGAAAATTACGGAAGCTAAAAATCAGAGCTGGGAACAAAATTGTTTAAAAATTCAAACATGTATTGGAGGAAAACGAAGTTCTCAATCTTGGATAATTTTAAAAAAATGAGAAATAAAAGAAGTGGACAAACAAATGTACAAACAATACCTATGACTGAATGGGAAAATTATTTTAAAACGTTACTATCAGAAAATAGGGTATTTAATTTGGATAACGTTCAAAATATTCCAGAAATAAACGAAGATGAACATATACAACTGGACATAGAGGATATTAAAATGAATGTTCAATTATTAAAAAATAAAAGATCTAGTAATCCAGGAGGAATTCCAGCAGAACTATTAAAACATGGATCCGATCATTTTATTTGAACGACTGAGAAAATTATTTACAACATTTATAAATGGTGAAAAAGTTCCTGAAGAATGGAAACTAGGATACATTTCGACAATCCATAAAAAAGGAAAAAAAGACCAATGTGAAAATTATAGAGGTATAACAGTGACAAGTACTATGAGTGGACTCTATGAACGTATACTAAAATATTATTTGGAAAAAAAACTATAGTGATATGGAATTAGAGGTATAGTCAGGATTTGGAGCAGGTCGTTCCACTACCGACAATTGATTTTGCATTACTCAGGTAATAGAGAAAGAAATGCAATATGGACAACCTTTGCACCTACAATTTGTAGATCTAGAGAAAGCATACGACAATGTCCCAATAGAGAAACTATGGATTGCTTTAAGACGTATGGGAATTAAAACTATAATAATTAAAGCTATACAAAATTTATACGACAATTGCATGTCTATAATTAAAATTTGGTAGTAAATTGTCACATGGGTTTACGATAAATAAAGGTCCTCGTCAATGTTGTTATCTATCACCGACTCTGTTTAAAATATATGTACATGAAATATTAAAGAATTGGAGGAGAAAATGTTCAAACATGGAAATTCCTATTTCAAACAACAAAACTTTATACTACTTACATTTTGCAGATGATCAATTGTTAATTGCACAAGATGATGAAGATTTAGAATATATTACTATAAAAGTAATAGAAGAATATGAAAAATGGGGTTTAAATTTAAACATGAAAAAAAAAATATTTATCAATTGGTGAAACAGAACAAAATTTAATTTTGGAGACTGGAGAAACAATAAAATCTTGTAGTGAGATCACATATTTAGGAATTAAAATAAATAAAAATGGGAGTTATGAAGAGGAAATAAGAAATAGAAATAATAAAGGATAATTTGCAATTACTTGCCTCAATCGAATATTGTGGGATAAAAATATAAGTAATAAAAATAAAATGAATATATATCGTACAATTGTTAAAAGCATCATTACTTATGGAGCAGAACTTTGGCCATTAACAACAAAAACAAATAAGTACCTTTTGACAACGGAAATGGATTTTATATGAAGGGCCGCAAGAATTTCTAGAAGAGAAAAAATTAGGAACTGAGTTATAAGGGAGAAAATGAAGATTGAAGACACTATTTTAGATTATATTAAAACTCAGCAATTAAGATGGTACGGACATGTCCAGCGAATGGAAGAGGATCGACTGCCAAAATCTGTTTTGGAATGGAAACCTGAGGGCAGACGAAGCAGAGGAAGACCTAAAACCTCCTGGAGTCAGGGAATATGTTTATATATGAAGGAGAAACATCTACAACTAGGAGATTGGATGGACCGACAAAATTGGCTATTAGGAATCGGACGATGTCAAAGATATTAATCAACCGATGATCTATCTATCTACCTATCAAATTTTCAGAAAGTTTTTAAAAGTAAGGGAAAAAAATATTGTGGTTTGAAGGAAACACTAGGTTATATGTAAATATGTAGTTCAAAACTTAATTATAAAATAAACACAATTTTATCAAAATAAATAATGTATAACTGTAGGCTTTCACGGCCGGCGTCTTGATCCCTATTAGGTTCGTCTTCCGGGCATATAGGCCGTGGTCCAGTCGATCTTCTACTCAACGTTTCGTCTACTGCTGCGGTAGACATCTTCAGGAGATACTGCGTGCTCTCTGTGAACTCCTCAACAGTCGGCTGCAGACTGAGTCTGCAGCCGACTGTTGAGGAGTTCACAGAGAGCACGCAGTATCTCCTGAAGATGTCTACCGCAGCAGTAGACGAAACGTTGAGTAGAAGATCGACTGGACCACGGCCTATATGCCCGGAAGACGAACCTAATAGGGATCAAAATAAATAATCTTTATTACACCCAAATACAAGCCAATTTGCTATTCATATACTAAAGAAAACACTGCAGTGTATTAGCTTGTCTAACTTGCTTAAACATTAATGCAACATGAATACTCTAAGTTGCGCATTTGATTTGCCTACTATGCTGGTTGTGTACACTGGCAGTCAGTCGCCTCCAAAATGGGTAAATGTAAAGAAATCAGTTCTGATCTCAAGGATACAATTGTAAATCTTGCACTTAAGGGATATTCTTTGAGAAAAATAGGACGAATGATAGGCAAATGTCATGCAACAGTACAGTATATACTACATAAATTCAAGTATAAAGGTTCAGTAGAGAATGTTCCGAGAAAACTAAACAAAAGAAGTTAAGTGAAAACGAGGAGAGAACCATTGTGAGACAAGTGAAATTCAACCCCAGAATTAGTGCTCCAAAATTGCGGTCTACCCTAGAAGTTTCCACTGGTAAAAAGGTATGTACTGAGACAGTTCGGAAGGTGTTACGCAGAAATGGCTATCATGGAAGAATGACTAGAAAAAGGCCGTATGTACGTAAGAAGAACCGTGTTGTAAGACTACAGTTTTCAAGAGAACATGTAAATAAGGGGCAGGCATTTTTGGAATAATGTTCTCTGGTCTGATGAGACTGAAATCAACCTTATCGGTTCAGATTGCGTTCATAGAGTCTGGAGAAAAGCCAATGCGGATAATGATTGACCAATACAACACCTACAGTAAAACATGGGGGTGGGTATATAATGTTGCGGGGGTGTATGTCGGCAAAAAGGGTTGTCAATATACAGTTCGTTGACAATGTTATGGACAAATTTGTGTATAACGACATTCTTCGTAAGAATGTTAAACAAAGTGCGGCAAAATTGGATATGAACTCTACGTACATGTTCCAATAAGATAACGACCCCAGACATACGGCGGACTGATATACGACTTGGTTGATATGGAACATGCCAAATCAATTGAAAACCCCTCCTCAATCTGCTGACTTAAACCCTATAGAAAATTTATGGGCGTTTTGAAACCTAGGGTCCACAGCAGAAATCCTTCTTCCAATGAAGAATTGAAGAAGGTGGTTACTGAAGAATGGTGCAAAATCATTCCTCAGATATGTGATAGGCTTGTTAGATCATGCAGCGTAGATATCAAGCTGTTATTAAAGCTAAAGGTTACCCTACAACGTATTAAGGGCAGTTTCCCCCCCCCATTCTGACTGTATGAATAGAAAAGTGGCTATAAAATTTACAACTTTTAAAGTTTTTTTAAATATATTATACGTTAAATGTTTATAGAATTTGTTGATTTGTATATATTATGTAAAAAAGTGCACCTGAAAATATTTAGTTAATGGCAAAATATAATTGCAATATTCTGAGAATTAAAATTGTGCTATTTCAATTATAAAATCTAAGTGTATGAATAACAAATTGACATACTGTATATATATATAGGCCTATATATATATATATATTATATGGGCCTATTAATTCTTGCTACAGAATCCAGTCCACAATCAGGATTGTACAAATTTTACACCGTAGCCCATCCTGGCCCAGAGATTGAAAATTATAGAATTAATTAAGTTATATTAAATTAATTTTACAATTAAAATTTTCAATCCATGCGGGTATCGTACCCTCTCTCGCTAGTCGGGATGCAGACATGCTACCAACTGAGCCAGCACAGAGGTCCCATCCGTATAAATAACATATAGGCCCCTATTAATATTAATTTATGTACGGTTATGGTAAAAATATGTATTTTTATTTTTATTATGAATTCATTTACAAAGCATGTATTTATTTAAACACTCTCTTCATTGTGATGTATAAAACTATGTTCCACAACGTGACCGAGTGGTCTAAGGTATCACACCTTGGAGCCGAAGTATGGGACGCACCGCTACGACTCAACATGGGCTGAGAAATTCTCTTATAGGAATTCGACCAGCATAGTGGGGGATTTGGGTACCTGCGATAAATAGCTGTACCAGGTTTATAAAGCAAACTATTAACGGTTAGGAGATCCGACACGCTGGCCACATGTCACCCCATACTGGGAGGATAATCGTCCACCTTTGTGATTGATACTTGCGTATCTTAGTTCAGGACCGGCTGGTAGGCTAAAGATCTTATTGACCTGTCGCGCCGTGGATTTTTATTTATTTTTTAAGAAAGAAAGAAAAACCCCTTGATCACTGCACAAAGACGCCGGTGAACATTCGTGATGTATGACTAAACAAGGTACGAGGATCAAAAATATATTCGTAAGTAAACAAAAAGTGGCTAAAATCTGATATTAGCCTCATAAGTACAAAAATATATAAAAGTAAACTAAGCCAAATTTGTGACCTTCGAATTCGATTCCTACATTTCTCCATCAAAATTCTCCTAACGTTAATTATTTTGACTATTTAACTGATGCCCTAATAGGAGTCAGTGACTAATCACGTTTCAATGAATTTTGTTTACAACCAATCACAGTCGTGTTTCGCCTAGATATGTATCTACTTCTGTTTGTCATATAACAGAAAACTCCTCCTTTATAATATTCTGAACAGGCCAGAGCATTATTTTGCAGTGACTGACTCTCGAACAAATACGTTTAATATAGAAATTAATGAACAGAATCCTTCGAACTACACATTTGATAATTGTGTGTTCATTAATTGTGTTTTTAAATAATGATTTAACGGAGTTGTTTCCTAAAAAAATAATTAATAACCTATAATGTTGGTTATAATATGCAGTTTGATGTGTTTAATTTTTTCTCCACTAGGATGCATTCTTACAATATTTCGATCCTATTTGGCAATAAATAACATGATCTTGCAGTGGATAAACAAAGAAGCATAACCAAACATATCTAACTTCTTTTTAAACATCGCCGTTTATATTAAATATATAAATATTTATAATAACTATATTTACATAATGATTTGTGAGTAAACAGCTTAATTTTATTCATTAAATAGTTCTAACAAATGCCACTCTTGATTTCCAAATCCTTTAGATAAATTTAAAATCTCTCGTAGCATTACTAATGATAAATGTTAACGCATTTTCTATATGAAGGGAGTAGATAAATATAACCTTGTAATGAAAAGAGTAACATACATTTCAAAGCTCTAATGTGGCTAAGCTTTTTATTTTCAAATGATAGATTATATTTATGAATTTCTTAAGGTTCTTAGCTAGAAATAATTTTACAAGAATCGATTTCACAATTCAATTCATTGTAGTAGGATATAGAAATGTTGTGGCTAGGCCCCTTTAGTTTATTGTGAAGAGGTAGAACGAATTAAAGAGTTTGAAGCACTCTGGGATGGATGGGTCAACTGAAGCGTTTCAATTCAGTGTAGAATTTCAGAAGCTTATCAAAAGGGTTAAGCTTCCTCGCATCAGTCATTTAATTACCGGTAACATGTCTTACTCTTCCCATTCATCCCACGAGTCTTATTTACTATCATGTTAACTCATATACGGTATACAGGATAGAACAGAACTCTACCGCTGTAAACTGCAATACAAACTATAGAGTTTGTTTTATTCACTGGAATCGATATTTCTAACAGGTGCTTTGAACTAAGTAAAACTAAAGCAGTATTGAAGTGTACTCAGTGAACTATATACAGGCTATAAATAATTTGTTTTGTCCTTTTTTTTTTCTTCATTACACATGTAATCTTGGCATTTCAGTTTTGTTCATTTCAGTACCTAATTCTGGTGAAAATTAATTGCGTTTTTTTGCTATCTAACAGAATCCATCTTATCACGCCTCAATTAAGTATCCCGTGACCATGGGTTTCTTATATCAAAACACAAAGCCGACATCCATGAAAAAGTCTACATATTTGTCGATTTGTTCCACTTTGTATATCATCTTCAATAGTGTCATATTATTAACGGAGAAACGGAATGCAATGTAAAGCTACAATATTTATGTCACTTAGATGAAAATAGGTCCACTGTCATGGTTTAATAGTAACGTCGTTGCCTGGGACGCAGAGGCCCAGTATTAGATCCGTGGTCCAAACGAAGTGTCTGGACGAGATATTTTTCGGAAGATTTTCCTCACCTGTAAAACTAAAATCTGGGAATTACAAGGCCCAAATTGTATCCGACCACTTTCTGGCTTGTTAGTCTTGTTGCACTAGTGGTTACCATGCTCGTCTCTGGATTAAGATTCGCTGGTTGAACCCTGGAAGGGTCTATGGACTTTCACAGCATAAAAATCCTCTGTATGGGTTCTTCCAGAATTCAATTATAGCCGTGAGTAACGAGTTAGAGGTTTACGCCAACTAAAAGTAACTCATACCTAAAAAATGGAGGCATCTGCGTAGAAATTATGTTTCACGAGCAGATTTCAATGACGATGGTGCTAAAAGCATCATTATATAAAATACTAACATTATCTTGCCATCATGTTCGCTTTTTTCATTTCGCCAAGGGTCAAGATGCGTCAGGAACACAATGCAGCTACTCTGCTGCCAACCAGCCTATTTTAATAAAAAAAGAGCAACTGCTGTGAGGACGAATACAGACTCCATTATGCCCAAGAATTAAAAAATAATAATATAATATAATATAAAATCATACTTACTTACTCACTGACACTATCGAACCCGTTGGTTCATGCATTCGCCGACATATGCTCTCCATACATCCCTACCCTGAGCTAATGCTTTCCAATCATTCCCTGTATAATCTACATCCCTCAAATCATAGTTAATGATATTCTCCCACCTCAATCTTGGTCTACTAACAGGGTGTTTTCACTCTGGCTTTCCTACAAGAAGCTTCCATTCAAGTCATTCATTCCTCATACGTGCAACTTGTCCCGCCCATCGCAGTCCACGAGACTTAAATGTTCTTATTATATCTGGCTTCCTATAAAGACCATGTAGTTCTTTCTTAATGCAGTCTTCTCCATTCACCTGGCTGTTCATCTCTCTTTGGTCCAAAAATTTTCCTAAGTACTTTATTCTCAAAAACTCGTGAACTCATTTCTTCCCTTAAAGTAAGAGTCCATGTTTCTCACCCGTATAGTATAACTGGTAGAATAATAATTTTATATATTTTCAGTTTAACGTTTTTTGAAAGGAGTTGGGACATCAAAAGTCTCTGCAATGCATAATCGCACGCACTTCCAGAATTTAGCATAAGTTTAATTTCTTTGTGCATCTAATTTCTATTTGTGATTATTGTTCCTAGGTATTTGAATTCAGCCACTTCCTCAAAAATTCCCTCATTTGTCATTAGCTGTTCATTTCCATTATATAATGAATTTCTACGTGTGGCCATACATTTAGTTATATTGATATTTACTCCCAGTCATAATTTTTTAGTGCTACTCAATAGTGTGTGCGTATTGTCCTTTAGTATCTCCTCGCTATCGGCCAACAATACTACGTCATCAGCATAAACAAAGAGCTTATTAATACCATTGATTTGTAAACCTTACTCATTCTCTAAATATTTAATGGCATGCTCTAGTACAAAATTAAATAGTAGAAGAGATAGTGCATCTCCTTGCTTCAACCCATTCTGTGTTTCAAAAGTGTCCGAAAACTGTTTGCCTACACGCACCCTACTCTTTGTGCCATTTAGACATATTCGTATAAGTCTAACTAACTTTTTAGGAATTCCGAACTCCTGCAGTATACTATATATCGTCTCCCTTTTAATTGAATCATATGCTTTTTTAAAGTCTACATATAGTTGATGTACAGAACTATTATATTCCCATTTCTTTTCTAAAATCTGTCTTATACTAAAAATCTGATCTCTTGTAGACCTGTTTTTTATAAATGCACATTGATGATCTCTTAGAATGTCATCAACGTAGGGAGTAAGTATGCTTGCTAATATATTTGTTAGAATTTTGTACGAAGTTGAAAATAATGAAAATCCCCTGTAGTCGTTGCAATAAATTTTATCTCCTTTTTTATAAATTGGTTCAATAATTAATTGCTTCCATTCATCTGGAAGAGCTTCTTTTTGCCAAATCATACTAAGCAACCAGCGTATCTTGTCCATCAATTTTTCTCCTCGTGATTTTATCAGTTATGCTGGGATCTCATGTGAACCTGTTGCTTTATACATCTTCAATTTTTCAATTGCCATTTCAACCTCTAATGCACTTGGCTCTGCGACTAGCATTTCTGCTGTCTGTAAATTATCCCCCTTAATGTCCTGTTCTGTATGTACATTTAATAGCTGATTAAAGTAACTTTTCCAACTATTTAATATACTCCAGGAATCTGCAATCATATCCCCAATTTCATTCCGAATTATGTTTGTTCTAGCCTGAATTCCTTTCTTCTCTATACTAATTCCCTGATATAATTCTCTAATGTTCCTATATTTGCATTCATTTCAAGATCATTAACCTTCTCTCTCAAATATTCCCTCTTTTTGCTCTTTAGTAACTTGGTGGTTTCCCGTCTAATACTACCCAATTGCTCTAAATTTACCTCATTTGGCTCGTGTAACCATTTCATTTTTGCTAGCTATATTTTGTTTACAATGTCGGCATGTTCCTCAACAGACCATTTGTTGATTTTCCTCTTTTTTAAACATCCAATGCTTTCTGATGCTGACAATTCAATATTATCCCTCATAGCCTCCCATTCTTTAGTTATATCAGTTTTTTCTTCGTTTGCCACATTGTCATCTGAAGATTCCAGTACTTCAAATCTACTAACAATTATGATTTGGTTTTCTTGCCGCGTTTCATCATTTTTCAAGTTTTTTAATTCAAATTTTTCAGAATCATCTTTAGCGTTTGTTCCTCTCATAAGCGATAGCCGTTGTCTGATTTTCACTCTGACCAGATGATGATCCGAATTGCAAGTCTGTCCCTCTAACAGATCTAACATCGATGATGCTACCGTGCCAGCGTTTATCCACTAATACATGATCTATCTGGTTCCGAGTTTCTCCAACTGTGGACGTCCAGGTGTATTTATGAATACCCTTATGCTGAATTGTTGTGCTCTTAACAATGAGATTCTTTGATGTGGCAAATGTGACTAATCTAACCCCGTTGTCGTTACTATCTTCATTTGAATATATCTTCCCGCCCCACTATTGCATTAAAATCTCCTAAGATAATTTTCATATGTTATCGTGAAAGGCCATCAAATAAGCATTCTAATTCTTCATAGAACTCATCCTTGATCTTGTTATCTTTATCTTCTGTGGGGGCATGTATATTTACAATCATAAAATCATATCGTTTACCCTTTAGAATTATATACGATAACCTATCACTAACAAACTTAATATCTCGGATAGCGGATAGGATCTTCCTTCTGACTAAAAAACCCGTTCCAAGTGTAGGTCTTTCTGCACCCCCATAGTATAATGCAAAGCTTCCTGTTTCCTGACTATCTTCTCCTGGCCACCTAGCTTCCTGTAAAGCGACTATATCCAAGGGCGATTCATCTAATTGCCGCGTTAATAGCTCTAGTGGCCCCCTATTGTATAAGATCCTAACATTCCATGTCCCTAGGTATATATCCCTGTGTTTGAGCCTTTGACATTGGTTCCCTGAAGTAGTCCGCTCCAGGAGAACCGAATGGGGGACTATTTGACCTCCGGAAAATTTTACCCGAGTTGAACCCATGTCCGCATTTCTTGACGGTTATATTTTTACGGTGAAAGATCGTCTCTCTTTCGCCCAAGGTATTTATTTCGTCTGGCTTGTCACCTTCGACCAGTCCGGCATGGGTAACCCTATCGGCAGTAGTGCTATCGTCGGCATAGCTCTCAATAATCATTAATATATGACTTGTTGGGGAATGTGCCGACATTGTGTAGAAAAGAATGTTTAGCAAGATTAAAATTGTTACACGAGCCAAATGAGGTACGTTTAGAAAAATTGGATAGTATTAGACCTGAAACCACCAGGTTACTAAAGATTAAAAATAGGGGATATTTGAGAGAGAAGATTAATGATCTTGAAATGAAAGCAAAAAATTAGGAACATTACAGAATTATATCAGGGAATTAGTATAGACGCGGAAGGATTACAAGCTATAACAGATATAATTCGGAATGAAAATGGGATATGATTGCTGATTCCAAGTGTATATTAAATAGATGGAAAAGTTATTTTAATCAGCTATTAAATGTTCATGCAGAACAGAAGTTTGAAGAGGGTAGTTTACAGACAGCAGAAATGCAAATCACAAGTGCATTAGAGGTTGAAATGGCGATAGAAAAATTGATTATGTATAAAAAACAGGTTCAGATGAAGTCGCAGCATAACTGATACAAAGAGGGGGAGAAAAGATGATGGACAATATACGCCGGTTGCTTTGTATGATTTGGGAAGAAGGACCACTTCCAGATGAATTGAAAGAATCGATTATCGTACCGATTTACAAGAAAGGATATAAAACTTAATTCAACATCTACAAGGGTACCTCATTATTTTCAACTTCGTACAAAATTCTAACAAATATGTTAGTAAGCAGACTTACTCCTAATATTGATGACATTCTAGGAGATCAACTATATGGATTTAAAAGAAACAGGTATACAACTGATCAGATTCTTAGTACACGACAGATTTTAGAAAACAAATGAGAATATAATGATACTGTACATCAACTTCTTGTAGACTTCAAAAAAGCATACGATTCAATTGGGAGGGAGAAGTTATATAGTATCCTGTCGATTGGTCATTGACTCGCATTTGGGGCGTGAATTAAATAATCAGAGAAAATATTGAAGTATCAAGTTTAAATGAAGATTTAGGCTATAGTGAGATTTTTGAATCACGCTACCGCTTGCCTCTTTTTCGCAAATCTTTTCCCCGAATAACTGTTGCTTTTACTGTAAGATCTGTATATGATCTACTGTTAATGTTTATTATGATAATTTTTATTTTTCTACTATACCTTAACCCAACTGTATGGGTCTAGTATTAATATTTATAGGCCTAATTACTATAGTTATTATTATTATTATTTATTTGAGAAGTATGTGACATATTTAATAATAATAATAATAAAAATAATAATTATATTATTATTATTATTATTTCTTTATTTTAGAAGTATCTGAAAATCAGTATTTTTTAAATTAGCATATGTATACGGAATTATCAAGTCATTTGTGCTTAAGGTGATGCTGAAGATGTTCTCCATTTTGAATAAGACACAGCTGTACTCCTATACAACACGCTGCAGAATTTCAAAGGAGATGTTTTGAATATCAACTCATATTTTCTCTCTCAGTTCATCCGATGTTTGTGAAATACTGCAATTGAAAAGTGATTTCAAGTTTTTTTTTTCCCCCCGCCCGGCGGAAGATTTCTTGAGCTAAACGCTTTAGTGGCTTTTGAGAAGTATGTTCAAGCCTGGTGCCTATTTCATGTTAGTTTTCTTCAGTTAACGCTGCGCAATTCTTATCCGTTTTTTTATTCAACACGGAGTCCGTTACCACGAATTAATCACTACTCAAAAAAATTAGAGAAACACATGTTTAAATCAAAACACAAAAATTAATATTGAAACAATTTAATGTTTGATCATTTGTAATTATAAATTGAAGATACGTCTAAAAATAGAATAGACATTCAAACAATATTTTCTTGTACAGTATTAGCAATACGAAAAAAGTTATAATATGTAACAGAAAACAAAGTGGAAATTTGAGACTTACAATTTTTGGAATCAATGTTTCCATGGTTATTTCAACACTAAGTACTTAGTGTGTCCTCCGTGAGCCTGAATGATCGCATTACATTTAAGAGGCATGCTTCGCAGAAGCCTTCTTATAGAAACTTGTGAGATTCTCTCCCATTCCTCGGTGAGTGCATGTGAAATTTCTTCAAGGTTCTGAGGTACAGCATGACGCTTACGAACAAGTTTTTCCAACTTCTCCCACATATGTTCGGTCGGATTAAGGTCCGGACTGCATGCTGGCCACTCCATCACCCGAATTTGGCATTCTTGCAGGACATCTCTGGTAGCCTGTTCTGTATGACAACTAGAATTAGAAGCAAATTAGGGTCCATACTATAAGCAAAGGGTAAAACATGTTGGAGGATAATGTTATTAATGTAAATATCAGCATTCATGTGCTGTGGGACAACGACAAGCTCTGTCCGAGACTCAATAGTAATCCCAGCACAAACCATAACCACCAAATATGTCACGTTCAATAATTGTGGCTGGAACAAAACGTTCGCCAGGACGCCTCCATACACGTGTACGACCATCAGGACCTGTTAGACGAAATCTTGATTTGTCCGCAAATAAAACATCGTTCCATTGGCGGAGCTGCCAGTTGACATGGTTCTGAGCAAATTGCAGCCGAGCTTCTTTGTGCTGATGTGTTGAACGAGTAGCTTTAAAGGGGATTCTATATCTCAACCTTGCTCTTCTCAGTCTATTTCTTAGAGTCTGATCAGAAATTACAGTCCCAGTTGCTGTGCGTAAATGATTTTGTAGATCTCTGGCTGTAGATTTTCTTCTGCGCAAAGCTGATAAGACAAGAAATCTATCCTGTACGTCTGTAATCTTCTTCGTACGACTTAGCCCGGGTGTCCTCTTGTACCCATGTGTCTCTCTATATCACCTCCACAGCCTATGGATGACGGAAGTGCTGACATCAAGAATCCTAGAGACATGGCGAATGGGACGACCATCTTCAAATAATGCAACTACTCGTGCAACTGATGTTTCATTCAGATGTCTCGTTGCTCTGTATTAGCTTCAGAGAACACAAAAATAACAATTCCCTACAAAAGATTATTTTTCTAACCTGTTTTGAAAAAAATAAATCAATACGAGCTCACTTTCGTTTCAGCAACACTTGGAATTTCACTAACATATTCAGAGAAAAAGTAATAAAACCCAGAAAATCTTCAATCTGATTTTAAACAATACTTGAACTCAAAACGTCTGACTCTCAAAAATTAAATTGTTACAATATTTATTTTGTGGCTTTGGTTTAAACATGTGTTCCTCTATTTTTTTCAGTAGTGTATATCAATCGGTGAGTTGTTGAACGTTCAGGAACTCTTTCACCTGGAAATGCATATTGTATTTGCGAACTTACTCTCTAGCTGAAAGATACCGGTAATAATTTTTCACAATAAAGGCTCTTTGTTCTAAAGTGTAAGTTGCCGTAACTCAAAGATAAACCTCCTGCACTAAGGAAACAGCTCGACAAAACTGAAATTGTACCTGCTGGCCGGTCAGAGTGCAGTAGTTTCAGGTAGCGTGTATTGTTCCTCTAGAATAGAGCCGCCCAAACTACGGCCAGCGGGCCGGTTACAGCCCTCCATCACTTTCTATCCGGCCTCTGTACTAGATCTGTAGCATTCTAACAAATTAAAGTATGCTAAGTAGAGGCTTATAATATTTGTCTATCAGTAATGGAACAAGAACTTGTGAAATATGTTATTACGATATAGCCTAACAAGAAAAGTAGCAAGTCAAATCAAACTTATAACAATAATAACAATGACAATAATAAAATCAATAATAATAATAATAATAATAATAATAATAGCAAACAATAAAATTGTGTGATCATATAAAAAATGGCAGAAGTGAAATTTCAAAGAAGAATACAAGAATGGGTGTCACTTGGTAAAAAAAAAGAGGACGGCCAAAAATAACGTGGATTGATGGTATTTGAGCAGCACGAGGAGAAAAGGATTGGACGATGGAGATTGTAATAACAATGAGTTGTGGAGGAGAATGACAGTAGAGTAATTGGGCCCAAAAATATATGAAACATTGTGAAACCTGCTAATTTACATACCAATAGGCTACTCCACAGCAGCAATAATAGGGCCTTTGGCCCGCACCACCTTCACGTTTCTTCCATTTGGCCCGTGATATAATTAAGTTTGGGCGGCACTGCTCTAGAACCACTCTCTTTCGTAAATGGAAGAGTAAGTAAACGGTAGCGTCCCTCAAGAATCTCACTGTAGAAAGATACTAACAACAATGGAAAAAATCATGTGAGGAGAATGGATAAAATTATACTTCCAAAATTGGCATTGTAACGAACTCCATATAGGGACTAAGGAAGGTCAGAACATCGGTGGAAATATCAAGATTAACTTCGTTAGGTATACCGTCACAGGCCACATGGCCTTAAACGGATTTGTTCATGATGCTGATATGCTTCGCTATATTAACTATTAACGTAGGTATTAATTGCAAGGACCCCATGTGTATGATGAGTAGTTAGTATAATCCGTAAATGTATTGCTATAAGTTATATAAAGGTAGAGTTTCTGTGAGTAAATATTTGGGATTGATGGTGACCCTTCTAACAGCCAATGAGAAAGGAGTAATTTAAAGAATTTTATGTAGGCCTATTTCATGTTAAGTGTTTTCGGTAATTTTGCTGTTTTTATAATACAGCTACGATTTCTCCTACTTTTAAAATATTGTTTGTGTAATTTAAAGTTGTGTTTTGTAAAACGTGTGTTATCCGTCAACCAATGAGAGCGCTCAATTGGCTTTAACGTAGGCTCCGATATCAATTTGGCGGGCGTCGAACCCAAATACAAGTTAGGCACTAAGCTGTGCACGAGGGCACGACCACAGGCATGGCTTAGACATTTTTCTGTAGGCCAGTCAGTGCGCTGAGTACGCGTTATCGTGGCTTCGGATGTGGATGTGGCGGATGACGATCCCGGTGAAATAGTAGGAACTTAGAATAGACATTGCCCGAAGTTTTATACTTATATAGGCCTATTTGCCGAAGGATATATGTTGCGTAAGATTGAACTTTTGAAGTCTTCACGGTATCTGATCGGAAGGCTGCAGTTGTCTCCGTTATTGAAATTAAATAAAATCTTGGAATTTGCTTCTCATTTCCCGACAAAAGGTACACTATAAAGAATCTGAAACTACTGGTGGGTGGAAGAGTAGGCCTACTACTCCGACATTTGTCTTTACGCTAAGGAAACAACAAGAAAACTTTAGCAGAGCACTTAATAAATTAAATTTTCAAGTTTTAATAAAGATTTTATGGTTTCTAATTTTCTATATTTTTTGAATTCATAAATTTTGAATTTTAATAGAAATATCAAATTTCAATAAAATTCATAAATTTAAAATTGGGATGTATGCCTAAGTTTAATTTGAAAAGTAATTTACCCCGGTTATAATTTTGAATTTTGAATACGTTTAATAGATGAATAATACTTATGTACTGATTGCAACACTATGGGGATTATTAAGTAAATGTCATCTTGATTTAAATATGTTTTAGCCACAGGTTTGTCCGGCATTGTGCTGACCACTCCTCCGTGAATGCCCCACATATTCTTGAGTGGTCTAGAGATTTGAAGTTGTTTCAGAGTTTAAAATCATCTCCAGACAGGTCATGTCTCTCTATGGCTTAGGAGGCTAAAGCACAAAGGAAGAAGGTAAGCTAAGGTAAAGAGAAAAATAGAGATGAAATAGAGTTATACACATTTATTTCTTATTTCGAAATATAATAGGCTTAAAGGCATATTTTCAACTCTAATGCACATCTATAGGCCTACATAGCTAACTGTAAATTCATTAAATCATATTATAATTTCAAACAAGAATGAGGTGGACAAAGAAATTTTAACATAGGCTCAATTCGGGAAAAGCATGCTATTATATCTTACTGGGAATCGTCTCGTCCCAAAATTCTCTCAGAAAACATTATTCTAAAAATATATAAAACAGTTATTCTCCCAGTTTTATACTATATGAATGCAAAACATGTAGGCCTACTCATATTTTAAGGGAGGAGAAAGTATTACGAGTATTTGATATTAAGTTCTTAGGAAAATATTTGGACCAAAGAGAGATGAACAGATAGGCGATCCTTATAGGAAACCAGATAGGCTACAATAAGAACAGTTCAATCTCATAGACTCTTATGAGTAGGCCATATGGTACAAATGGGGAATAAAAGAGGACCATGGAAAACCAATATAGGAAAAACTGAGGGAAAGCTTCCAGTATTTAGGTCGAGAATGAAGTGAGAGAATAACCTTATCCTGATTTAAGGGAAATAGATTATATGGAGGGTGATGAGAAAACATTAGTTCAGGATACGGATGTATTAGGCTAAGAGCTTATGACCTCGCAGCCTTGATCCTTGGGTTCGATACTGCCAATGAGTTAGTTCCTAATGTCATTCTTAGCTGTTTCGCGGTTCTTTTCAAAGGAAAAGTTAAAACTGTATATAACTTATTACGGAGGTTATGTGGCACAGTAAAGAACATCATACTAAATTTTTGTAGGTGTTTGGTAGTATATGTACTGTATATGGATTTGTTATTAAGCATCAATTCAGACCAGAAGATTTAATTACAGAATTGATACAAATGATACTCAAATTAAATCGTATTTGAGATTAGGTCAATATTGCTTGAACCTCTCATTAACGTTTCAAATTTGAGAAGTTATTTAAATTTATGAGGAATATGACCTTAGACATGTTCGTTTTACAAAATGCCCTGATTGAAGCAAAAATAACTTATTATTAATCCAGCACCGTACCTAAGGGACATCAGAACGTATCACGGTGTTACGGAACGCGCATTTCCGGAATTTCAGTCAGTAAGCGGTGCCCATCCAGCATCATGAAAATTTTGGTAATTACGATAAATAAGACCTCCTATTGATAACACCACGAATAACGGCTTAGTTATCCGGCATACTAACCACATATCCATCCTACAGTGCCAACTTGTCATTAATACATTTGGATGTGAGGCCAACCACCTACTTGCAGGCCAAGAGTCATTTGGGTCTATCATGCCATGGTGTTCAGTTTACTATAATAGTTAACTAAACAATTAAACCATTTGAATGAACAAACAAGTGAATGGTAGAAACTACGTAATGAGAGCTTCGTGATGTTTACCGGATAACAGATGTCATAATCAAAATTATGTCCCGTAGATTGGGACTAGCAGGTGTGTGACACGAATGGGGACTGTAAGGACACTGAAGCTGCTTGAACGAAAACCACATGGAAATCATCCCTTAGGTGGCTAAGAATGAGGTGGAATAGTAACTTTAACCATGCATTTCCGAAGGTGAATTACATACCGAAAATGATTGGAAAATATTAGCACAGGATAGAGATGTATTGAATGCATATTTTGGGGCAGCCACGTAAGTCCGGGTTTAATAGAGCCAGAAAGTTAGTTAGTAATTAATTAGCAACCTAATTTGACGGTCATTGATATGATACTTTGTCATTGGAAGAGTAAATTCATTGAATGTGATGGTTCGTGACAGTTGTGTTAACACAGGGCACGTCAACACGAAGTCGTAAAACCCGACACTACAGTATTACATGAAAACAGTGTTGGTACACAGTGCCAGCTGTCTTTACCGAAACTACTGATCACTGGATTAAAAGCCTGTATCATCGAACACAAAAGTTTTATCTGAATTTTCGCATGAGCTTAAAGAGTAGATTTCGATTCCATTTACACTAAAATGAATCGTTATCTGTGACATTAGACTAAACCCATAACTCTTCGCTTTGTATTGTGAAATTTGTTTCCTTTATAGCATATGGAACTAATATTCCATTTCAACCTTCCATGAGAGTGCACATTATCATATTGAGTTAGGAATTTCCTTCATTATGTTCTTAACTATTTTTTATATGTTGTAAATTATTTTGAATATAAACGTTACTCATACTGTTCAATATCTTAACAATTTCAAAGCTAAAGAACAACTGTTATTGTTAGATCAGTTAACAGTAAATTGCAAAATACTCGTGGGTTCTTGAAGACTAGCCATGCCTGCCACTGGTCTGCGGTTATCGAGTTCAAATTCGGAAATATTGGATGAATTTTGAAATGTGTAGAAATTCTGAGCATAGCTTCTTTCAAATGGGAACTAAAGTTGTATAACTTGAGTTGTAGACTTATGGCACATAAAATAACCCGAAGACTTAAGTATGAGATGTCGACTTTTCAAGTCTAGATTTTAATTAAGACGCGAATGGCTTTTCGTCGTATTGAGCATCTTTAAATAAAGCATTCTAAGTAGCAGCAAAGTAAGTTACCCCAGAACATGCCCGAAGTAATATGCTATTTTCCTTGTCTCCGAATATCTTATTTAAAACATCATTAAAATTCCACTATTGTTGAGCTCAATGTTGTCTCAATTAAAATATTTTAATAAGGTTTAGCTGAGCATGAGTTTAACTATTCAGTATTGTCATATATTTAGTTTTGCAATTGATATACATTTACAAACAAACATTTTGAAGCAGAGAATCAATGGTCGGGAATGTATGCGTCACGATGTTTTAAATCTGCGAAAAATATACTTCCTTACGCACTCTAAAAACTTATCACTGTAATAAATCACTGGGTATAACCAATGTTAGAAATAAAGTTTTGGATTCAAAATAATTTGATTGTATTTCATCTACACCAAAGTAAGCAACAGTTATATAACTGTATCTTCCTCTCTAATATCTGCACAATATCATCACAAGAAACGTACAATACTTTGGCAAGTTTGCTGGTAATTCACGATTCAACACTATCTTCTTTAAGTACGGTATCTGTACAAATATTTCTCTAGTAACCTGTCAGACCCTATGCATTCAACAACTAAGTCTCCTGTACGGACGTTTCGGAAGACGCGTGGCTAGCGTCTTGTTGCTTCCACTGGGATCTCAGGTACAAATCCTGCCTGTTCCAGAGGGATATTTGTGCTGGGTAATACCGGAATTTCATCCCAGCAACACTTTCTATTCTCTCTTCCCTCCTCTTCATGTCATTTTATTTCTCGTTCATTCATTCATTCATTTCATATCAGCTATCTCATGATACAAAAATAAAAATAGTTTAGTTGGCAATCCGCTGGTGCTGAAATTTTATGAGACACACATAACGGTGCTGCTTCCGAGCCTGAACAATAGAATGGGGCAGAAGGGTCCAAGGGGAGAATTATAGTTCACTCTCGCGGTTATGGGCCGAACCCAAATATGGCGGTGTGTGTCACGGGAGTAGAACTTTGTGTGTCGGACTTAGAAGACGACGTACAATTTACACAACGCCGTTGACATTTATTCCACTCATATCCATAAAAATTGCATAGCGCAATAGATCTTTTAGGTCGTGGTGTTCGGTCAGTCTGCTCTCCCAGTCTGAATACCGAATGTAGAACATCCTTACACAAATACCCAATACATTAGAAAATTTACGAGTGATTCACTATACAACACTATCCCATTGAATTATGGAATCTGAACATTTTTCTTTCACAAACCTGACCAGTGCCCCATGCATTGTGCAACTCAGTCTCTCGTAAGTTAAGATTTCATGCCGCATGTGATACACATTACTAACTTCTTGTTTCTTGAATCAAAGTATTGTGCTTGCATTCCTCTACGTTGTGTGTAATTTTGAAACTAAACTATTAAGACATCGTGTATATCAATTATTTTCCGAAGGTTATTAAAATATCCTTTAAAAATGAGACACGGGTGGCACGGCATCGGACGTTGAAGCGCCTTATTTATTTTAATTGATACTTAATATGTTCTTATGAAGATTTCACCTTCTTCTAAATTATCTGTCTGTCTTCTCACTCTGTCTCTCTCTCTCTCTCTCTCTCTCTCTCTCTCTCTGTCGCTCTCTCTCCCCCCTCTCTCTGTCTGTCTGTCTGTCTCTCTCTCTTTATCTCTCCAATCCTCTCCCTCTCCCTCTCTCTCTCTCTCTCTCTCTCTCTCTCTCTCTCTCTCTGATGCTAGCTCCCTTCTGGAACTAGTGCCAGCCGAACTTCTGAAATCCCTTCTTGTCACATCTTGCGTTCATCTCCTAAAGCATATTACCTCCTTCTACTTAACATTTCATTCTACATCTACCATTCAAATATTTCTGTGCTTTACAAATACATATGAATACATGGGGGGAAAAACGATGAATGTCACTTTTTACCGAAATTCTACTTATACGTCTGTTAGATAGCCTGAAGTCCATACTTTCTTCAGGTATATTAGTTTGATCGAAAAGAAATGAGTGTCAGCAGTTACAAGCAAATTAAAAAACATAAGAAGCGGGAAAAATGATGAGTATCATGAGGTTTTGCTGAAATAACGATGAGTGTTTTGCAACTCTTTGAATTTATATCACTTTCATGTTGGTATTTTAATGTTAGTAACCCTGTATTTATTGTAACCAAACCCATTTCAAGTAATTGAATGTGACCAAACTCTTTTCAAAGAATGGACAACATTCTTTTCTCTTCAAGATGGGTATAAACCAAAACTATCAGTACCTTCAAGACCACTGAAAGAAGTTAGAGTTGAAGTTGAGCAACCAAGCCTTCTATTTTTGAGATCAGGAAGCTACAATGGATCCTGAGAAAGTACAGTAATGACTGGGATGAGAACGAGAAGGGAGGTTACACTAGCTGATGGAGAATTCGTCGTACCTAGTCCAGCCTACATGGATATCATACCAGTTCGATTGTTAAAATGGAAAGATCTGCAGGTGACTATTCTCAAATTTCTATCAACAGTATTTCACTAAGTTCTTGTGTTCTATGATTAATTTTTTGTTTCAGGAAATTTCAAAACTTATCTCCAGTGAGACATAAAAAATAGAGGTATATTACCTTTTATTTGTGGATAAGAATCGACCTCATTGAGAAAGTAGAGTTAATATGCTGAAGTATAACAAAAGAGTTTAATTGTTTTAGATACTTAGAAACTTAAAATATGGTATTCTATTATTACCTTAACTTAGTTAACTCTTTAATATAATACTAAGTTGTGCAGTGCTTGTTAATTATTTCAACAACAATGAATCTTCATCGTTTTTTCCGCTTCCAAGTGTATGTCAAATAAAAGAAAAGTGTACATTGTTGCTATTGTTGAAGGTCACTAATTGAACATAAGTCAATATAATGTCTAATATACGTACTCTATGTTAACCACAACTGAATTTTAAATAATAAACAAATGTTCCCACAAAAGGGTTTCAAAGTTTTAGAAATTGTTTTCTCTGTAATGGTAAAAAGTGACATTCATCGTTTTTCCCCCATGTCTTCATATATTTCTACTCGATCTTCTAGTATACACAGTTATCTTTTCATCTGCGATCTCTTTAAGTCGTTTTAAATATTCTTGACATCTTGCAGTGGTTTCATTTACAGTTCAAACGTTAATGCTATAAATCGCAAAATAAATTCTGAACAAACTCGTATCCTACACTGAATTAGGAACGACGATCCTGATATACTATAAGTTATCATTTTTGCTTCTCGTTCCGAGGTTCGCTGGTTGAAACCTGGCCATGATCCATTGATTTTTAAGCGGGTAAAATCACTGAGCATTACTTCCTTCTAAAGATAAGTAAAGTCATTTGGCCTCTTTCTGTCAATTTACGGCATGTAAAAGAACCTCTAGCCTGAAATAAGAGGTATAAAACAGCTGTCGACACTTTCTCGCCCAGATTGAATATGCGATGACAATGACCTAAGTTGTTAAACATCATATTTAAATAAAAATTGTACTTACATGAATTAGGAGCACGTATAGAAACCTGTTCGTTTTTCATGTTGATTATCAATATTTTATTCTTATTATTCTAATACTCTAATCTTCTCGTCTGAATGTGTCGTGGTATTACTAGAGTTACGATTATATTCGAATAATTTTTTTTTTCTTCAGAAGTTGCAAATCTTGGTCCCGATACATACCGTGTTAAAATGTTTGTGATGCGCAGGGAATATCAATGGTAAAATTTCCAATAAATTTTCTATTGGCGACGCCAATAACTTCGTAGAAGAAACAAACGAAACTTAACAATGTTCTTTTCTTTTTCAAAATTTAGTTAAAGAGAGAATTCCATATTTGCAAATTGGATTCCTCGGAATTTGGAATTAAAGAAGGGAGAATAAATAAAATTGAATTAGATATTGCGAGTGCAATAAGTCTTCCTAATTTGGATCAAAATGCATATCAAGTTTCCTATTTATTATTCGCTTTTCTGTTCCATCTTATCTTAGAGCAGAATTATGCACGAACGTCCAGGCAGGCTCGTGCCAGCATATTATTTGTATTTTCCTTCGTAACGAACGTTATTTATTATTTAAAGGTTTCAAAATAATTTACATTTATTTATTTATAAACATGTTTACAATGTAATAAAACATTTTATTGTGTACAAAGCTTTTAAATTTGTATCTTCTTTTCCAATCTTCTCTATGTTCCCATTCCAATTCATCCTGAACTAGCTCCCTCATACCTCTTCTTACATCATCCATCCATTTATAACTAAGTCGACCTCCCTTTGCTGTCCCGGGACGAATCCATTCCAAAGCTTGTCTGGGTAATGTTTTCTCTGGAATGCTACATATACCATTCTAAATTGTCTGTATCTCAAAAATCTAATATTGAATTTTGGACTTTCATTTATTGTCAGATGATTGAATTTCTGATTTTTCAAACTAACAATGTCTAGTTGAGCGTGGAAAATAATAAATTTCAGTACAAATAAGCTTATGTTCTTATTAAGATATGTACCGGTAAGTCAAATTTCAAATTAAATAATGTATATATTTCTAAGATAAATGAGCATTCATATTTTGAAAACATTAGTTTTTTGTTTTGTCTGATTATATAGAGCAGATGAAGTAAATAACATTGGATTTCAGGACATGAGTGCTTATTTACCTGAAACAAATAGCTTTTTTATAAAATGTCAAATTTATTAAATTCCTGCATTATATCTTCTTCTTCCTACCAAGTATTAGGCCAAGGCCTGTTACGATCCTATAGAAAATTTTCCCGCCAGCGTTTCATAGGACGGCCTAGAGATCTTCGTCCTCTTGGTATATAATTATAAACAGCTTTGGAGATCCGATTTGAACTCATTCTTTCAAGATGGTGTTTCCAATTTAGTTGGTACTGTTTAATATATACAATAATTGGCGTAGTCTTCAATTCTTTTAAGATATCGGTGTTCCTTTTCCGATCCCATCTGGTGTAATCTGCTGTTCTGCGCATGAATGCCATTTCACAAAGCCGTTATTCTGCTTTAATGTTGTCTTTTTAGTGTCCATGCTTCACTACCATAGGTCAACACTGGTCTAACCAAAGTGTTATATAAACGTAATCTGGTGTTTTTTGTACAAGGGATGGCTTCATAACTTGATTAATAATTCCCAAAATTTTATTACAACTAGTAATATTTTTCAGGGATATCCTTTTCATCCCGGATAGAGAGATAATATCCGAGATATTTAAATTGATTTAGATCTCTCTGAAATTTTATTCTGGAGACAGATTTTAGTTTGTATGGGGTCCTTCCCATGAAATGCCATAAGTTCAGTTTTGTTAATTGATATTTCCATATAAAATTTGGCACATATTTTTTGTAAATTATAAATTAATCGTTGTAAATCATTTTCGGAAAGTGCCAGAAGAGCTAAATCGTATGCAAAAAGAATAGCATTGAGTTTGAGGTTCCTATTGATGGGTATATCCTCGTTGTGTTTACTCCATTCGTTTATTAATCTATTTATATATATATATATATATATATATATATATAATGAAAAGCACCGGTGAAAGTATACATCCCTGTCTTACTCCAGTGTTGATCTTTTTCCAAGAAAGATAATTTGCCATCTTCTATAACAGAGATTTCACTATCTTTATAGATGTTGAAGATATTAGTAATATATTGTTGTGGAACGTTATTATCAGCTAAAATTTGTAATAATATATTTCTGTCTACTATGTCAAACGCCTTTATGAATTCAACAAAGGCGATATGAGTTTAATATTGAACTCGTTATTTTGTAATAGTAGTTTTAGAGTGAAGAATCCATCTATAGAAGATCTACCCTTTCTGAAACCATTCTGCTCTTCCCCAGTTATATTTTCATATTTTTTTTTTCAGTTTATTCTTAACTATATTAGAAATTGTATATCCAAAGTTCAACAAGCTAATTCCATGATAGGTTTCTTTGATTTGGCGACTTCCTTTATTGAAGATTGGTATTACAATGGATCTGTTCCAGCTTTGTGGTGGTTCTTGTCATTCCCATATCATATTAAGGAGAATAACAAATCTGCCTAAAAAATTTTTAGTTGAAAATTTAAATAATTCTTGATTAATGTGGTCTTCTCCGGGAGCCTTGTTACTTTTTAATGATTTAACAACATCAGTTAATTCTTCTATAGCAATTTGTTCCAAAGTAGTGTTATTAGTGATCGGTATTTGTAATAAATAATATTTTTGTGTCCATAAATGATGAAAGTAGTTAAGCCAAGATTCTTTAGATATACAATTTAAGTATGCATTTTCTTTTGAATCATTAAAATTTGCTGCATTATATAAAAGCATGAATGTGAAAGGGCGTATATAAAATACAGAGTTAAACAGTACTCTCTAAAAAAAACTTTCACAGATTGATCAGGGGTGTTTTATGAGACTTTTGATTTAACGGTGAGCTTCATCGCAGAGATACGTGTTATTGTTATGTTAGATAAGTAGAATTTTTAACAAGTGAGAAAGACAAGTTTTGAAATATTACACAAAAGTGTAATACATTAAAAATTGCGTGATATAAATACCGTACAAAATCATAAACCATAGTACAAAATAATACGATGTTACATAATAAATGACACAACCAGGAAAATGCTCATGAGGAAACTGTCAACCATTACATACCTAAACCTACCTTGAAATTTATCACATAGAAGCGTTGTGATGTGCCAAGGCCATGTCCAAAAATTATTTGCCGTTTTAAACTGCTAGGTACAGAAACTGAAGTCAGAATCTAGCATTGGCAACAGATTGTGCGAAGCAGATGGACGTCCCAGCTTGATTTTACCGGAGTGGAGTGAGGCGGAGCGCGTCGCGGATGACAGGTTGTGAGGTTCATCCAATCCACCAAGTCAGGAGTTGTATTACTTCCCTTTAGTTTAAATAAGAGATTTGTCGCTGGATTTTAGTGCCTTGAAGTTAAAAGTGACAGATATTTTTTGGACATGGTCTTGGTATATCACAACGCTTCTCTGGTAGAAATTTCTACGTAAGTTTCGGCATGTAACGGTTGGCGATTCCGTTGTCAATATTTAACAATGTACTCTACAACGCAATGCACTCTTGATTACAGTATGAAATATTATTTTAAAGCAGGTACCAAAACTTAACATTTATTTGTAATCTATCAGAATTCTTCTTATAACGGTCCAAAAGATACGTTATAATCATGTATATCACATTAAAAACTCTGTAATGTCGTCATTGTCCACGGGTCCCTTATATCTAAGCACTCAGACTACATTTCTGAACAACTTGAAATATTTTACACTAGATTTTCGTTCTATCATCTATGTTGTTCATTATGATGGAATTGCCATTATACTAGTAACAGCTGTAGCTGTTCCCTAAGTGTTAGTGATTATCATACTCGTCCCTGGTTTGGAGGTTCTCGAGTTCAAACACGGCAGGGGTCGATGGTAAAATTCCTGGCTATGACTTACATCGGAAAGGTGATAGGGCCGTAGATCCCTTGTCATAAATTTACGAACGTAAAAGTACATCAAGGCTGAAAGGCCATTTAGCAAATCTTTTCTTCCTTTTCAATGCCGGAATTGAATTACAAGACTAATGATTTGAGATGATAAAGAACGTAGTAGAACATAATATACATACCTAAGTGCCCATATAACTAACTTAATGGCACTATAAAACTCATAGGTTCATGACCGCGCGGACATAATCTCTCCATACATCCCTTACCCGAACTAATGCTTACCTATCAGCCCGTGTATAAAATACTTCTCTCATATCATGGTTAATATTATTCTTTCATCTAATTTTTGACCTGCCTAATGGGAGCTTTGTCTCTGATTTTCCTACAAGGAGTTTCCATGCCCCTCTTTCATTCCCCGTTCGGGCCACATATCCTGCCCATTGCAGCATACGAGATTTAACTCTTATTATTATATCAGGTTTCAATAATGATCATTCAGCTCACTGATAAGTAGTCTTCTCCATTCATCTGTCTGTTCATCTCTCTCTGGTCCAAAATATTTCCTAAAAACTCCTTTCTCAAGCACTCATATTCCTTTATCCTCCCTGATAGTAAGAGTCTATGTTTCGCATCCATATAATATATCTGGAAGAATAACAGTTATGTGTATATATATATATATATATATATATATATATATCCATCCATAGTAATTCTGCCCGAGGGCAGGTCTTTCACTGCAATCCTAGCATTTTGATGCTATGCTTGCACTTTACTAGGGAACTGTAGGTGTCGTACCTTCCCGTTGCTTTCCACACCGGTGAAGGATGATGATGATAATGATAAGAATGAGGATGATAGCCATATGATTTCGAGGACTGTTTGGGCCTTAAAGCTTTCCTGACATTTGTCTTACATTTGAGGAAAAACCCCGATAAAAACCTCACCCAGAAATACTGCCCTGACTGGGGATCGGACCCGGGCCCGCTGCGTGACAAGGCAGCACGCTACCTCGAGACCACAGCGGTGGACTATTTATATGTATATATATTGTTTTTAACTTTTTCTTTTGAGAAGTTGGGACGACAAGAGTCCCTGTAATACATAATAGCATGCATTTCCTAAATCGAGCCTATATTTAATTTCTTTCTGCACTTCATTCTTGTTTTTAATTATTGTTCCTGATTACTTTAATTCAGCCTTTCTTCAAAATGTCCCTCTTTTTTAATTAACTGTTACATTTCCATCAAATTATATGTGACCATATTTTTAGTTTTTATTGATGTTTACTACCAGTCCCAATTTCTTAGTGTTACTCAGTGGAGTGTGAATGTTGGCCCTTAATATCTCCCCGCTATCGCCTAATAATACTACATCATCAGTATGATCTAACAACTTATTAAGACCATTTTACAGCCCATGTAAACAGTTGCAATTCAACATAACAATATAAAACATTTCATTTCTACTTACAAGAGAAAACATATTAAAAGTTACTTTTTCTTATTGTTTTAGTGCAATGCGGCAGTGGGTGTGAAGGCATTTTTCGATATGATGCACATTGGACCTCACAAAGTGATGTTATTTGGAGCTGCATGCACTCAAGTCACGGATCCCATTGCTAAGGCTTCGAGACGCTGGCATCTCACACAGGTAAGCCAAACTTTAAAAAGAAAACTTATTAATATAAAATCTTTTGAAAGTTTTAAGTATTTAAATCATTTGTAGATTAATGTTATACTACAGCAAAATCTTGTACCATTATTATTATTATTATTATTATTATTATTATTATTTTTATTATTATTATTTTTATTTTTATTATTATACCATTCTTATTAATTCTACACAGTTGTGCACTAATTGACTTGCCGAGAAAGATAAAATTGTAAGCATACAGATAATTAAAAAAATTCTTCAATATTGTAAAATATTTGTATCTATCATCCAACAAAAATTACTCTTTTGAAAACATCTTTACTCAAATTAAAACTTACCTAAAAAATTTGTTGATATTTGACGACTTGTTATTAAGTCAGAATTAATTGTTTTCACAAACTAATGCGTTATTTTAATTTTAATTTTTACGTCATTTATAGCTGACAGATTATGTTTAACATATATCAGTTCCTTTAACTTTTACATTAATATTTTAGTCATTTCTGTTAATAAAGAACGTGTAAGACGCAATAAGAGGTGAATTTATTAATTATTAACTTTATTAGTTCGTTAAAAAATTTTTTATGTGTGAAACATACTCTCCGACAAAAATAGACCTTAATTATTGTTAGTTAATATGACAAAGATATAAAAATCCAGTTACATATAGGTCCATTTAAATTTTTTTGCAGATTTTTTCATTTCAAATAGAAGTTATATTTGTAGAGTTTTACTGCAGAAGACACTTCAGCTTTACTATAAACTTTAGTGCAAGAGGGATTAAATATTCTATGCTCAATGTTTATACAATAGCAGATTTTATGTTCATTATAGCGTTCCAGTTAAAAAATTATTGAAGGGGACAGGACTAAAATTTGTTGAAAACCTTGCATTAAAAAAATTGTGAATAAAATAATTCTTTCATATGTAAATAATACGATATTTATCAACATATACCCCTAAAGTGGCGTTTATTACGTTGAAAGATATCAATTTTAAATGGTCTGCCCTGCTGCAGTATTTTATTGCCCCTTTTTCATTTCTCTATGTAAATTTACCTCTAATTCAAATTTTGTGCTTCACCTCAATGCCAAGGCGTTTGTAGTTTCTTTGTTTCTTGCATGATGGCAGCAATTGCTTACCTTCGTAACCTCAATTAAATAGAGTGCATAAAAACTAATTACAACAATACTTTTGTTTTAGTGTTAATATTATTAGTTTTTAAACATCTTAATGATGGACAAATTATACTTTTGTTTTGCTCTTCACACTAATTTGTTTTCAGATATTTCAAATCCTTTGTTTTCTTTTTTTTTTTTATTGGATTTGAATGATCTGAGTTCATATAATATTTATACATTATTATTATTATTATTATTATTATTATTATTATTGATATCATTATTATTATTATTATTATTATTATTATTATTATTATTATTATTATTGTCGTAGTAATTTTTGTATGTAGTTATGATAGTTAGGCCTAATATAATATAGAATAGAGTGCTATTTATACACATTTAGAGTGTAGTGTAGGCATAAAAAACTAAAAGTAAGGAAATATTATTGTGTTTATTCAACTTATTATTTCACCATGAGCAGAGTAAGTGTAAACAGAAAACATAAATCATAATGTATAAGTTTATTGATCCTACAGAGAACAAATAAATATACTGAAGAAGTAGGAGCCATGCACAGGACTGAAAAACATTTAGGCCTACAGATAGTGAAAGAAAAAATGCCTTTCGGCCTTACAAAACAAAAGGATATGAAAATAATAATAATATGCCAACTCCTAGGAAAAATAAAAGATTCACAATTTCAGCAAGACGAACTTCAAAATTAGAAAAAAAGTAAAATAATCGACAATGGCACCAAGTTACATATGTCTTTCAGTTCAGTGCTTGCAATTTTTTTTTAGTCTTTCTGCATGTAGAGACTGTCCCTGAAACAGCCTAATTGAGAGTGTAAAATTAACACATGGATAGCAGGAGGCCCATCTTATGCAGCAAGTCCATTTTAGCAGGCTTCAATTGCTTGAAAAACTTTGAACGATTTTTTCTAAATGTCAATTATTTTCCTTGTGCATGTGTACACCTAACGTTTAATATCTCAAAAAGTAATTCAAGATACATCGTATCCTTGAATGTTTTACAGCACACTCTCATTATAGAGAATGGATACAAAATTGATTGCAACAACTACATGTGCATTTGATTACTTATATTCGTACAATGTTTCAAGAAATATATTGGTATCCAGACTTACTCCCTATATTCACGACATAATAGGTGATCAGTGATCATCAATGTGGATTTATAAGAAATAGATGTACGATAAATCTGACTTTTAGTCATCTTCAACATCATCATCCACAGATTAAGCCTGTTGGCTCGTTCCGGTTCCATGAAAGCTAGAATTGTTAAAATTGTTCAGACCATCTTCTGTGTGGGCGTCCAACATTTCTCCTTCCATGCGGTTTATAATTTATGAATCATTTTGGAAATCTTTCTTTCTGGCATTCTATTAATATGTTCTTTCCAGGCGTTCCTATATTTAATTATACTTTTAGTATAATACATAAATGGAATATGATGGCACCATACTTAAACAATACGTAGAATTTAAAAGGTATACGATTGGTTAAAAGGAAGAAGTTGTATCCTGATAGAATTCGGAATTCCTAAAAGGTAGTTAGATTTATTTGAATATGTATACGTGGAACAAAGAGGGAAATCATCATCGTCATAGTACATTCACGAATTTAGGCCATTTGTTGACCTGTTTCGGTCTCAAGAGAAACACCATCCAAAAGTCTTTTGAGTGGACGTCCTGGTCTTCTTCTTCCTGCAGGTTGATATCTTAACATTTGTTTGGGTAATCTTTTCCAGATTATTTAGAATTTTATAATGGGTTAAAACGAACTTTGCACTATCTCATCTGCTATTCATTTACTTTTTATTTGAACAGTGAATCATTCTGTAGAGGAAAATGAGGGCGTAGAACTCATTGGTATTAATCAGTTAGTAGTACATTCTAATGAACCATTATAGGAGATACTAAAATTCAACACACACATTCCTTTAATAAAACACTAATAAACTGGATCACGAAGTAGCGTACATATCATTGAGACTAAATACATGATCACGCCTATATATTATATAATAGATATAGACATTTCATTGGAAATAGAAATGCAACGGGAATGTAACAGGAGCATGAAAATTGCTTGTAGAAAACCCAGAGGGAAACCTAGGACATAAATGAGATAAGAGAATAACAAAAACCACGCATTATACGGGGAATGATTGGAATACATTAGCTCAGGATACGTATTATACAGAACATATGCCAGTGCGGCCATGAACCTCCACATTCCATAGTGCCAGTGAGTTGGTTCGTTAATTATTCTTCTCCATATTCTGAGCTCCTCTAATCTGATAAAAGTGATATATAATTTTATTTCTTATCTGCTTTTGTGATAAAATATTTACTCAGAGATGTTTCTATTAATTCAGATATATCAAGCATAATCTGATGAATTTAAATTCACTCGAAAAATTCTGATTAATTAATTTTATGTTTCCAATAATATATTGTCGGTCGCGGTGGTCTACTGGTTGTGTTCCTTGTCTCTAGTCAAGAGGGTGACGGGTTCAAATCCGGCCGGGATCGATGAACTTTTAGAATGGAGAAATCCAAGGGACAAGAACTGCGGAAGAGACTTGAATCCGTGAGCCCGGAGTATGAAGGTTTTCAGATTTGTAAAATAACCTGAAGTACGATTAAAAATACCTCTGAGCAAATATTAAGTGACCTTAATCCCTCCTAATAATACTTTAGTTTCCTACTAGAAATCACATCAAGGCGATATACGCACCACATGCCTAACGCTGACATCTATAGACAAATAACCGTAACTAAATGAGTCTTGATAAGAAACTTCATACTAGAGAAGAACCCATGTGCTGCGACGGGAAACGGCGATCGATCAACAATATTAAGACATGGAATATTTTAAAGAAAATATGTCAGTCAAATACCCTAATAACGGAAGATCATTTCAATTTGTCTCTACAATCAAATGATAACAATCCGCGCCCTACCAATTGATAAAAATTAAACGATTTGTTACGCAATTTGGATCTTACAAAAGAAGAAAGTGAACTTTTAGATTCGAACTTTAAAGAAGACAACATTTTTAGCTCCTGCTACAACTTTTTATTGGTACAGATATCGTGACGAAAAATTAAAAATGCATTTCGAAATGGAGGGAAGTAGTGTACTGTTATTAGATCCGTGGCTTGAATGGTTGCCTAGGAACAGTTTATGAATCTTCGGATTGGCGTATATTTATTGATTCTAGCAAAATAAGTCTATAGGGAGTTCTTATGCATAATGGGAATAAATTAGTTTGTTCCAGTAGTTCAGTCCGTGTACATTAAATAAACATAACACAAACATTTGTACTAATTCTAGAAAAAATAAAATGGTATCTTTACCTTGTCGTGGTGGAGTGGCTTGCGTGCTTAAATGATCCTGAGAGCTATACCGGCGGTAGCATTGCTGCCGATAGGGTTACCCATGCCGGACTGGTCGAAGGTGATAAGCCAGACGAAAAAAGTACCTTGGGCGAAAGAGTGACGATCTTTCACCGTAAAAATACAACCGTCAAGAAATGCGGACATGGGTTCATCTGGGGTAAAATTTTCCGGAGGTCAAATAGTCCCCCATTCGGTTCTCCGGGCGGGGACTACTTCAGGGAACCCATGCCAAAGGCTCAAACACAGGGACATGTTCCTAGGAACATGGAATGTTAGGACTTTATAAAATAGCGGGGCACTAGAGATATTAACGCGGGAATTAGATAAATCGCCCTTGGATATAGTCGCTTTACCGGAAGTTAGGTGGCCAGGAGAAGGTAGTCAGGAATCAGGAAGCTTTGCATTATACTATGGGGGTGCAGAAAGACCTGCATTTGGAACGGGTTTTTTAGTCAGAAGGAGGATCCTATCCGCTATCCGAGATATTAAGTTTGTTAGTGATAGGATATCATACATAATTCTAAAGGGTAAACGACATGATTTTATAATTGTAAATGTACATGCCCCCACAGAAGATAAAGATGACAAGATCAAGGATGAGTTCTATGAAGAATTAGAATGCTTATTTGATACCCTTTCACGATATCATATGAAAATTGTCTTAGGAGATTTTAATGCAAAAGTGGGGCGGGAAGATATATTCAAACCAACAATAGGCAAATTCAGTCTTCATGAAGATAGTAACGACAACGGGGTTAGATTAGTCACATTTGCCACATCAAAGAATCTCATTCTTAAGAGCACAACATTTCAGCATAGGGATATTCATAAATACACCTGGACGTCCCCAGATGGAGAAACTCGGAACCAGATAGATCATGTATTAGTGGATAAACGCTGGCACAGTAGCATCATTGATGTTAGATCAGTTAGAGGGACAGACTGCAATTCGGATCATCATCTGGTCAGAGTGAAAATCAGACAACGGCTATCGCTTATGAGAGGAACGAACGCTAAAGATGATTCTGTAAAATATGAATTAAAAAACTTGAAAAATGATGAAATGCGGCAAGAATACCAAATCAAAATAGCTAATAGATTTGAAGTACTGGAATCTTCAGATGACAATGTGGCAAACGAAGAAGAAACTGATATAAATAAAGAATGGGAGGCTATAAGAGATACTATTAAATTGTCAGCATCAGAAAGCATTGGTTGTTTAAAAAAGAGGCAAAACAAGAAATGGTTTGATGAGGAATGTGCCGACATTGTAAAGAAAAGAAAGCTAGCAAAAATGAAATGGTTACACGAGCCAAATGAGGTAAATTTAGAGCAATTGGGTAGTGTTAGAAGGGAAACCACCAAGTTACTAAAGAGTAAAAAGAGGGAATATTTGAGAGAGAAGATTAATGATCTTGAAATGAATGCAAAAAATAGTAACATTAGAGAATTATATCAGGGAATTAGAATAGAGAAGAAGGGGTTTCAGGCTAGAACAAACATAATTCGGAATGAAAATGGGGATATGATTGCAGATTCTAGGAGTATATTAAATAGATGGAAAGGTTACTTTAATCAGCTATTAAATGTACATACAGAACAGGACATTGAGGAGGATAAGTTACAGACAGCAGAAATGCTAGTCGCAGAGCCAAGTGCATTAGAGGTTGAAATGGCGATTGAAAAATTGAAGATGTATAAAGCATCAGGTTCAGATGAGATCCCAGCAGAACTGATAAAATCAGGGGGAGAAAAATTGATGGACAAGATACGCTGGTTGCTTAGTATGATTTGGGAAAAAGAAGCTCTTCCAGATGAATGGAAGGAATCAATTATCTTACCAATTTATAAGAAAGGAGATAAAACTGATTGCAACAACTACAGGGGCATCTCATTACTTTCAACTTCGTACAAAATTCTAACAAATATATTAGTAAGCAGACTTACTCCCTATATTGATGACATTCTAGGAGATCATCAATGTGCATTTAGAAGAAACAGGTCTACAACAGATCAGATTTTCAGTATAAGACAGATTTTAGAGAAGAAATGGGAATATAATGGTACTGTACATCAACTATATGTAGACTTCAAAAAAGCATATGATTCAATTAAGAGGGAGAAGTTATATAGTATCCTGCTGGAGTTCGGAATTCCTAAAAAGTTGGTTAGACTTATACGAATGTGTCTAAATGGCTCAAAGAGTAGGGTGCGTGTAGGCAAACAGTTTTCAGACACTTTTGAAATCCAGAATGGGTTGAAGCAAGGAGATGCACTATCTCCTCTACTATTTAATTTTGTACTAGAGCATGCCATTAAATCTTTAGAGAATGAGGAAGGCTTACAACTCAATGGTATTAATAAGCTGTTAGTTTATGCTGATGATGTAGTACTACTGGCCGATAGCGAGGAGATACTAAAGGCCAACACGCACACACTATTGAGTAACACTAAGAAATTAGGACTGGAAGTAAATATCAGTAAAACTAAATATATGGTCACACGTAGAAATTCAGTATATAATGGAAATGGACAGCTAATGACAAATGAGGGAAATTTTGAGGAAGTGGCTGAATTCAAATACCTAGGAACAATAATCACAAATAGGAATGAGATGCACAAAGAAATTAAACATAGGCTCAATTCTGGAAATGCTTGCTATTATGCATTGCAGAGACTTTTGATGTCCCAACTCCTTTCAAAAAACGTTAAGCTGAAAATATATAAAACTATTATTCTACCAGTTATATTATATGGGTGCGAAACATGGACTCTTACTTTAAGGGAGGAAAGGAGATTACGAGTATTTGAGAATAAAGTTCTTAGGAAAATTTTTGGACCAAAGAGAGATGAACAGACAGGTGAATGGAGAAGACTACATAACAATGAACTACATGGTCTTTATAGGAAGCCAGATATAATAAGAACAGTTAAGTCTCGTAGACTGCGATGGGCAGGACATGTTGCACGTATGGGGAATGAAAGACGTGCATGGAAGCTTCTTGTAGGAAAGCCAGAGGGAAAACGCCCAGTTGGTAGACCAAGAATGAGGTGGGAGAACAACATTAACTATGATTTGAGGGAAGTAGATTATACAGGGAATGATTGGAAAGCATTAGCTCGGGATAGGGATGTATGGAGAGCTTATGTCCGCGCGGCCATGAACCTTCGGGTTCGATAGTGCCAGTGAGTAAGTAAGTAAGTAATGGCTACAAGTTGTACATATACTGTGACCTTTAGGTGTCTGGTATTTTACTGGGGGAACAAGGTGATTACACGAATGGTCCGTGTTTTTCGTGCGAATGGGACTCTTGAGCCAGGGAAAGACACTGGAAAGTTATTAATTGGCCGAAAAGAAAACAACTGGTACCAGGTACAAAAAATGTAATAAATCGCCCATTAGTTTATTCTGAAAAAAAGATACTGCTACCTCCTGTGCACATAAAAGTAGGATTAATGAAGCAATTTGTTAATGTTATGGTAAAAAAGTCCCTTTTTAACTAATATATTGCTAAAAATATTTTACTCTAGCAGGCAAGGTGAAGGGCTATTTTTTTTATGACCACAGATTCGCCAAGTTGTTAGGTTCGTTAATTTTAAAAACTGAATGTAGGCCTATGACATGTAACTACAAGCTTGGGTATTATACAAGAATGTCATCGAAAAGTTTCTGGGTAATGTTAAAGATAATCATTATGAGAAAATTGTAAAAACCATGCTCGCAAATTTCAGGTAACTGGAATGTAATATGAGCTTGAAGTTACACTTCCTCCACTCTTATCTTCAAATTTTCGTAGAGTATTTAGTAGCACCAAATGAAAAACATGGCGAGAGATACCTTCAAGACATAAAAGAGAAGGAAACGAGGTACAAGGTCAATGGGATGTCTCTATGATTGCCTACTTTCGTTGGTGTTTGGTAAAAAACATCCTCGACAGGAGCACAAACATCAATCAACTCACCGTTCATTTCCCCTAAATGGAAGAGAAAATACAGATCCTAAGGTACGTTAGTAGTTTTTTTATATATTATAAAGTATTTTAACTGCACTATTGTTTGTTTTATCAAGCCTCTGTAGTTTTTACAGTAATTTAAAGGATTATGGCCATTACATATAATGCAAAAAGTAATAAATAATTAATTCAACATGGCAAAATAATCCACCGCTGTGGTCTCGATGTAGCGTGCTGCCTTGTCACGCAGCGGGCCAGGGTTCGATTCCCGGTCGTGACAGGCTCCTGGGTGAGATTCCTTCGGGGTTATATCATCACCTGTAAGAAAAATGTCAGAAAACGTAGGGCCCAATGGTCCCCTAAAATCATTCGGCCATCAAAATCAACCTTATCATTATCATCATCATCATTCACCGGTGTGGATAGCAACGGGAAGCTACCACACCTATAATTCCCTAGTAAAACTGCAAAGCATAGCATGAAAATGCTATGATGGCAGTGAAAAACCTGTCCTCGGGCAGGATTACTATGGATGCATGGATGGCAAAATAACCTTACGAAAAAACTGTAAACAAAATTTTATTCAGCATATTAAAATTAGATTTTGAGGACTCCTTAAACCCTGTGCCGCAGAAAAAATAAATAAATTCGCTGGCCTACGTAATTAGAGAGATGTAAGGAGTAAATACACTGTTTGTTTTAATTAGGCTGAGTAATTCTCAGGAATTTATGCTGCAAACGAATGAATTAAACCAGATATAATAATAACAATAGGTCTAATAATACTAATAACAATAATAATCAAAGTTATAATTATTACCACAAGAGAGTATACGGCGATGATACTCTTGACACGATTATTAAACTATGTAGATCCAAGAGCTGTAAGCACTAATGTGATGGAAGAATGGCAAGATCTAAAAACTATTATATTAAAAGCTGCTGAGGAGGCCCTAGGGTAGGGACAAAATCTACAAAAAGACGGAAAAAAGGTTTATATATATGGAATGATGAAATTCAAGAAATGATCGAAAACAAAAAAGAGCATTTTTAAAATACATCCAATCAAAATCAGAAGTAGATAGAATTCCTTACAATTACAGAAGCGCCATTGTTAAAAGATAATTAAGGAAGTTGAAACGACTTAGCTGGGACAACTATATATCCAATATAGATAACGATTGCCCTGGATAACAGGATATGGGCTTACAAGGTTTTGACACATCTGCACTCAACAGAAAAAGAACCAGCCAAATTTAAATACTATACCAGATAAAAAGTGGCTCAAATCTTAATGTAATATTATGGACAGATCTGTCAGAAATAAACATTGACCCCAAATTAAAGGAAATGGCACATGTAGATCTTCTTGAAATCAAAGAATTAGAGAACGTTCTAGAAACGTTCTAAAATAAGAAAACTCCAGGAATAGACTGTTTAAGTATTGAACTTTTAAAGTATGCTACAAGAGAAATTAAACAGAGACTCTTAGATATACTAAGTGTGTGCAGGAGGATGTGCATAATACCGTATGAATCGAAGAAAAGGACTTATATAGCCCCATATTTACAAAAAGGAAGTAGACACGAGTGCACAAGTACATGGGAATCTGTTTATTGAATACAGCTTACAAGATATACTCTAATATTAGTACTAGACGATTAAATATTACTAATGAGTATATATCTACTTGAAGAACAGTGTAGCTTCTTTCGGAAAGATCGGTCATGTTCCGATTCCATTTTTCCGCAATAGAACAACTTTTTCAGAAGAGAAGAGAATTTAATTTGCTAACTTGCATACTTTTTTATTGACTATCAAAAAGCGTTTTATAGACTGTCAAGAAATAAACTATGGGAAATAATGTATGACAAAGGGTTTTCCAAGACACATTGTCAAAGTTTGTGCAATATCTTATATTACAAATCAGAAATAATGATTGATAAAGGATGCACAATGAGCGATAATACATTATAAATTAATCAAAGGGTCAGACAAGGATGCCCGCTATCTCCTGCACTCTTTAGTTTATATATAGACGAGATATTGTACAATGACAATCAAATTTAACCACAGAGTTTAAAGTTGGCAGTACGATTCTAAATACCATACTGTTTGCAGACGATCAGACAAAGCTTAGCTCTTCAGAAGACAATCTACAGATAGCAGCATATAAATTAAACGAAATAGCAAATAAATTCAATATGACAATCTCTCAAAGTAAATCGAAAGTAATGGCATTCAACTGGAAAGACCATATGAGGTGTAAAATCGGTATTAATAACAGTATAATAAACAGGTGAATAATTTTAATTATTTAGGATGCAACTTGTCATACTGCCGGAAGGAAGATATTAATATTAAATTAAATAGATTTTACAGAATTGTGTGGCACTATAAGACTGACACTGAAAAATAAAACTTTGAGGATCACCAAACTAAAATTTTACAACATTATGCCAGTGCCCTGTCCTAACATAGGCAAAGTGAAAATTGGACTCTTAACCGTTCAGACAGAAGGAAAATAGAAACTGCAGAAATGAAGTTCCTACGTCCAGAAATACGGGTGGTGACAATTTTGGACAAGAACACGAAGTGAGGATATTATGAAGGACTTAAATATTTTTAATTTCACAAATAGAATTGGACGCACATGAGAAACAACTGGTATGAACATGTTAAGAGAATGCCTACAGAGAGAATCCCTCAGCTGTTACTAAAGTACAAACCAATAGGACATAGAAATGTTGGACGCCCATTTAAAGGATGGGAGGATTCATTAAATCCCACTTGATGTGAAAACAGGTCGAAAGGCCTAATTCCATGAAGCAGAAAAAGAAGAACATAAAAATAATATGTAATAATGTATGTATGCATGTATATATATATATATATATATATATATATATATATTGCTTATAAATAATTTAATACAGTAGGTACCTGATAATTTTAGTGATTTAATGTAGAAACTGCAGGTTTCAATTGGTTATTGTTTACCTTGAAATTAGCAATGCTACAAAATAGATTCATTTTAGCTACAGCGGACATCATCAAGGCAATAAACCCTGACAACGTAAACCGGCTTTATGTACGCAGATGGCATGAATATTAAAAACCTCTCAACTTCGGATAGTGGATCTGCAGAAAGCCCTTCAACCAATTACTGGACTGGTGGGCAATAAAAGGAACTGACACTCAATGAAGAGACCACAGTCCTCCATGACCTTTAAACCCGAAAATGGGGCAGATGAGGCCTTTTCTACATCGATTAAAAATCCACTAAAATCAGTAACTAGCTTCACGTATCTGGGAATTCACTTTCCCAAACACATGGAAGGCGTGTTTACAAACCATGTAGAAGACAGAGTAAATGCTGCTGCGATCGATCCATAAGCGACATTAAGTCAATAAAACAACTCTCACTTGAAACATGCCCTACAACTTTTTGAACTTAAAGTTGATCCCGTTGGCAACATATGGGTTAGAGAACATATTGGCCCATTTAAAGAAAACGAACCTAGAAAAATTAGAGAAACTAAAAGCCACATACCTAAAAAGGGGGCTCTGTCTCTCCAGATACACGCCCTCACGACTTGTATATGAACTCTCTAGAGAACCATTCTACATAGAAGAGCTGAGGCTAAAGTTCCTACTACCAGTGACACCAGCTTACCAGGACCTCCTGCAACAACTCCACGAGAAGAAACGCAAAATATGGGAAGAATTCGATATTACTGACGCCATGACAAACCGTGAATGGACTCAGGGTGGGTATGAATTGCGCCACACAGTGACCAGACTCGCTGTGCATAGATTTCACTACAAGCTGTGCAGCAACCAGAGATTCCACGAGCCCAGCCCAGACTGCATGTGTGCTTACATATAGATAGATGGAAAGCTCTGCGGCCATCACTTAAGTGTTGGCGGTGAGCGATCCATTTTGGTCCTCCTTAATAGGTAGAACCCCGGGTTCCTGTAAAATACATTAGCCCCGGTTTAAATTTTGAATTTAATTTTGAAGTTAATTAGCAGAGTGAAGTCCGAAGCGGATCTTTTGGGGTTCTATTCCAGCATTTGCTATTTGGATTGAGGGAAACCGCTTAAAACCTCAATCGGAATAGTCGATCACGCGGGATCTTGCCAAGTTTGGCTTTCGGATGACTCTATATTGGGAGGGAATCCAGGCTTCTCTTTATTTAAATATAATGTGCGTACATTTCAGATTATTACAATTAATCATACAATTATGGTAACGTGCATTTTTAATATTTTTTTTGTATTCTTCAGTTGTTGCTGTTCTATCTGTAGTTGTCAGGTGATGTCAGTTTCTCTGGAACTGGTGGGATGAACCTGTAGCAGTAAGATTAGTTATTATTTTTTAATTTGTTGTGTTAATATATTTTATTAATGTATATTATATGCTAATGTTGTAATTGTAATTGAATAATTGTGTAATGTGTTTCTGTGTGTCTGTGCGTGTGCGTGTGTGTGCGCGTGTGCGTGCGTGTGTGCCCTATCAGCTTTCACCGGTCAAGTGTTCTCCAGGATCCATTTTGGACGCTTGTGTTTGTTGTTGGCTGTTTCATAGGTTCCCAGCGATGCCACGAGTGGATTATCATGGCCTTCACATGTATTATAAAATTTAAGAGCCATGCGTTTAATATACTCCTCGATTGTTTCTACACCCGTTTGATCGTGTAATATGTAAACCGGTGGTTACACGCGGTAGTTTTGTAATCATATATAATAATTTGTTTTGAAAAACTTGCAGTTTCTTTATGTGAGTTCTAGCGGCGTGTCCCCATATGGGGCTTGCGTACGTGAGTACTGGCCTTAATAGTGCCTTGTAGATTGTTAGCCCTGTGTTTATTCGAATTTTGTTATGGTTATTTAAAATAGGGTATAGCAGCTTCAATGTCCCATACGCTTTGCCTAAGGTATTTTGGATATGTTGTTTAAACAGTAGTTTTTGTCGAGTGTTACACCTAAATAAATGGCTTCGTTTTTCCACTCGATGTTGTGTCCATAAAGACTTAATTGTGGGGGCATGTATCGATATTGAGAATACCTTTTTGTATAAAGAACTGCTTGGCATTTATCTACGTTTATTTTTATTCTCCATTTTTCCAACCATGGTTCGAGAATATTAAGATTATTTTGAATCTGTCTAGACGCGTGTATTGTTCGGGAGGATTGACTAGTGATTAGAGTGTCATCTGCATACATATATAGATGAGTGTTGTTATGTCTATTGTCATGTGGAATATCATTTATGTATATATTGAAAAGTGTAGGTCCTAGAATACTGCCTTGTGGCACTCCACTATAGACGGGCCGCAGGGCGGATTTTGAGTTATGGAAAGCAACTTCGAATTGCCTATTGTTTATATATTTAGCTATTAAATGAATTATTCCGTCATCTAATCCTGTTTCGACCATTTTCCGTAGTAGGCCGTGATGCCACACTCTGTCGAAGGCTTGTTTTATATCTAAGTATAATCCAATCGTGACACGATTTTCGTTGAACCCTCTAGTGATATGTTCAACAAGTCTCATTAGCTGGATTACTGTGCTATGACTTGGACGGAATCCGTTCTGTTCATCCCGAATTACATTAATTGTTTTAGATTGTGATTAAGGCGCTTACATATAATTTTTTCAGATACCTTACTCATTGTGTTTAATAATGTTATCGGGCGATAATTTCCTGGTTCTCTAGGATTTTTTCCAGGTTTGGGGAATAATATTATACGCCCAGTTTTCCATGTTTTTGGGAAATACTTCATTTCGAACATAGCATTTATTATTTTTGCTAAAAATGCATATCCGATGTTGGTAATTGTTTCAGCACTATGTTTTGTATGCCATCAGGGCCAGGTGCTTTTCTATCGGGAAGGTGATTTATTAGCCATTTGACTTCTCAGACGTTTTGTTTTTCTGATTTGTTTATTGGGTATTCTATTTAGAAATTCTTGGACCATTGTTTCCGTTTCCCTTGTAAATTGCGGGTTATTCGGAGGGTCATGTGGTACAAAGGTTCGCTCCAGATGATTTGCAAATGCTTCCGCTTTTCCTAATCTGTGACGGCTCTCCCGTTAGGCAAGATGAGAGGGGGATATGTATCCGCTTTGTGTGTTACTTTTTAACCATGTTCCATGTTCTCGGCATGTCCTTAGTATCTAGACTGCCGATTACATTTTCCCAGGTGTCTGACACGAATGTTTGTATAGCAACCTTGATTCTTTGTTGCAAATCATTCATTTCTTGCCTGTATTGCAAGTTATTGTGATGCCTTTGCCATTTTCTTCTTGCGTCGTTCCTTTGCCTAATTAGGCGTAGGATATGATCTGGGAGATACGGCTGGTTGGTTCTAATAATTGTTTTTGGAATATTAGTGTTAATAGCCGTATTTATGCTATTTGTTAGGCTGTTTACTCCTGTGTCAATATCATTAGGCGTGTTTAATGGTCGATCTTGTAATGAATTTTCAATATCTATTTTTAATTGGGTCCAGTTTGCTAATTTGTAATTCGGGATTTGTCTGTTTGAACTCTGCTTGGTCTACCACTTAGTGTGAGGCGCACTGGGACGTGGTCTGATTGGAGGTTATTTTCTACCGTGATATCACAGGGAATGTTAATATTTTTCATTAAATCGATATCAAGAATATCTGGTCGAAAATGTAAGTTATTAGGGTAGTGAGTGGGATTATTGGTGCCAGGATTTGAAAGCTCTTATTGGAGTCGTAATAAAATCCCCTGAGTTTGTTGCCGGCCCTATTACTTGTTCTGCAACCCCAATCAGTACGCTTGGCATTTAAATCGCCAGCTAGTATTATATTGTTATTTGTTCCTATCAGATTTTCTATATCATTTATGTCTATATCTCCAGGAGGATTATAGGTACAAATTAGTGTTACCGTATGGCGGCCAATTTTAAGTCCAATGGCTACGCATTCCGTCCTATTTGTGATAGGTAAGTCGACTAGGTTATGTTTGACGGTTTTATGTACCAAGATGGCCACACCACCGCCTTGTCTATTGTTTCTATCCAACCTGTATGTTGAATAGTTTCTGTTGTTGAATTTTTCTCTATCCGTGAGGTGAGTTTCCGTTATTAGTGTTATGGGAATTTTATTTTTGTTTAAATAGTGTAGTAGTTCTGCTTTTTTATTACGGATGCCTTGAGCATTCCAGAATAGGATCCCGGTTCCCCTACTACCCATGATCAGTAGAAGCTCAATAGGGTGCTGACAAAGCGTGCAGCTACGTGTGGCAATACCCTAAGGGTGGGCTCTCTCCTCAGCGTGTCATATGCATCGTCTAGTGCATCAAAGACCGCCGAGATGAGACCATCCTCGTGTATTGAGTGACTCTCACTCCTGTCGTCTGGTACGTTGTTAGCGTCCCGACGATCTGGGAGTGGACTATCACTATGTTGGTTATTGATTGGTTCAGTAGGACCTATACTATACTGTATCCTGGCTTCCCACATCTTCCAATGCTCCAGGAATCTGTTCTGCTCCTCTCGCAACTTTTGCCACTCGGCTCTAAGTTGCTGAGTTTGCCTAGAAAGCAGTTCCTGTTGTTGCTGCAGTTGATGCGGAAATCGTCGGATTTCCAGCATTTGTGGGTCCTCCGATTGTGTGGGCTGGTATTGTTGCTGCTGGTGTTCTTGGGTATTATTATTGGGTCGAGCTTCAGGTGCTGGAGCACGATCCCGAGGCTCATGGAGCCTTGTGGGCTGCGGCTGAGCCTGAGTTCTGGGATCTATTTGGACCGCCAGAGAATACTCACGGTTCTCCGCCTCCCTCATGACCCTCTCGCCCGTTCTCAGTGCTTGCAACGCCTGTTCTCTTTGTGCTTGAGGAACGTGTTGTGGTGTATTATTGGGTCTGTTAATTCGTCTGTTTTGTATTGGCTTTCCTCGTGCTCTTTGTGGCGTGTGTGCAATGTTGTTTTGTGTAGTGTTGTTTCTGCCCCTGTTTCTAATGGAATTCAACACTGCCTTCCTGATTGGGCACTGATTTTGAGGTTGCTGTGTGCGCCCCATTACAGTTTGCACAGCGTGGTGCGTAATCCGGAGGCAGTCTGCAGTCTGTGTCTGGGTGTGAATCAGCACAGATCCTGCAGCGTGGCGAGGCCATACATGATTCCCTGTAATGTTGGAATTTTAGGCAATTTTTACATTGCACTACAGGGTCCCTATTCCTGTATGGTTCTACCAGGACTGAGTAATAGCACAGATTTCTTAGGCTATATATTTGCTTATTTGCAGCGTTATCCGGAAGCTCCGCTGAAAATAAAGAGATAAGGAGCTCCAGTTGGGGATTTCATATTTTTACATTCTGTGATTTGGAAGCCTTTTACTCGAAGTGCTTCCTCGATTGTCTCTGGGTGGGTGTTACTTGGTACGCCACGGATTACGACGCTGAGGACCTTGCGTCTCGTTTCGATTATGTGAAAGGGAACCTGAGATTCTTTTAAATATTTAAGTAGGTTCACATAATCCCTTCTAGTTGATGTTTTAACCCGTGTACCCTGATTGGTCAGTACACAGTGTAGGGCTAGGGGAGAATACCTTGTTGTGAATGTGTCGTTTAGTCTTGCCATGTCCCCTTGGTAGGTATTGTGAATTATGACAGGAGGCATTTGTTGTGTTGGTCTTGTCATAAATGAGTTTGCGGAGGAAACAGAAGAACCAGTAGAAGAGTTCTGCATGTGTGCAAGATGCGGCGAACAGTGCGAGAAATATCATGTGTTAAACTGTAGGATGAGATCAGAATCATAGTTGAAACTCTGCAGTGACTGAGAACAATCTTCTTTGAACGTTGTGCGCATTTCTTATTTTATAAAATAGATTACATGGTTCAAATTAATATTAATATTTTTAATTAAACGATAAGATAAAAAACAAAAATAGTTGGTTAATGTATTATATATAACTTCACTTTTTTAAATAATAATTTGAAAAACTTCCCTACCGTTTCCTCAATATATTTCATCTTATCACTCTGTAGATTATGAATTTAGGTCAAAGTCGAAACACTGAGAGAGAAGAGATTTGCATGTTTCCTCTTGCTAGGACTCATTTTTCCTTTTTGCAAGTTCCGCGCTCCATCTGTTATCAAAGTAATGAAGTACGACGGAAATTCACTGAAAATGAAACTGTGTAGATCTGGCTGATTTAGCGATCTCTGGCTACAAGTGTCTGATGATGCAAGCTGGCCACTTTGTTCCTCTCTCATTCTGTCTGAATCCCGCTGCTCGATTGCCATCAGAATCCAGGAAATTAGATTTACTCCAGTTTTCATTTCTTATTATTCTTAATAACGTCATCAAATTCAAGAATTCTCGTGACATCACATCCCTTTCCATTACTAACTAAATTTAACGATAGTTGAAAATTTTTATTTTCAGGTAAATTAATTTGTGTGTTTTCTGAATTTTTGTTGCAAATAAATCAGTACTCCATAAGAACTAACATATAGGCGAATGGAGAAGACTATATAACAGTGAGCTACATGGTCTTAATAGGAAATCAGATATAATAAGAAGAGTGAAGTCTCGTAGACTGGAATGGGCAGGAAATTTGGGACACATGGGGAATGAAGGAGATGTAGAAATCTCCTTATAGGAAACAAAAGGGAAAGCGCCTAGTAGTTAGCCAAGAATGAGGTGCATAATAACATTAACCATGATTTGAGGGAAGTAAATTACAGAGGGATTGATTGGAAGATATTAGCTCCGGCTAGGGATGTATGGAGGACTGCGAAGAACCTACAACTTCGATAGTTCTAGTTATTTATAAGATGTACTAATTATACTATTACAATATAATTAATAAATTTCTTAGTGGAACATTACCGTGATAGTGAGGCTATGCTCATTCTCAATGATAGTGCTCGTAAGTTGAAGAATTTTTATCTATTTTTTATTTTATGTCAGAAGACGAGGCACAACACTATATATAGGCCTATATATACAGGGTGTTAATGAACAACACCGACACACTTTCAGGTATTGCAGAAAAGAGTTAGACGAACATTTTGAGACAACGAACTTGGTGTGTGAAGCCAAATTCTGAAGTTATATGATTTTATTTAACTGCACGTTCAGGCTTGTTAATCAACAACGTAGCAAGCTACGAGTATGAATATGGTTTAACTAGGAACACTTCAGTTCTACTCCAATAGTAGAATAACCATAGTATTAATTGCAAGTATAGCAGTATTTTCATAATTTTGTACCTTGATTTTATTAACATTTCCTCTTTCCGCAAGAGCCAGTGCGCCACTGACAGTCTGTACATCGCGCTCTGTCAAGCAATCACACGTATTATGAGATGTCTGGTAGCCCAGACGTCGTTCGCAGCAATATTTCAGTCGCTGGCATGCTTCACACTGAATGTTGTAATGCCGGGTTCGAATCTCTTTTCTTGGTTTTGTATTTTTATTTCATTTTCTTTTTCTTTTTATTCAGAGGAGGATATTTCTTATGTAGTTAATTAATTGACTTTCCGATGTTCTATTTAAGCATAAGTATTTATTTTGAATTAAACTCTTGCATCGTTTGATCACATGAAATGCACAGGTAAAAATTATTTTTAAAATATTCTATATTTAGTCTGCTCATACCAACTGCTCATGCACATGCCCGTGACACTAACGACTTGATACCAGTCTGTTTCACTATTGCTTTAAATCTTGTAGGAGGAACATTGTTTACATTGGCGTGAACGTTATGCTAGTGATTATGCATTCATGCATAATGCATAATGTTTATGGTGAGGAAAGAGGAAATATGTATGCAGCTGCACAAATGTACAGATAAAGGTATCCTGGCAGACAACGTCCTTATCATTCAACTTTCGAAACCATCCACCGGCGTCTAAGGGAAACTGGAACCCTGGTATGCATAAACCGGATTCCGGCGCAGAAGAACTCGTCGTACCCTGGATTTCGAAGAAGAGGTGCTCGACAGAATCCTTCTACCAGTGCACGAGCAGTTGCACATGCCATGGGTACAAACCATGTCAGTGTCTTGCAGGAAGATGGATCCACCTCTTCCACTTTTTGAAGATCCAGTGCTTGACACCGTTAGACTTCGGAACTCTAGTGCAGTTTTGTAACTGGGTCTCTGAGCGGCTCGTTGAACAGCGTGATTTCTTTTCAAAAGTGCTTTTCACCGACGAGGCTTATTTTACAAGGGAAGAGATTGTACTAAACCAATGGAATTACCATATTTTAGAACATGAACATCGATTTCTTATTGCACAGAGAGGCCACCAACACAGGTTTGTCGTTAACATATGGGTTGGTATAATTTTCAATTACACCATTGGTCCCTACCTTCTGCCCCCATGGTTAAATGATCATGTGTATAAACAGTTTTTGATACACGTTTTTCCTGCATTCCTCGAAGAAGTCCATCTTGATATCCGACGTCAGATGTGGATCTAACTTTGACTGGAATGTAGCGTGGCCTCCACGTTCATCTGATTTCACTCCTCCAGATTTCTTCCTGTGGGGACACCTTAAGAGCCTCGTGTATCAGACTCCAGTGAACTCAGATGAGGAGTTACTGGCGAGAATTTTGGCTCCCTGTGACGAAATCAGAAATACTCCAGGAATCATTTCCGCGCAGATGCAATTTTCTGCTTACTCCATCCAGGGCAACATATTGAACAATACCTATGATCTGTTTTTGAAACAAACATAAATAAAGAGCTGTTACTTTTCTGTATCTTTATGTTATTCCTCCTTTACTGAATGTACTGTAATATAATATAACAAATTGTTTTTCATTTTTTATTATTATTATTATTCCTGAATGTTAACATCTTTACTGTAAAATGAGGTATGAAAAACGAATTTCATTTCCATTATTATTCTTCCACTGCCAATTATTAATTTTGTTATGCCTTTTCTTCGTGTTTGTACTAAGCTTCGCGTCATAAGTCTTGGTGCTACATCCATACAGTAATATTTTAACCTGAAGTACGCTAATGCATAAATAGCCTTGTTATTTCATTCGTCTGAACCATGTGATTTTCACATACGAATACTTATTATAGTTACATAGTGTGCTATACAGTATTCCTTTTTACACTATTACAGAATATTGTTGTTTATTACTTTCATGCATCCTACTAAAATAAATTCTAGTATTTTGTATTAAATTTCCAAACATCTTACACAAGAAAGAAATAACATAAAAATAAAAGTTCAATAAGTCAGAGGCTTGAACCGTGAATATCATTTTCGAAGAGGGATATTTTATACCTGGCACGTTACCACAGAGCTAAAGTGTCACAGGAAATCAACCCACAAAAGAATGCTATTCTATGGAACAGCTTATCAACGAAATATTCGAAATATTGAAAGTGGCGTACTGGCTCCTAAGACATTTTATATTATAACATGCAAATTTGAACTTATAGACCACAAGTAGCTTATCTGAAATTGTTTATCTACGGCTCCTCTACAATACCTGAAAGTTTCTTGGTGTTATTCATTAACTTCCTCTATATATGTATATATATATATATATATATATATATATATATATGTGTGTGTGTGTGTGTGTGTGTGTGTGTGTGTGTGTGTGTGTGAATATGAAAGTGTTCTTGATTTTCCGACTTTCCCATTCATACTTATATCCGCGAAAATCTGCAATGTAACATTATATATATATATATAAGAGGGTGTTAATGAATAACACCGACAAGCTTTCAGGTGTTGTAGAGGTGTCTTAGATAAACAATTTGAGATATGCAACTTATAGTCTAAAAGCTCAAATTTGCAAGTTATAATAATAAATGTGTTAGGAGCAAGTACGCCACTGACATTATTTCGAAAATTTCGTTGACAGGCTGTTACATATTGTAGCTTTCTTTTGGAGGTTGACTTCTCGAGACAATTCAGCTCAGTGGTAACGTGTATGAAATATCATTCGTTAGGAATATGATATTCGAGGTTCAAACCTCAGATATGCCGACATTTTATTTTTGTTTTTTTTTTTATATTCTTCCTTTCTTGTGCAAGATGTTTGGAAATTTATTACAAAATGCTGTAGAATATTTTTAGTATGATGCAGGAAAGTAATAAATGACAATATGCTGTACTAGTGTAAAAGAAGGAATACTGTATGGTACATTAGGTAACTACAGTAAATATTCGTACGTGAAAATCGCATGGTTCAACCGGTCGAAATAAGAAGGCTATTTATGCATTAGCGTAATCATCACTTCAGGTTAAAATAATACTGTATGAATATAGCATAAAGTCTTATGACGCAAAACTTAGCACAAAGAAGAAGGAAAAGAATAACAAAATTAATAAAATAATTAAATTAAGGTCTACTATTGTTTGACTTGCCAGTGGACAAATAGTAAAGGAAATACAATTCTTATTAATATTTTGTTTTAAAATAAAGATGTTAACATCGAGGAATAATAATAATAATAATATTTTAATGATGATAATGATGATAATAATAATAATAATAATAATAATAATGAAATAGTGATAATAATAAATGGAAACCTAATTGTTATTTTATTTTACAGTACACTTAGTAAAGAAAGCATGGTTTAAGCATAGAGAAAAATAAAATCTCTTTATTTATGTTTGCTTCAGAAACAAGATCATAAGTTCTTTTCAAAATGTTGCCCTTGATGGAGTAAGCAAAAATTGGATCTGCGCAGAAATGATACTCGCACTTCTTCAAAGATTCCTGGAGTATTTCTGATTTCGTCACAGGCAGCAAAATTCTCGCCAGTAACTCCTCATCTGAGTCGACTGGAGTCTGATAAACGAGGCTCTTAAGTTATCTCCATAGGAAGAAATCTGGAGGAGTGAGATCAGGTGAACATGGAGGCCACGCTACAGGACTGCCCCGACCAATCCAACGTCAAGGGAAGACATTTTCCAGATGGTTCTTTACATTCCTGCCAAAGTGAGAAGGTAATCCTACAAGTTTCAAAGCAGTAGTGAAACAGACTGGTATCAGTCGCTAGTATCACGAGCAGGCACATGAGCAGTTTGTATAATTGTATAGTATTTTTAAAAATTGCCTATGATTATCATGTAAACAAATCACGCAACCAGTTTAATTAAAAACAAATAGTAATGTTTAAACAGAATATCAGAAAGTGAATTAAGTATCTACAAAAGCAATATCATTCTGTGAATAAAAAAGGAAATAAAAATACATAAAAAAAGAGAAATTTGGACCTGGCATTACAACATTAATTGGTAAGCATGCTACCCACAGAGCTATTATTGCGAACGACGTTTGCACTACCAGGTATCTAATACATACGATTGCATGACAGAGCACGAAATACAGACTGTCAGTGACGCACTGGTTCTTGCCGAAAGAAGAAATGTCCATAGCTTCAGGACTCAATGTTTTGAAAATGCTGCTATATTTGCACTTGAAACTAGGGTTATCCTACTACTGTAGCAGAACTGAAGTACTCCCAAGAAAAACCATATTCATAGTTTGCTTCATTGTTGATTAATGAGTATGAACGTCCAGTTTTAAAAAAAAAATCGTGTAACTACAAAATTAATTTCACACACCCCAAGTCCCTTTTATCAAATTGTTCGTCTGATTTTCCTCTACAATACGTGAAATTTTGTCGGTGTTATTCATTAACACGCTGTATATATTAGGATTATTGTAAGCCAGAAAATGATAGGTACTATTAGTCCTTTTTGCCCTTTTCCGACCTCTCTGGCTTATTAGTCCTCTTTTAGCCTTTATTTTTAGGTCTTAACGTTTTTTTTGAAACTTTACCTTCTTTTGACTACATTTATACCATTTGTATAATTCAAGAATCCTCAGAGTTTAGTCTCAATTCCAACTTCATTTAAAAACACTATCTAATTTTACTTTCTCAATACTTTTCATATTCCAAACATTTTGTTGCGCGAGAAACTACTGAACCCTCACAATATTCCCCTTTATTTGTAACCATCAGCCTACTGATCGCCTGAACAATTGTATTTCGACTTCATATTTTCTATGAAGTTGCCACATTGTAAACATTACCTCGATCAGAGGGAGAAGGCAGCGAGGTTGTCACAATCCTCTCGTTGGAACTGCAAAACATTTACATCCTTTTTCCAGTATTTAGGTCCTCAATTTCCGAGCCCGACTCATTACATACAGCGCAATTTGCGGTCAACAGAGAAAGCTAAAAAAAACCTAAGATTCTCTGCAATATATAAGCCATCAAACTTCAGCTTAGGTATGATTTATTTCTTTATTCAGACTGGGAGGGCAGACTATCCGAGTACCGTGACCTGAAAGATCTATTGTGCTATCCCAGTGTTATGGAGATGAGTGGAATCTAAGTCTACTCTATGGTGTTATCTAAGTTGCAGGTCGTCTTCCAGGTCCGACACTCCAGGTTCTATTAATATGGCCCATACCGCCATTTTTAGGTTGACCCTGTGGCCGCGAGGACTAAAACTTTCCCCTTGGCCCTTCCTCCCTTCTTTGAGGTTCGGGTTCTGAGTCATGCGGTAGGACTTTAGTTACCCCACTAGAACCCCGCAACAACACAATTTCAACACCTGTGGATTGCCAACCAAACTATATTTTTTCTAACATAATACCAGTTGAAAAACTCATATGGAGGAAATGATTGAGATATGAAATTACATTTAGGGGAGGGCAAGGAATGGTGACTGTTGGTAGGAAAGAATTCGGGAAACATTGGAACCGTGAGAAAAAACCGAAAAATTCGGATATGGCCCACCACCAATACCCCTCTGGAACCGACTTGATTCGAAATTCGATCCGGGGTCAGGGCCGACGAGCTCTCTAGCCAAGCGTTTACCGGGACATCTAGATTTTATCGTTTTTTTTTCCAAGCTCGAGAATCCTAGAAAGCCCTTAGCCTACCTTCCGGCTGCTGGTCTCACGTCCACATGTGTTAATCACAGAGGTAGACGATAATAAGCCAGAGTAGGGGTGACATGTGTTCAGCATGTCGGGTCCCCCAGCTGTTATAGCTGGTCTTCTGAACCTGGAGTCGCTACTAATTGTAGCTACCCAATGCCTCACGATGCTGGGTGGGCATCCATCCCATACAGGCCAAAATTTCATGAGAAAATGTCTTCCCCCATGGGTACACGAAACAGCGCAAATCTCGTAGCTCTGTGCCAAGGTATCTTGCCTTAACCACTCGGCTACGGCGCGGTGCATATATTTGATTGTATTAGCATTATAAATGTATCAAAGTGTGACTCTTTTAGAGACACAATGTATAATAATGATTATATATATAAACATATGGCACTGTATTTTAGTTTTAGGCCCTATATTATTTTTCCACTGTCTGAAATTATGCTGTGGAAACGTAAAAAAAACTGTTACAGATTCCAAGAAAATAAATTATGTACAAATAATGGTTGGATTTAATCTCGCTGTGGTCACGAGGAAGCGTCTCTGCCTAGTACGCAGCTGGCCGGGTTTCGATCTCCGGTCAGGACAACTTTCTGGGTAATGGCTTTTTCGTGTTTTTTTCTCTCTCACCTGTTGTACAAGTATAAATAAATTTTAAGACTCAAATGGTCCTCAAACATCATCCGGCCATCGTAACCATCATTATTATATTTGCCATGTTTAGTATGGATGTGATTAAATGGTGTGTTTCGTTTTAAATGTTTATAAGGGCACCATATGGAACTGATTGCTCATTCTGGGAGACCCTCCATGTACGGTTGTGGTCAAATAACTATGTGTGAGATTCAAAGTTGAAGATCCTTCTCCCGATAGATCGTGCCACTGTAAGACCCGGTGGTTTGGATCGCGAAAAGGTACCTAAATGTGAGTAGTTAAACCACGATGGTGAAGAAGAAGTGTCTCAAAATGCTAGTAAACATTGTATTATATAGGCCTATAAGTCGGCTTTGGGGGTCAAGTAGTTTTGTTAATTGCCACTAGTCCCAAGGATCGGGGTTCTAATCCCGGCCGAAAGGTCCATGGATTTTTAAGGTGGAAAAATATGGGACAAATCCTCTTATTATGGGGAATCCATTCCGTAGCTGTGTTTCGTAAATTTTCATCACCATTTTCAAAACATATATAACAGTAGGGGCCTACATAAACTTTGTTTTATATCATTTTCTGATGTTTATTGCTTAATTTGGTGCTGCTGATTATGAATATTGGGATTTTTTTTTTCCAATGTAGATATTTTGGATGTAATAATGAATTCATCAATATTCTTAAAAACAATCTAAATTACATGTTTACTTAATTTAACTAGATAAATAAAGTGAAATCTAACATACTATTCATTATGTAGTGGTTCGTACAAGTTAAAATAATACTGAAAAAATATTTAAAGAAAAAGAAAACCAGCAATAACATCGTTCGGAAATATACACGAGAACGGCTTCTCCTTTTATGTTCTGTTGACTACTTTGCACATACGATGCTCCATAAATAGTCTCCAATCATTGCACAATCCCAACAACCCTGATATCTATCTTCTTTCCATAAGATGAATGTCCTGGTGAAACCTTTCCCCATGTTCCTGGCTTACGTCTTATAAAAATTTGGTCTAAAGAAATAATTATGAGAAAATATTATGACTGATATTCTGCATCCTAGTACACGGTAACTTTGTGTAAAACTCTCAATCAGTTTCTTGTATTTGTCACTTCTTTTGTTTCCCAAAAACAATTGCAATAACTAACTAACTCACTGGCACTATCGAACCTGTAGGTTCATGGTCGCGCGGACATAAGCTCTCCATACATCCCTATCCTGAGTCAATGTTTTCCAATCATCCCCTGTATAATCTACTTCCCTCAAATCATAGTTAATATTATTCTCCTACCTGATTCTTGGAATACAAACAGGGCGTTTTGCTTATTGTATTCCTACAAGAAGCTTCCATGCACGTCTTTCATTCCCCATTCGTGCCACATATCCTGCTCATAGCAGTCTACGAGACTTAACTGTTCTCATTACATGTGGCTTCCTATAAAGACCGTGTAATTCATTGTTATGCAGTCTTCTCTATTCACCTGTCTGTTCATCTCTCTTTGGTCAAAAATGTTCCTAAGAACTTTATTCTCTAATACTCGTAATCTCCTTTCCTCCTTAAATAAATAAGACCCGTTTTTCGCATCCATACAATAGAACTAGTAGAATAATAGTTTTATATATTTTGAATTTAACGTTTTTTGAATGGAGTTGGGACGTCTAGAGTCCCTGTAATGCATAATAGCACGCATTTACTGAATTGAGCCTATGTTTAATTTCGTCGTGCATCTGATTCCTGTTTGTGATTATTGTTCCTAGGTATTTGAATTCAGCCACTTCCTCAAAATTTCCCTCGTTTGTTATTAGCTGTCCATTTCCATTATGTAATGTATTTGTCTGTGTCACCATATATTTAGTTTTATTGATATTTACTTCCAGTCCTAATTTCTTAGTGTTACTCAATAGTGTGCGCGTGTTGGCCTTCAGTATCTCCTCGCTATCGCCCAATAGTACTACATCATCAGCATAAACTACAGTTTATTAATACCACTGGGTTGTAGGCTTTCTTCATCCTCTAAAGTTTTGATGGCAAGTTCTAGTACAAAAGTAAATAATAAAGGAGATAGGGCATCTCCTTGCTTCCACCCATTGTGGATTTCAAATGCACCCTACCCTTTGTGCCATTTAGACACATTCCTATAAGTCTAACTAACTTTTTAGGAAATCCGAACGCTATCAGAATACTATATAACTTCTCCCTCTTAATTGAATCGTATGCCTTTTTGAAGTCTACGTACAGTTGATGTACAGTACCATTATATTCCCATTTCTTTTCTAAAACCTGTCTTAAGCTAAAATTCTGATCTGTTGTAGACCTGTTTCTTCTAAATCCACATTGACGAACTAGAATGTCATCAATATAAGGTATAAGTCTGCTTACTAATATTTTAGTTAGAATTTTGTACGAAGTTGAAAGTAATGAGATGCCCCTATAGTTGTTGCAATCAGTTTTATCTCCTTTCTTATAAATTGGTACGATATTAGATTCTTTCCATTCATCAGGAAGAGCTTCTTTTTCCCAAATCATATTAAGCACTACCATTCTAAACTCTTCAAAAGCATTGCGTTCATCAACAGTCATATCATCTACAAGTACTTTAGACTGAGTCATCGCTCGAATCTGTGGCAGGGTAAAAATGTCACCTTTATTTTTAACTCATAACTTGGGGAAAATTTGTTTGATAAGAGCTAGAACCTCAGAGTTACTGTTCAATACTTTGATAATTTGTTTTAATTAGTTCAAGTTTGATATGCAGTGTCCATCTCTGTGTTCTCGAGGTAGCGTGCTGCCTTATCACGCAGCGGGCCCGTGTCCAATTCCCGGTCGGGGCAGGCTCCTAACAAATGTCAGGAAGCGTAGGGTCCAACGGTCCCCGAAAGTCATTCGGCCATCATTATCACCGTTATCATCATCATCACCATATCTTTCATCGGTGTGGAAAGCAACGGGAAAATACCACACCAATAATTCCCTAGTAAATCTGCAAAGCATAGAATGAAAATGCCATGATTGGAGTGAAAGACCTGCCTTCAGGCAGAATTACTATGGATGGATGGATGATATGCAGTGGCGGTAACAGTATCTTCTCTGTAGACACAGGAGGTTCATTTATTAAATTTTGTGTGCCTGACTTCAATTATTTTCTTGTTGCCCTGTCTCTTCTGGTAAAATGCTGATCGTCTGCTCTGCTCTCCCATAGATAAGCAGGAGTATTTGGTATAGCCACCTTGGGGCCCAAGAAGAAACCCCAACATTTTAAAATCACCACAAATATCCCACTTGTGGCATCCATAGTTGAGTTATTCCAAGAGCAGCTTGACATGTTCATAGTTCTATCAGTTGTGCAGAATGAGCTAATGGAATGGAAGGAAACTTGTTCTCGTTGTGTAGTAGGACAGTTTTAGAACGGGTGCTTGAGCTGTCTATAAATAGACGCCGCTACTCTGGTTCATGAGGAATCTGTATATATTGTAAATAGGATTAATATTGATATAAAACATTGATTTTCAGACATTTCATAGAAGCACACAAAATCCTTATGTCTTACTCTATATTTTGTTATTTTGTATCCTATAGCAAGCAAGTTATTTTCCTTAAGACGGCATTCAAGGAGTTCGGCTTTTGATATAGTTACTTCCGACTCCCTTATAAGGTCATCCAATTTACGTTGAGTGAAGGGAAGAATTGTGTTTTGTTTTTATGACTTTCAACGCTATTGCATAAATTACTGTCGTCGCTAGGATTTTGTACGTCTTTATCATTAGATGCATTCTGTTGTGGTGGCGATGGAATTGGCAGCTCCTTACAGTGCGTTACTGCAGCAATAGATGACTGTATGCTAGGGTATGGAATGTGTATTCTGTTCTTAGTACTTTTATAATGTGTAATGTCAGCCATACAAAAGTAATAGTTGTCGTGATGGTTGGTTTGCACTCTCCATATTTGAGGAACTGCAAAAGGCATATATTTTCCTTTTCCTCGTAGACAAAGCTCTTTAGTATACCTACAGCTACCACAAGACACATGAGGAACCCATCCAACAGTTTAATCTCCAACCAGTACACCGATATAAGCTTGATAAGCGATACAGAACATTGTCCCAAACACAGTTCTAAGCATGTCCGTCGCCGTGGTGTAGTCGGTAGAGTCCCTACCTTCCACTCCGGTGACCCGGGTTTCGATTCTCAGCGGTGTAGGGGATTTTAAATCTCCACCCAGGGTCTGGGTGTGTGTCCTGTCTTTTGTTTGTATGTGTGAATAAGATAAAAAAGGTTAACAAAGTTAAACAAAAAAGCAATAACAGTGTAAACGAAATAAAACGAGAAACAAAGAAAGCAAAAAAAAAAGCTTTATTTGTTTAGATGCGATATAATGTCCAATAACATAATAAAGTGAGTCTGTTGGCAATTTAAAACCTCTGGATACTGACATGTTTCACTAAAAAACAACAATTAATCGTTTTTATAATCACTCAACTGCAATAGTCCTAATTTAGAATTTCGCAAAAACAGGAAGACGTTTTTTGCAAAATATAGGTATATATCAATATACATAGATATGACATTAAAGATTTCGATGTATACTGATGTTACTAATGATAAACGCAATTTCCATCTATCGATTATCGCTTTGAACTGCTAAGATTTTCACAAAAGAGTGTATATTTCGAAATTATTAGTAAATTATTAGAAAGCGATAATAGTTGTTTATTTAAACAAGTATGAACATTTGAAAAGAACTAATGGTATATATGTGTTCAGCATGTTAATTTCATCAAATAAACACTAAGAAATGAACGTAAATATGTTTTTGGTACGTGGAGTAATCCATTTAAATTTTCTTTATTATTTCTTTGGAAATCTGATACTCATTTGCCAATTTCCTCAATTATTTGTTGAAATAATTTTTGGTCACCAAGTTATTGCTTGATAAGAAAACGAAAACTGCAAGAGATACTGTTAAATTTTCTGTAACTAAAAGTATAGCTTATTTAAAAAAAGAGGGGAAGTAAATAGCTTGATGAGGAATCTGCCGACTTTGTAAAGAAAGAAACAAAGCTAGGGAAAAAATAATTGGTCACTCATGCAAAATGAAGTAAATTTAGAAAAGAAATTGGGAATCTCAGACGGGAAATCACTAGGCTTTTTAATATAAAAAAGAGGGAATTCTTGGGAGGGAGGGTTAATGATCTCAGAATGAATGCATAAATAGAATGTATCAGAGAATTATTATAGAAAGATAATGTTACAGAAAAGTACTAATATAATTAGGAATTAAAATAAGGATACGATTACAGATTCAAAGATTATATTAAGTAGATGGAAAAGTGACTTTTAATCAGCTGTTAAATGTATATGCAGAACAAGATATTGAATAGAACGATTTACAGACAACAGAAAAACTCGTTACAGAGCCAAGCGTTTAGAGATAGAAATGACTATGGTAAAATTAAACAAGATAAAGCATCCCAGCAGAACTGATAATATTAGAGGGAGAAACATTGCCAGAAAAAATATGTCTATTGCTCAGTATGATTTGCGAAAAAGATAATTTTCCAAATGAATGGAAAGAATCGATTACCGTAAAAATATATAAGAGAGGAGATGAAACTGAATGCAACATCAAATTGCGCATATCATTAATTTCAATTTCGTAAAAATTCAAACTAATATATGTTAGTATACAGGCTTAATCTCTACACTGATCATCAACATGGATTCAGAAGAAGTAGATCTATAATAGAACAGATTGCACCGTTCTGGATTTTAAAACTTATTTTTTTTAATCTGATAGGTGATTCTGAATTTTAGTGCTGAAGTCGAAAATTATCACCGTTTTTCCCATCACGTCAGGTTTTCAAAATGTTATTAAATAACTAGGAATGAAATTAAAGCTTAGTGAAACGTAATAAAAAATACTATCAACAAGAATTTTGGGTGAAAAACTAGGCTAGAATGTGTTATTTGCCACTACTTAATCGTTACTTGATAATAATAATAATAATAATAATAATAATAATAATAATAATAATAATAAATAATTATAAGCACATTCATAACCATACCTCAATGTTGCATTTCAAATTTTCTCCTCTTTCAACTCCTCGCATGTTGTTCAGAGCTTTTTAATATCCAGCAATAGCCAGCCATTATGTTAACTGTCCATTTCCCTTCATACCTCATTTCAATATTTTTTATGTCCTGGTGAAATTGTTCACCCTGTTCCTCAATCAACTCTCCTAAATTATCAGGGAAATGATTTATAAGGGAATGAAAGAAATGTACTTTGACAATCATGTTGCAACCAATCTGTTTGACATTTTGTAGCATCTCTTTGTTAACAATTTGGGGCTTCTTATTTCCAAGGAAATTAAAAACAACATTTCTGGAAGCATTCGAGGCATACTTCACTTCCCGACTCATAGTTCTCGATCTGACTGTCCATCATCAGTTTTCGAACTTATGGGCCAACGAATACATCAGCTTTAATTGTTTCGTAGGATAATGAAGGAAATGTAGCGCAAAGGTATATAAAGTACTCACTGGTCTTTATCCAGAGTTTTCACAAATTGTTTCATTAAACCTAATTTTGCATAGAGATGTAGCAACAATACTTTTGAGGGATCTATAAGAGGTTGACTTTTTGTATTTTTTCGCCCAGTATTAAATTAGTCTACGTGGCCACTGTTCCCTTTCCCAGTGTGCTGACCTAGCTCTGATATCCCATTCACATATTAAACAAGGGTAATTTGTGATACCATTTTGCTGACTAAGTAATAGTCCAATAATCTTGAAATATCCACAGACTAATCACAGATGGTTTTCGTACTGCAGTTTTTCTAACAAGAACTTAACTTCTTCCTATGTCTCCTTTGAAACAAAAGAGTGGGCCACAGGTATGGAAGGATGATTGTTTCCATTATGAAGAAAAATATCTTTAAGATTTTTGAGAAGAATCCATGAAGAACATACACTCTTTGGAATTATAGTTTATGGTATACAATTTTAAGACAGCAGGAATGTCTTGGCAATACACTAAATTTTCTTCTTCAGTAAAAAGAAAAAGGACAAGTTCCTTCTAACGATGCCTGTACCATGAAAAATATGTGCCTTCAGTCATTACTTTCTTTTCTTTTAACCTAGAGACTAGCAGTTCTGTTAATTCTTAAAGCAAATCTAAATCCCTCACTAAATACTTAAGCTCCCATTGATTAAACAATCTATTATGATCAGAATTATATGTTTCATCATCCAGTGGAGATTCAGTTTCAGTGCTTCTGGGTGCAGACGAGAATTAATCTGATTCAGATATCAGGACCATGATGTACGGGCCGAATGGTATAGGGAATGTTAGGATATACAGTATCTTTCATGATTTTAGCATTATATTCTGCTACCTTAACTGTGCAAAAATAACAATCGTCTCCATGATTTGTAGGTTCCATCCAAATCATAGGGATACCAATGACTTCTTTTTTCCATTATTTAAACACAAATCTGCTACACAACTACGACACGCTTTGTCAGGACACCACGATTTGTCCTTGTCTCCTAACTTAATGCCAAAATATTGAAAGTAAGTTTTTTTTTAGAAAAGCTGTTATATTCTGCTTTTGTTTTACTAACGTATATGACCTACATATATAGCAAAACACATTTGGATTATTTACACAACCACGTTTGTAAGTAGCAAAACTATTATGTCGTACTCTCACAGCAAAATGAGAACTCACACACTTCACATTTACACGACAACGAAAAGCGCAAGACTGATCTCCAATTTGAAAACAACTTCTTAAATGGGATAGGTTTATTATCTCCGAAAGGTTTTCTTTAGCCTGATAAGCTGGATTGCACTTCGATGTATTCAGGGATCCACTATCAGTTCTCTAATTCATTGTTTGTTTTAATAGCAGTCTCTAAGAGTAAACATTTCCTTCAATACATTTTTATGATCTGAAACACTAAGCATTTCAACTTCTTGTTTATAGATTAGATCAATGCAGATAGATAAACATCTCAAATAATAACAACGGATATCTTAACCCCTCATCATTTTAAGGGGAAGACAAATTTTTTTACTGACCTAGGGCGAATACACTTAGTAGATTTTAATAAATATAAACATGCAAAATATAAACATAATAATAGTTATTACTAGTTCAATTTTTCTCTGCAGGCGGACACATGGCGAAGCACTGTTTGTTGATACACGCAGGTACACGTGACGTCACATAAGGCAGTGTACAGTGGGAAAAGAATCAGAGTTGCCTTTTAAAATCAGTTGTAACCATATCGTTAGCTCTTGAACAGTGATTTCGTGTCGGTACAACAATTTGTATTATAGAGTTGCATTTAGGCCTATATTGTATAAGTATGGAGACTCCTAAAACGTCTCCAAGAAAAGTGATTAATTCACAAGGCAGAAAGTTAATTTACAAAGTTTTGACATTTTGTAAAGAAGAAAAGAAGCGTGGACTTATTTTACCACTGAAGAAAGCCACAGAAAGAACTGTCCGTGCCGTTGGTAAAAGTGTAAGAACTGTTCATCAAATTGCTAGCGAGTGCCAGAAAGCAGAACAGTCTGGACAGAAAATTTCAACTCCGCGTAAGCGGCGACCACGTAAGAAAAAAATTCAATTTGATGAGTTTGAAATGTGTGTTGTTAGACGGACATTTTTAGAATATTACGAAGTGCATAAAGAAATTCCCACATTAAATAAACTGCTGTCGTCTCTGAAAGAAAAAATTAACTTTAAAGGAAAACGAGTTACATTGTGGCATCTAATTAAGATCATGGGATTCAAATTCGCTAGATGTAGAAATTCAAGATTGACTCTAATAGAGCGAAATGACATCGTTGCTCGCCGGGCGTCATATCTCCGTACATTGAGAAGGAATGCAATGGGGCCCAATAAACCAGTCGTCTACACAGATGAGACTGGATCCACACACATTATACCGTTAGGAAGTGTTGGCAACATCCAGATATTACAGGTGTGCAAGAAAACTCAAGTGCAGGCCAGAGAGGAATAGTAGTTCATGCGGGCGGGGAAATGGGGTTTATTGAAGGGGCAGGGTTATTATTCTCTTCAAAATCAAAGGCACAAGACTACCATGATGAAATGAATGGTACACTGTACACCAAATGGTTACAGGAAAAACTTATACCAAACCTGCCGCCTGGCTGCTTTGTAGTTCTCGACAATGCGTCCTATCATACACTACAAGGAAAACAAAACGCCCACTCTTTCTTGTAAAAAGGACGAAATTATGGGATGGCTACGCAACAATGGTATCAATTTCGACGAAGATATGGTAAAGCGAGAGTTACTTGATATTGTAAGATACAATAAACCGTTGCCTCTTTATACTGTCGATAGGATTTTGAAAGATAATGGGTTTACCGTGCTTCGACTCCCGCCATACCACTGCGACCTAAATCCTATCGAATTGATATGGAATTTAGCGAAACAGAAGATATCCGCTAAAAATGTGGCCAAAATCTCTCTTGCAAATCTGAAGAAAATAACTGAAGTGTGCTTGAGCGAAATTACCCAGGACGATTGGATCAAAGCCTGCATGCATGTAAAACACATCGAAGAAGAGTACTGGCGTCGTGATGCATTAATGGAAGAGGAAATAGAACGTATTGCAATTCATATGAACTCTAATAGTAGCGAAGAAGAGGAAACTGACGTAGAAACAGCTGATGAAATGCACACCTATAGCACGACGGATACAGGAGATAGTGATTGGTCAACAGACACGGCCGAAGAAGTGGAATCAGGACCATCTACCTCGTGAATCCGCCGTCTAACATTTTAAGGTAAGTTTTTTCTTGTGTATTTAATTACGACATATTAACATAATGTTAAGTATTTAAAGGAATTTACGGCGTGGCCAACGCGCAGACGCGATAGCAGGTATTCTAATTAAAGTAAACGCCTTTAAATATTTTGTCTACTTTGTGTAATATGCCATATTGCAATGTGAAATGTGAACCGCTAACAAACTTTCTACTAGGCTTGTACAGTCAATGTCCCGCGTCGCATTCCCCTCTCCGCTTCCTGGGTTAGCAGTGTCACGTGCATAAACACTACTGCAGCGCCCTCCGACAACAACTGCGCTTATTCCTAGAACGGGTAATACATTATTTCACATTTTAAGTAATAAAGTTGACATAATGAGCTGTTAGGCCTTTCTAACAAATTATAAGCTCACTGTGATAATACTACAATAACTACATTAAGAAAAATATTCAAAACATAACATTTTCAGTTGTAAACAATTCTGACGTGGTACGCGAAAACGGATATCATTTTTGCAATTATTGTGAAATTGTGATTCAGAAACGCTCATTTATTAAAAACAAACGGGGAGTATAAGAGAATTTTTTAGAAAATAAATAGGAATGTAACGGTACTATATATAAAATATATGTTGACTATTATAGTCATAATATTCAATTAAGAGCTAGGTTTCCTACAAAGTTAGTTATACTTATTCGAATATGGTAAATGGAGTAGGGTGCGGATAGGCACACAGATTTCAGATATTTTTTAACGCGCATTGGGTTAAAGCAAGGAGGTGAACTATCTCCTCTACTATTCAGTTTTGTACTATAGTATCCCTTCAAATATTAGGGGATAAAGAATGCGTACAACAAAATTGTATTAATAAGATGTTGGTACATGATGATGATGTAGTGTTATTAGGCGATAGCGAGGAGATGCTAAGGGTCAACAAGCACATTATTTTGAGTAACACTAAGACATTTTGGCTGGATGTAAACATCAATAAAACTAAATATATGGTAACACATACAATGGATATAATGGATATTGACAGTTAATGACAAATGAGGAAAAGTTTGGAGAAGTGGCTGAATTCAAATACCTAGGAACAAAAATTACAAACAAAAATGAGGCGCAGAAATTAATTGAACATAGGCTCAATTCTTTAAATGCTTGTTATTACGAACAACAGGGACTTCTGTCATCCCAATTTCTCTCAAAAACGTTACGCTGAAAATATTAAAAATTATATACTTCCAATTATATGGATGAGAAACATGGACTCTTACTTTAAGCGAAAATGATTACGAGTAGGAGCCTATTTGAGAATAAAGGTCTTACGAAAACTTTTGGGTCTAAGAGAGACGAAGGGACAGGAGAATTGAGAAGTATACTTAACAGTGAGCTACATGACCTTTGTGGGAACCAGATGTAATAAAAACAGTTATGTCTCGTAGACTGCGATGGGCAGCCATCTACACGAATGGGGAAAGAAAAAGAGGCATGGATATCTTGTAGGAAAACAAGAGGTATAGCACCTGTAGGTAGGTAAAAATGATGCGGGAGAATAAAATAAACCAGGATATAAGGGAGGTGTATTCTTCAGGGGATAATAGAAAAAAGATCAGGATAGGGATGTTTGGAAAGGTTATCCCATTGCGGACACGAACTTTCGATTAAGTTGTTGTTATAAATCTCAGACATGTATGCTATTTACAAAATACTTTTTATATACCGGTAATTTAAATTGCTTTAGAGATTTTTGAAGTTTAATTTTCATATAATAGTATTGAAGTATTGATTTGACGTTTATGTTAAAAATTCGAATCTCTAATTTAAATGAGGTTTGCCCAGATTTCCATGACAAGTTATCTTTCAGATGCAATCTTATAATGTTCGCAAATTACGGTTGTATCCAAAAGGTTCTGTATATATATACATATATATATATATATATATATATATATATATATATATATATTGTATGGAAATCCTGTACTTATGAATTACTAGTTTCATACGCGCGACTGGTCCCGAGGTTCGCGGTTGCAAACCCGGCCGTGTTCGGTTCAATTTTAGAGGCTTAAAGATTATGAGCATAGTTTCCTTCTGAAGAGAAGTAAAGCTGTGTTTCGGCACTTAATAGAACCACAACCCTCAAATAAGAGTTATACGAACATTATTTTTTATCTTGCATGCTTACATTTAGAATCCACTCTGTGTTACATTTGTCACATAATCCGTCTGATTTCCTATAGTCTTATTTATCAATTTCAATATTCAAGCTCTTACAGGACTACCTCAAAATAACTCAGAATTCATTCATTACGCTAGTATGGGTTGTACGGTAGAGAAAACTTGTTACGAATTGAATCTCTTTCCGGAGGCGTACAATTTCGGTGCTACAATAATATGGAGTTAAATTTACAGTTTCATCTACAGTGATTCATAAATACACTACTAACACATACCATATTTTCATCTTTTATATTTTAATTTGAATAAAATAAATTAATTACATCAGACGATATTGGACGGCAAATGCATCATTACATTGAATTAAATGAGTTATCACACGTCTACGAACAAGTTCATTAGTAGAATCTACTTCTTGTAAGAAAATAAAGTATGTGCGATCCGCTATATTGATATAAATAGAAAATGTATGTCATAGGTGATATCAGACGTCGCCGTGGCTCAATGTGCAGTGTCTACCATAAAGATTTGGTACATTAAATGATTGAGGTGGACTGATCGGGGACGGTGTATTATTTTCAAGGCGGAAAAGTCATAGAGATTGGCCTTTTCTCCGATGAAGTATAACCAAGTTCCCCATGATTTACGGAACACAGTTGAAAAACGAGTGAGTGTTGCGAGTGAGAGAGAATAGAAACCTAGTCCCTTACCATCGAACGCACTCTCATTCCCAATATGTTTACTTCTTTAAATACTCTTTTTTACCCGGCCGGGATTGAACCCGAGAAATCCGGAACCAAAGGCGAGCAAGGTAATGAAAAAATAAATAATAGTTTTTAAAAACTAAAACAACACGCTTTATTAGAAAACCGAACTAAGAAATGAAAAATAATTTTAATTTTCAATACGCTTGGGATAAAATTAAAGTGGCCAACAAAAAAATCATCTCCAACACATCTAGAATAAAACCAGAGTTAACAACAAAAAGAAAATCACTTTACCATCAAAATCGTGGGGTGCTCTATATCAATTAACATATTTGATAATAAACAGATATTGGTAAAAGTAAAGTCTCTAAGAAGAAAATGTAAAAATCATATAAAGCACCCACGCTTTTGATGGTAAAATTATTTTCTTTTTCTTTATAACTCTAGTTTTATTCTAGATGTGTTGGAGATGATTTTTTTGTTGACCACTTTAATTTTATCCCAAGCGTGTTTCAAATTAAAATTACTTTTCATTTTTTTAGTTCGGTTTTCTAATAAAGCGTGTTGTTTTAGATTTTTAAAACTATTATTTATTTTTTTATTTTTTAGTTTTAATATTTTACAGAATAAGTTAATTGTGTAAATATCTTTAAATTCGATACAATTGTAGTATGAACTAAAAGTAATACTCTTCTAAAAAAAAACTCCAAACCGGATTTGAAACAGCGACCCACGGATTACTGAAATTATGTACCACTACAGTTTACCGCTCTACCAACTGAGCTCGTACAACGATTGACTAAAAAGTCAACAAGACCGCACCTTATTATACCAGTTCTAATTTTTTTTTTGCTTTTCTTTTGATTCTGGCCAGGATTTTAGAAACAAAATATAAAATTATTGTATTATCACGGGTTCTTTACGAGTATACAAAGTTTCAAGTCGATCCAATGTTTCTAAGTGGCTGAAAATCGTGTTCAAAGATTCCGTTACGTAGATACGAAGACACTTTTTTTATTTTGTGACGATTCTGGCCAGGATTTTAGAAACAAATATGAAAATGTTGTATTGTCACGGGTCCTATACAAGTATACAAAGTTCCAAGTCGATCCAATGGTTCTAAGTGGGTGAAAATCGTGTTCAAAGACTCCGTTACATAGATATAAAGACACTTATTTGTTTTCTGATGATTCTGGCCAGGATTTTAATTATGAAATTATTGTATTGTCACGGGTCCTTTACAAGTATACAAAGTTTCAAGTCGATCCAATGATTTTAAGTGCGTGAAAATCGCGTTGAAAGATTCAGTTACATAGATAGATAGATATAATGATAGATAGATACAGGTCAAGCTAATGTAAAGTGTGTAAAAATAGGACCAATCCTAGATTTAGAACATACTGAAGTCACAATATATATTTATACTGCATATAAAAGCTGAGTTATATACATTTCTTGAAGGAAGGAACATTTTTAAAGTTCACATGTGGAATAAAAGCTTGACAGAATAAAAAATAATCAGTCATATAAGATATATGAACCCTGCTTAATAAGGATCGGGGCGTACATGCTGTTCATATTACACAAGAAATGTAGGTAGCTAAAGTGAATATTTGTTGTCTTCATTTCCATGCAGCTAGCGTTTCATTTTGTAAACATCCTTATGAGATATATCCCGTTTTTTCATGGACTCTTAATGCAGACTTGACCACTACCAGGCAAAATGGAATATGTATGCCTTCATTCCTTCTGCGCCATTGAATCTACAGCACATACTCAAACGTCTGTATTTAAGGTTCAAATCGACATTTAAAAGGCTTGGAAATGTCGTCTCTATTGAAGCTTTCTCAAAACGTTGAACCACTTTGCAGCATTTATACATTAACATAATATAGTTAATCTAACCTCAAGTCGTTGACGCATCTAAAATATATTTTTATGTAGAGTAGTTGTAGTATAGAACGGAATAGGATTTCGGCACAGAATCTCTTAACACAAATGTAGTACGTATTGATATTCCAGGATGATGAGATATGGGTTTCCAATGGCGCGATGTAACTTCTAGCTTCTAAACGCAACTGAAGTGAGCTCATATTGATAAGCACATTTAGAGCTTGAAAATAAGTAAACACAGACAAAAATGTCACATGATAATTTTAAATACACACACACACACACACACACACACACACATATATATATATATATATATATATATATATATATATTGTATGTATGTATTTTTTAATGTTTTATTCAACTGCATGTTCCAATACGTGGAATAATACTACATGCATGGTGGTCTTATTACATAACTATAAAAATTAAACAGTGTTAACTAATTAGATTCTCTTACTTAAAGCTAGGTGGTTAACTATATACAATACTATTGTTCTATGTTTTGCTTAATCTAAAGTGTATCAAATTTAATTGAATTTTAAACATAGAAAATAATTTATTATACGAGTTAATGAATTCATTGTTCTTGATTGGCCAATTGTGGTTTATTAAAACTATTGATTTAAGTTTATCTCTCTCAATACTAACAAAATTCATTGATAAAACCGTTGAGGTGGAGAGTCATAAAATAAAATATGTTAAAATATACCTTCTTAGGTAAAATCCGTCGTTCTCAACTTATAAATTATTATTCTTTAAGCCTGCAGGCATGAAAACACCACATTAGGACCAGCAGCATCAACCATCATACTAGATATAGTAGCGAAGAAGGACCTGCTGAAGATAGAACGGATGATCTGAAAGGCCTACGGGCATAAAGATTATATATTTTATAAGTTGAGGACGACGGATATTACCTAAGAAGTTATATTATAACTTATTTTATTTTATTTATCTCTCTCTTTTTCTAATAATGGGCATTCTAGTAATAGGTGTTCTATATCTTGCACTTGTCACTGCAGGGACAATTTGGGGTTTCTATTATTTTGAACTTATTGAGATAGGATCTGATATTTACATGACCTGTTAGCATGGTAGTTAAGTTATACCGGTATGTGAGTTTGAGTTTTAATATTAGCATATAATGTATTCTGGGAAAGAATGTTTTGGTAACTTGGCCCATAGTGGTCATTTCCCATTAATTTTGCCACTTTTGTACACTTGTTTCGCACAGTTCACTGAACACTACACTTTTAGAAATCTTCTTGTAGCTCACATCTAGGTCTGCTCGCTGTGGCTTCTTTAGCCAATAGGTCCGCCAATTCGTTCCCTTGGATCCGGATGTGGGCCTTCACCCATTTGAACTTTATTTTCCAATTTTCCCGCTGCATGGATGAAACTTGTCTTCTGATTTCTTTAATCAAGTATGAATGAATATTGTGAATTATTAGTGAGTCTAATGTGATGTTACTGTCTGTAAAAACAGTGGCTGTTCTCCCCTCCCGTTCCGTGAATGTTATTGTAAATTCGGAGGTGATTGGCACGATCCCACTTACTGCGTATATCAACCAATGGTCGATTAATGCAGTTAAATTTCTTTGTGGCTATCAATATGGGGTTCTTAACTCATGTAATCCTAACCATAGCAGGAAGCTGTTTTCTCTCTCAGAATTCCATTTGAATAATGTAGTGGTTCACATATTTAACCTATGGAACATAGGTTAAATATTTTGTGCATGAAGAGGAATTTCTCCATAGTGGATAGACTAGACAATGAGGGCTGAATATCCCGGAGAAACTCCTCAACATGTGTACTTAGTTGTACCGCCGGTATAGTGCGGTCTTGAACATTGTTATTCACGTTAGTTTGTGAAGAAGTACAAGGTTTGGTTGCTTGCGAAAAAGTAACACGTGGATAGACTTTCACCGAAGTGAAAGTCCTGGGTTGAAGGGATGGTAATTGGGTAATTTTAGGTTTTTTGGCTTGTCCATACTTTTCCAGCGCTGCCTGGAAAGTTGGACAGCCACGGTATGAGGCAGGGTGACCAGACGCCCCGCATTTTACACACTTTAGTAAATTTGGGTTTCTCTGTGCAGAGGCCTTAATGGGGCAGTCCTTATGCCCATGAGCCTCGGCACAGATTACGCAACGTTGCGTCCGGCTACACGCAGGAAAAGTGTGGTTGAAGGACTGGCACTTAAAACATTGCTTAAGACCGGCCCTTGGTCTATATCCTTCCACGGCCACAACACATTAACATAGCCTTTTAAGATCGTAAATTTTGAAAGCCTCTGCTGTTCGCTTTAATTCCAAGATGAAAACCGGTAGGGATTTTTCCAAATTATCTTTTTTTTTTCGCAATAATTTGTGTTGCAAGGATTGCAGAGCTTTTAGTTATGCTAGCTGTTGGGCTTGGTTGTTGGTGCATTCTTCTTGTATTTACATGTCTTTATTAGAGTTTTGTCTTTGTATGCGTGTATGTATGTATGTATATATACGTGTATATATATAGATGTCTATATATATAATTATATGTATATATATATATATATATATATGCATGTATGTATGTGTATATGTATATGTGTATGTATACATATATACATATGTATATAGGTATGTAGAGTCCACCGCTGTGGTCTCAATGTAGCGTGCTGCCTCGTCACGCAGCGGGCACGGGTTCGATACCCGGTCGGGGCAGTTTTTCTGGGCGAGGTTTTTATCGGGGTTTTTCCGCACCTGTAAGACCAATGTCAGGAAACTTTTAAGGCCCAAACGGTCCCCGAAATCATATGGTCATCATGATGATGATGATGATCATCATCATCTTTATTATTAACATCATCATCATCACCATCCTTCACCGGTGTGGAAAGCAACGGGAAGCTACCACACCTACAATTCCCTAGTAAAGCTGCAAGCATAGAGCATGAAAATGCTATGATTGCAATGAAGGACCTGCCTTCGGGCAGAATTACTATGGATGGATGGATGTACATATATATATATATATATATATATATATATATACATATATATATATGTGTGTGTGTGTGTAAATATGTGTATATATCTGTATGAATATATATGTAGGGCCTATATATATATATATATATATATAAGAATACATATATAAGAAAAATAAGTGTTTGAATTGGATTCGACTGGTAGTGTATTGAATATCACGCTGAGGTACAGACTCAGAGATCCGGGTTCGAATCCCGTCCAGGCATTTATTTTTCTTATCATACCATATATATATATGTATATGCATATATGTATATGCATATATGTGTGTGTGTGTGTATATATATATATATATGAGTGTGTGGTATGTGTGTGTGCGTGTCTTTTGAATAATTAAATTAACATCCTTATCGACGTCTTAACCTAAACCATTCACTTTTTTGTGTCTAGTGCGCCCCCCTGATTTTAATGCAATAGTATAATGTATTTCGCAACAAAACAAAATGAATACGAATTATACCAATTTGTGTACAGAGCTACCGACTTCCATTCATAAGGTCATGAGTTCAATTCCTGGTCGGACCATACCTACTTTTTCAAAGGGATTAATTTCCATGTTGATTCATGGTCTGGAATATAGATGAAGTTTGGTTTAAAAGACTTTCCTCATGCATCGTTATAATGTATCATCCAACACATATATGGGCAACGTAATATCGCCTTCTAGGCGCCTGAAACTCACAAGTGGGTTAAAATTCCACCAATGCTAGAAGAGAATGGCAGAAATGTCGTAAAAATCCTGGTGGCATCGGACCAAAAAAATATGTAGTTTATAACATAAAAATTAACCTTCGCGATACATTAACGGTATACTGTATATGGTCAAGAGTATATAGTAAATAAGATTTTTGGTTAAATTTGAGAGGACTTGGATGTGAGATCCTTGATTATAGATAGTTAAGATTAATTTAGGGTAAATTGCTACAGTTTAGGGTTCTCAGGTTCTTCAGATTCAGTGAGCAAGGACAGTTATCAAAGTTAAAACAGACGAATCATGGCGCTAATGACAGCACGTAAGTTAAATAATATCACTATCTATTACATAAATGTATACAAATTACACATTAATGATATTCGGCATTTACTACTTCCTCCAGTATTTGGATAGTAAATTGATCTTGTTTAATATATAATTTAGTTTGATAGCAGACCGACAATAAATTTAAAAGAGTTAGATTGAATTATAAGGTTCCAAATTCAAAGTCCATATTATGAACAATTCAGAAAGTCTTAAAGATTTCCGGGCTGTTTGCCTTGGTCTTGAGGCTTGAAGATCCCCGATGTTTCGCCAGAGACTGCGTCCGGCATCCTCATGGATTGCCTTGAGAGTGGCAATTTTGTCGACTGCCTGCCCTACTTGTACAGTCCACCGCGATGTGTTCTCAGCACTGTGAACTGTATAAATAAGACAGACAGTCGACAAAATTGCCAGCCTCAAGACAACGCTTGAGGAAGGCGAACATAGTCTCCGACGAAACGTCAAGGAACTTCAATCCTCAAGACCATGGCCAACAGCCCGGAAATCGTCTTCAAGATCTTCATACTAACTCCGATCATCAAGGCCTAAGTTAATATAAATTCTGAGAATGTTTTTAAGTTCTCCATACTTCAAAATATGGAGCCCCAGAGCACTACCGAATTTAAGATGATTCCTGTTAAAAGTTTTACAGACGGTTATTAGAACGCAACGAGGTGTAACGTTAAGTAGTAGTAGTAGTAGGACTTTATTAGACAAAAAGTAAGATATTTACAATATTATTTGCAAATATGGGTCGCACAGGCAGTAAGCCGTACGTGCTGTTGACAGTCGGTTACAATAAAGTAACAATTGCTACTAGTGTGAAGAAAAATAAAAAAAAGCAATAACATTACAATTACATAAAGAAAACGCAACAATATTACAATTAAATAATAACACAATAGCATTATACACTAAAAAAAGCAATAACATTGCAATTACATAAAGAAAACACAGTAATATTACAATTAAATAATAGCACAATATCATTATACACTAAAAAAACATAACATTACAATTACATAAGAAAACACAGTAATATTACAATTTAAATAACAACACAATAGCATTATACATTAATTAATTTATATATAATTATTAAGAATTAATGTTATTGCATTTTCATAACATATATTTATTCATGAATGAGTGTTGTTCTTATTTTCCACGTTTTGTCCAGAAATTTACCCAAGTTTATCCAATTTTCTGGATTTACCAATACCTCGTAGCATGCCAATCTTTCCCGATTTGAATTTAGAAATCTTTCCGGTAATAACTGACGTCTCCAATATTCTAAATCATTACATTTTCCTAATATATGTATCTCATCCTCAAATTTCCCGCACATTGCACATATTCGCATGTCGTGATCGTCGCTAATTTTTAGAAATTTCCATGCCCCTAGCCTAAACCAAGCAAGCCCTGATCTCTCTTTAAATCCTAGGTTGAGTATATACGATTCTTTTCCCCAGACCAATTTTAGGTCTCTTTGTAAACACAGTGAGCGTTTTCCTGTACATTCGGCGAAAGTATCTTGTTGGTTTATATCTAAGTACCTCCTCCTTATTTTTCTCCACACGCTCTTGCGATTTTCAGTCCCTTTTTCCCATATCCAGCCCATCCCAATCTTTTGGAGTTCTCTCCTAACCTCGTCTGCCCAAAATTTAATATCTATGTTTTTAATTTGGTGGTCGTAATAAATTGCTCTAAGCAGTAATCCAAGGTAACGTTATGTAGAGAATTACTTTAGTCATAGGTCTAACGCAAATTCGGATTTGTCTCCATACAATTTTCAGAACTATTAAATTCGTTACAACATTCTTTATTGGATTAATTTTGGAGTAAGAAGGACGTACTGGGACATTTTCCAGAATGTTCTATACACTCGTCCATTAGCTCAGGGAGTGGCTTAATTATGCTTATGAAAGCTATATGGGATTTCCGAATTGTAAAACATTTCTTGACAATGATTTTAATAAGTATTAAATACTATATTCCCACTTTGGAAGATTAACCTACTATAAATATATCGATTTGGTAACGGCTAATAGCTGGATTCACTAATTTAAAATTCCCAGTCCAGGGAGACAAAAAAAATTCCATTACTTCGGGGACATCCAATTTTAAATCTTCCTGTGTCTCAAGTTGAGGATTAGGCTTCGTTTACGTTGTGGTGTGGGAGATTCGACAAAGAAGTGGCTTGTGAGAATACAATTCCTCGAGTTTCGCTCTCGCATTGTTCGCTTTATTTAGATAGAGAAAATTGTCACTGTAGCTTTTACTTCATAATTAGTAGTTTACCAATGAAATGTATATGTTTTAATTACTAGTATGTCGTTGAATTCAAAGTTCAATAAAATTATTAGATAGCTTCTTAAAATTGAATTAATTCTATATCCATCATGAACTGATTGTTTTGTAGTTCTCCTGATTTCTGTATTCTAGTATACAGGGTGTATAAAAAAAGGATGGCGCAAACTTACGTGATTGTAGGTACACGATAATAGAAGCAACAATGTCAGAGTAAACATGGGTTAGCGAATGAGCCGTTTGCGAGATAACTACGAGTTTATGGTTACAAGCCGCCACTGACGTCATTGTTTGTAACATCGTACGGTTTACTCCCTGCGCACTTGAAGCCGTCCTATGTTCTTTGTTTACAAAACTGAACATTGCCGAGAGGTGGAGTTGTAATCAAACCATATACGCAGAACGTACAGGACGGATACAGTACACAGTCTCAAAAGGTATCAGTCTCGTCTGTGTTGTACTTACAATGGTACCTTACAGTAACGAAGAGCATGCGGATATGCATTTCATATACCGTAGGGCTAATGGCAATGCACGGAAGGCTGCACGCATGTACCAAGGAACATATCCTGATCGAAGACACCCCGAAAGTCGTACATTTACATGGGTCCATCAACGCCTAAGAGAAATTGGGTGTTTTCCACATGGCAGAGCAGTAGGTCCGCCTGCTCGAATTACGCCTGAGGTTGAGGATATGGTGTTGGAAGCAATAAAGCTCTCTCCAGGAACCTCGACGAGAAGAATTGCTACACAAGTGCCTGTACTAAGCCACAGTAGTGTATAGAGAATTTTACAGCGCAATTTACTGTACCCTTACCACCTCCAACGAGTTCAATGCCTCAATGATGCGGACTTTGTTTCTAGAGCGATTTTTTGTCAGTGGATGCAACAACAGACTGTAGTCAACCCTCGTTTCGCATGTAACATTTTATTTACAGACGAAGCAGGATTCAGCCGCGATGGTGTTTTTAATTATCTTAATACACATTTTTGGTGTGAAATAAACCCACATGCTGTTCATGAGTCACCACATCAGCACCGTTTCTCACAGAATGTGTGGTATGTGGTACTAGGTGATCCTCTCATTGGGCCACACATGCTTCCACGAAAACTTAATGGACGGAGGTACCTTAGGTTTCTGCGATGTCATCTTACAGGATTGCTTGAGGATGTTCCTCTTCAGCAACATCGGAGTTTGTGGTATATGCATGATGGAGCTTCGGCACATTTTGCTGCTGCTGTGAGACGGCATCTAACGCGCAGATACGACCAAAGATGGATAGGTCGAGGCGAATCTGTACCTTCGCATCCAAGATCACCTGATCTAAATCCTTTGGATGTTTGTGTCTGGGGTCACCTCAAAAGCGAAGTGTACAGCACACCCGTTAACACGGTTGAAGAACTGGAGCAGAGAGTTGTATATGCTTGTCAAGAATTCAGAAATGATCCAGGAGTTTTCGAAAGAATTCGACATTCATAGCAGAGACGAGCACAGTGTTGCATCCAGATGCAAGACACTTCGAACACCTCCTTTAACAGGTAACTCATAAGTGAAGTGAACTGTGAAATGAGATGAAAAATTAATAGTAAAGTCAAATTCAAATTAATTTGTACCAACTAGGACGATGTTTACAATGAATTCAGTGGCTGCTTGTAACCATACATTCGTATTTATCTCGAAAACGGCTCGTTTGCGGACCCCATGTTCACTGCGACATTGTTACTTCTATTATCGTGTACTTTCAACCATGTAAGTTTTCCCCATTCTTTTTTATACACTCTGTATAGGCTTTTGATATAGTTTGATATGCATTATTTGGATAGTGAAGCCCTAGGTGCTCCCTCAAGAGACACTTGACAACAATTTATAATTAGCGTTTCCACGTTTAATAATGAGTGGGTTAAATTCCTCCATTAAGGGCCGGTTTCACCAACATCGGTGAAATTTAGCCTTCACGACGAGTTACATAACCGTGTGAAAAATAACTAAGCGTGTTTGCGTTTCACCACGCCATATAACACCGACGTAAACAAACGGGCGGTTTACCGTAAAATTATTTTGAATCGTATATTTCTCATACCTCATATTCAAGCGGAACAAATTTGTAGGAGGGGAAAGAAATGCTATTGGTTGTTACTTATCGCGTTACCATAGAAACCTAAATAAACACGTTGAACCAACACAAACACGTTCCACAGATCACGTATATTAGTACACGTGGAAAATTTGCCAGAAATAAAGAACATGTCCAACGAAAGATTTTCAAAACTATAATAGAATTAATATAGAAACGTTGAAAACTATAGGAAATAAGAAACTATCCATAAAACATGCGTAACGACGAAAAATATTTTTTCTTGATTAGGCCTGTTTTTAAATTAACCTAATGATTGATTTAAAAACACTTTTACATTAATATAATATGGTAGTGTATTATCATCATCATCATCATTGGAATGCTTTAGTATATTTGGGTTATGTAAAAGTTTTCATGGAACAAGCCATTTTAATGGTATAAGAAGAGCAATTATTATGGTTGGGACCATGTATTACAGTGTTTACAAAGTATCTAATCCATCTCCTGAAAATGTTGCTGCTGTAAACTCTCATTCTTGGAAGAATTATTTAATAACATGCAAAATGATTATGATAATGCAAGCCATGTTATATATATAAGGTGATTTGGAGCCATTAAGCAACAAATCTGATGAGAGGTCCTTAAAAAAAATTCCAACATTTCTCCCTCTCAATGCATAGAATTGCTAGATTACAAACCTTTGTGCTTCATGGTTATTCAGGTGTAATCATAATATAGGAACGTCCTGTCTGCGGATGAACTTGTGATGGAACAGATTAGTTTAATTTGTAAAACTTGGAGTATCCTTCCTTTGGCCCGCAACCAATCGAAGGGACTATTATTATGCTTTCAAGTCTTATACGAGAATTTCCCTCAAACGCTGGAGGGAAAATTTTCTATAGGATCGTAACAGGCCTTGGCCTAATACTTGGAAGGAAGAAGAAGAAACTTGGAGTAGATCTTGGGAAGCTCAATTTTTTTGGTTGTTCCTGGACCTATTATAAGAACAGTGAGAGTTTTCTTTTTGTCTTACATACAGGGTGGACCGCTCGAATGGACCTAATTTCAATTGCTTGTTACTGGCAAACGGTTGAAGATAGAAACTTAAAACAACGTTCATATTACAGAAAAACTCACCAAGTTTTGATATCCAGATCACCACATCTCTATATGAGCCCCAGCAGTCACTGTGACGATATCAAATCGATGAACAATTTCTTGCCAAGTACGTTGGAGTATGTCTTCTGGAATGTTCTCAATAGCCTCTATGATGCGCTCACGAAGATCACGAAGGTCTTTGACTGGGGTGGTGTAAACTTTATCTTTGACATAGCCCCAGAGAAAGAAATCCAGTGGGTGTTAAAATCGGGAGATCTCGGGGGCCACGCGATTGGTCCTCCCCTACCAATCCAACGGCCAGGGAAAATGTTGTCCAAAGTTGTACGAACTTCATTGGACCAGTGGGGAGGAGCACCATCTTGCTGGAAAACGATGTTAGGCTGCAGTTGTTCAATTTGTGGAAAGAAGAACTGCTCCAGCATGTCAAGATATGTGGTACCACGAACAGTTTTCTCGGCGAAGAAAAACGGTCCAATGATCTTATAATGTGACAAACTGCACCAAACATTCATCTTCGGACTATCACGAACATGCTCTTGAATAGCGTGAGGATTCTCCGATCCCCAGATCCGCACATTATGCCGGTTTACCTTGCCTGACAAATGGAAAGTGGCTTCGTCCGAGAAGAAAATCTTGGTCATGAAGTCAGGATCAGCGCCGAGACGGTCCAGCATCGTATTGGCGAATTCCACTCGTTTCGGCATGTCATTCGGCTCCAGACGTTGCACTCACTGCACTTTATATGCGTGCAGTTTGAGGCGTTTGTGGACAATCCGTTGTAATGTCGATTTTGGTATTTGAAGTTCCCGCGAAGCTCTTCTTAATGACTTCCGGGGGCTTCTCTCAAATGCGGCTTGAACATTTGCTACCATTTCATCGGATGCTCTGCGACCACCACCATGCTTCTTCAACACAGATCCTGTAGCTAATAATGTATCACGCCACTTCTTTATGCTTCTAGCAGTTGGAGCATCACGGTTAAACACACGCCGGAACTCCCTTTGAACTCTAATGATTGATTTAAACTCCGCATACCACAAAACAGCTTGCGCTTTCATCTGCGGAGTCGCCATTTTCACAAACAATTAAATCTAAGAACGAGAAACGTATCTTTGTGCCATCTACCGACAGGATTCGAAACTTGGTGAGTTTTTCTGTACTATGAACGTTGTTTTAAGTTTCTATCTTCAACCGTTTGCCAGTAACAAGCAATTGAAATTAGGTCCATTCGAGCGGTCCACCCTGTATATTCATTATTTTCATTGTTGCACTTTGGAATACTGCAACCCAGTCTTAACGAATTTCACTAAAAATGTTTGACTTTATCAGACCCATACCCTTGTCACATTCTAGGTATGTAGGTCCACTTATTGGGAATGTGACAAGAACTGACTGCAAATGTGTCTTCTCATGAACAATGTAGTGTAAATATCTAAAGAGCATGTAATTTTTATTTGCCCTCCTGCAGATTCACAGAATATATTTAACTACTAGATTTTTGGGTTAAGGATGTTTGTAATATACTGATTAATAAGAAATGAAGTTACCTTATTGGCTCCTTTCCTACCATGAGTTTCAGAATAAATATAGAAAATGACCTTGTTATCAAACAACTTTTGAATGTTGAAAGAAAAGTAGCTAAATCGTTGCTTGTAATATATGATGTTGGACAGGGGAGATTTTTCTGAAAATCCATGGAAATAAATTTAGTACTTCTCTTCCATGCTTCCCTCTGGCCATTATAAATAATCTCAGTTCTTGCTATGTGAACCTTGTTTTCAGTTTCAAGATACATTACCTCTCCAGCCTCATCTCTTCATTTGCAATGGTACTTAACTGAACAGGAGCGACTTCTTATTAGCAGTAAATTCATCACAGATACTATACGAATCGTTTCTGGGGTATCCAAATTAAATGTTGAACTGTGTTATGAAAATGGTTTAATACATTTCAGAAGATATAAAGTTTTCAGAATAATTGTCTTTATACATGTTATACGTGGTTGTTAAAAATACACAGTTCCCCAGGTAAATACAACTTCTGTTTTCTTTATGCTATAATGGCTTTCAGGACCCTTAAATGATGTGTGTTCCATAACCAGTTTTGGACAATTTGGTCTGCCTGTTTTGTGTGTTTGCCTTACATATCCTTGCCTATCTCTGCATTAGTATTTATAGATTTTCGGATATTTTCAATTCTCTATTTTGAAATGGCATTTATAAACCTGAAAACTTTTTACATATATCTTTATTTCATTTGCATAATTTTCATCTGAAATTCTTACCTTGTATCTGAAACTTTACTACGAAGGAGAGCATCATCTTCATTTATTTTGGCCACCTCTGTTTAATATTGTGGGACCAAAACTATATAATAAAGTTAATAGTGAGTGGAGAACATATTTTTAATAACTCACCTCATACAATTTCAAATTTATTTGATTTAAGACCATTGGTTTTGAATGAATTTTTCATTCATTTTCAGTTTATTTTCAGTTGTTGATTTCACCAATTCTCTAATTCTGCCATATTTGGTTGGCATTATACATTTTTTCTAAAGGAATATCAAAATTCATTGATCGATATTTATTCTTTTGAATGAATATCTTCTCCCAAACTGTTCATTCTAATGGTTTATCCAATTGTTTCAAATTGTGAAATTGAAAAATCAGCAATTGCTGCACATAGTTTATTAGAACATTATAAAATTAATAGAGATGCAAAACTTTTGAAACAATTGGATAAACTATTAGAATTAACAGTTTGGGGAGAAGATATTCATTCAAAAGAATAAATATTGATCAATGAATTTGATATTCCTATAGAAAAAAATTTTATTTCAAAAATTTATAAAGCCAACCAAAAGATGGCAGCGTTAGAGGTAACCATGGTGAAATCAACAAACATAGAATTTCAACAGTTGGTGTCATGAAAATAAACTGAAGATGAATGAAAAATTAATTCGAAACCAATGGACTTAAATCAAATAAATTTGAAATTGTATGACGTGAGTTATTAAAAATATGTTCTCCACTCACTATTAATGATATAAGCTCATAATGTTTACTTCCCAACATTAATTTTAATATATATAAAGATTGTGCCTCTAACATTGTAAATTTTGAATTTGTTGATTCATTTATTTTGCTGATTTACATCAATACGTTTTAAATATTTTAACCTACAATTACAGGAGTCTCCAGTTTCATGAATCTGAGCTCTCAATTTTTTGTTAGTATCTTTCATCCTGCCAAAAACTCTTTCTCTTCTTACAGCTTTCATAAGATACACAGTTATTGATCATACTCATTCATTTTGAATGTATGTGATTCCAGTTTTCACTTTTCTCGCACAATATTACTAGTAAAACAACATATGAAGCAATACAATGAAAAAAATAGTGTACATGTAATTCTCCTCCCAAAATAAGACCAATATTGAATAAATCCAGTTCTATTACTCTACACCTGCACTGCAACAGTTAGATTAAAATGACTTGCTTTCCTTTTCCCCTGTTCACTATAGACTTACCTTTTTTTTTCACTATCAAATGGGCCTTGGGTTCGATCCCCGGTCGGGACAGTTTTTCCTGGGTTTTTCCTCACCTGTAAGACCCAAACGGTCCCCGAAATCATATGGCCATCGAAATCATTGTATTCATATTCATCTTAGATTAAGCTTGGGATTAGGGACTCTCCTGGTGCACCACTATCATCATCCATCATATCATCGGGGCAATGTACCCTGGCTTCCAGGCGCCCCAACCTCAGAAGTGGGTTACAAGTATGCCATGCCAGGAGGGAACACCAGGAATGTCGAAGGGCAACCTGGGGCATTTGCAAAAAAAAAAATCTCAGTGACTAGCCTTACTTTTGCTCCATAATTTAGCCCATATAAAAATTCACTGCTCAAGCTATATGAATGTGCCCTTAACTGATTTTTTTTATCACATTTACTGACTTACCTCTCTTTTTCCCTATAGTCTTCAATTCCATCACTGCATTTCCTCAAGAAAAGATAGTCTCCAACGTAACATACAGGAATATTAATTAAATTATTTGGAGTCAATATTAATGTTGATTATCTTGAACATGTTTCGCTTATATCATAATCATTGATATGCTATAATCGAAACATGTTCAAGAACAAATCAACATTAATATTGAGTTAAGATGAACAGACTCCAAATAATTTAATTAAAAGAACCTCAAAATATTACTTCCTAAAATAAAACATTAAATACAGGAATATGTTTGAAAATGACTTGAAAACACTAGTGGGTAACACATAGAAGTAATTATTTTGAAATTATATTTTATTTAATATTTTTCAAAATTATACAATAATTCATATAAATAAACTCTTATTATTTACTGCTTCAAATATCTTATAGTTTCTATCAGATACAACAAAACTGCAAAACAATAAGACTCAGGAACATTTACACTGGTGTCCAAAAGTTTAGGATAATTTGTAAAACGGAAAATCAAAATGCTTAAAGAGGAGCAAGGAGTAGTAAAATTATTTATCAAAACGTTTCTCAGTACATTTAGTTTAGTTTACATACTAAATTATAATATCTCTTCAACAATGAAAAATTAATAGCAATTATAAATGAAAATTGCATTGTTTGCAGTTAAGCCCTGTTCCATAAATCTTCATTTTTAAAGAGAGTTATGATATAATCAGATGTAGTGTAAGAACAGATTGCAGTAAAAATGGCACCAAAGGAAAACCATCTGGACCCTCTGCTTCGGGGTTAGAATTTATTGGGCGGCTAGAAAAACAGGACAGGACACAAACACATAGCACTTAATGTGCCACAAAATGTTATATATAGGTTATGGCGACGGTTCCAAGAGACCGGAGACGTTAGCGCGAAGACCAGCCAGTGGGAGGTTCTTCCAAGAGTTACAAATCCTCAGCAGGAGGATTTGATATCTTGCGGTAACTGCAAGAAGGAAGAAACCGAACAATGTCTGCCAGGACAACTGAGTTCGAACTTGTGGGCCGCCTCAGGTATAAGAGTATCCAGACCAAACTGTCTATAGAAGACTCAGAGCTCGTGGTCTGTATGCTAGGCGGCCTGTTGTAGTGTGCGTTCCCACTCACCATTGATAACAAGAGAGCACGTTTACGGTGGAGTCAGGAACATCGCGACTGGACTCTAAATCAATGGAGCAGCGTGCTATTTACAGACGAGTCCAGATTCAGCTTGAACTGTGATTCGCATCGCGTGACTATCTGGGAGGGAGCAAGGAACTCGTTACAACCCATGAACATCGTGGAAAGACACCATTTGGTGGCGGTGGTCTACTGGTATGGGGAGGTATAATGATGAATGCACGCACAGAGCTTCACATCTTCGCAGGTGGCACTGTTAATGCTCAGCGGTATAGAGAAGAGATCCTGGAACCTCATGTAAGACTTTTCAGGGGAGCTTGTGGGTCCAGAATTCATATTCATGGATGACAATGCCCGACCTCACAGGTCACAACTGGTGGATGAGTTTCTTCAGGAGGAGAAGATATCCAGCGTTATGGAGTGGCCAGCGAGGTCTCCGGATATGAATCCTATAGAGCATGCATGGGATGCCTTAGGGAGACAAATTGCATCTCGTCAGCCTCCTCCGAGGACACTTCAAGACCTTCACATTGCTCTTCATGAGGAGTGGAATTTGCTGAGCATCGAACTCCTGAAAACAACCTCATCACTAGCATGCCACGTCGATGTGAGTCTTGTGTAGCTGTCAGGGGTAATCACACCCATACTAATCATTTGAACCATGGTTGTTCAACTTTTATGTTCGAATTCTGAAATGCAGTTTTCGTTTGTTGTGAAAATGACAAGTGAATGACGTATTCATGCCATTCATGCCACGAAAGAAACAATACAAATACATTGTTAAACTTCCTGATATATATTGTATATCAGAAATGCAGTTGTAAATTTGATTTCATTTTGTGATATATTGTTATTACAGGAAATATGACATACTGTTGGAACGGCAATTCCTCAAATTTAAAAAAAATGACGTCCGTAACCAACTCACTTTATTGCCTCATTATTTACATTTAAGCATAATGTGCAAGATTTTGGAAGTAATTCATTGTTTTATAATACATGACTATTGGAATATCATAAATTTTGTTCTCGATTACAATTTTCTGCAGGTTGATATCTTACAGTTTTTATACTTTGTACTCTCATGTCTCAGAACCACCCTTCCAATGTTACATTTTATTTTGTATGTTTAATTTAAAATTACACAATCTTTCTTAGGAACTACTAATAAAAAAAACACAAATTGCAAAAAAAAAAAGAAAACTTTGTTGCATGACGAGCGTAGAATGCCCTTGGGTTATAGCCAGCTGCTGGCTTAACATCCACATGTGTTAATGACAGGCCAGTGTAGGAGTGACATGTCAGCATGTCAGGTCCCCCAGCCGTTACAGCTGCTTTTCTCAACCTGGAACTGCTACTTATTGCAGTACCCAAATTCCTCTAGATGTGGAATGGACACCTATCCCATACTGGCTGAAATTCCATTGAGAAAATATCTTCCCCCCATGGAGATCCAAACCAGTCCAAGTCCCACAGCTCTGCACCAAGGCCTCTTTTACCTTAACCACTTGGCTACGGCATGGAAAATGAAAGATTATAATATGACACAAATAAAATTTTGAGATTAATTTGAACCAAATTTAATATAAATTAATTCCCTTTAGTGAAACTGTCCCTTATTAAAGTAAACCAAATGAAAAGTGATATTAATAAATTACAATATGAAGTAATGTTACCAGGTTCTTCTTATAAATAAGGTGAGTCAGTTCATCTTACCTCATGAGATGTTTCATTATGCTTGCACAGTACCAAGTTGAAGATAATATGCAAAAATATTGAAACATGTCCAAAATACACAACAATTTATGAGGCAAGATCAACAGACCCACTTTATTAATAAATGATTACCATATCTACTCTATGAGGCTATGAAAATATTGATTAATGAGTCTCTGCCTTACAGCAGCATTGACTCCATAAAAATCATTATTAACCTGGGGATTTACATTCCCTTCCTCCAATAATGCATTCCAAGGAGCAACTAAATTCAAGTTAGGGTCATCCTGAGGCAATTCCTCACCAGCACGTCTTAAAATGTTATGCAGAACAGCAGTGGCCACTATGATAGGAAATGCATTATCCAATTTTACATTTATCCCAACAGCAAGTACTGGAAAGCGTCGCTTCCAAGAACCGAAGAGTCTCTCAACAACATTTCTCGTTCTGATCTGAGATTCATTGTAAAGATTCTCTGCTAACGAAGCAGGGGCAACTAATGGAGGCATCAAATATGACCTACATGGTATCCTGCATCAACGAGCAGAACTGAATCTCCATATAAGCCCTCTTCAAATCTTGCTCTTTGAACACAATTATTAAATATTGTGCTGTCATGGCTGCTTCCAGGCCATCTAGCAACAATGTCACAGAATTCCATATTAGCATTGCAAATGGCCTGGACATTTAAAGAGAAATACCCTTTCCGATTCCTGAATCGTTCTGCATCATCACCCCCAGGAGATCTTATTCTTATATGTGTGCAGTCCATTGCACCTATAGCCTTTGGAAATCTAGCTACTCGATAGAAACTCAATTGGTTTTCTAAAATCAAATTTGCTGTCTGCGGTAATCTTATAAATTGATGTCGCAAATTTGCTATCGCACAACTGACTCGGTGGACGATTCTTGAGGCTGTTGATTTGCTGACTCCTGTATAATCAGCAACACTTAATTGATCGCTGCCAGTTGCATAGTAGCGCAAAGCTAGAAGCAGCTGATTAATAGGTGAAACTGCCTGATTTCTGAAAAAAAAAAAGAAACATAAAATGGTTGCACTTGTATAGCATAATAGCCAACATAATGTATACAGCAGAAATTGTTATTTTATCAATAATTAAATTTTAGGCTATGCAATCAACATAGTACATCAATCATTTATGTTATGCGGGAATGATGCTTAGTCATTCTGTAGCCTGAACGTTTTATATTATTCTGCACATGTTAAAATCATATAAAAGTGTAGCACACATCTGTCACCTATTAGAATGTGCCACACGTTTCCAAGTGTTTGATAGTTCTTGATTAACTTTGATTACATCTCATGCTGCCAAACTCATGCAAGTTGAGTAATTCCACCCAGTGGAATAGTTAGAGGTTAGAGCGAGCATTTTTTATTTTAAGTTTAATTCCTATAATTCTACTGAACTGCCAAAATTTCAAATTGTTTTCATGGTAAAGCTACAATCCAAATAAATTTCATCACAATTCTTTTTCAAATGTTATATTCTGCAATTGATATTTCAAGTTACTTTTTAGTACAGTTCACAGTATTAAGACTCGACAGAAATAATTATTTATAGGAAAACTAAAATACACAATTATAATGATAAAAGCAAATAAGGATAAAACTAGGCTTACTGTGGTATATATATATATAATTATTCTGTTCTGGAACATGTTTTGAGAAAAATGTCAGATCTTATTTGATACTAGATGGATAGGCAGATTATTGTGCAGCATATTGCTCAAATTCCTATAACATCTGGTACTACAAATGTTAATAAAAATAAATAGTAATAAATGTTGGGTACCATTCTGAATAATTCATATGTTATTCTTAACAAAAACCCCAAGTACAAATATAGTTTAGCTTCAACTAATAATAGTTAACTAGGAAACTCACCCTAACCTTATTTTTATTCTTTTTGTGTTGTGTATGTTATTAGTAAATTTCTAGCATAGATTCACTCATTATTAGTTGCATGTATTGTAGGCCTACATGGAATAATTGAACTACTTGAAAAGCAATTTTAATGAACATATACTCACACATTTAAAACCCCAAATACTGAAAAAGGAAGAAAAAATAAACAATCTCTAAAATATTTGACTGTAATTAAATATATGTTTCAGAAAACTTATAACAAGCTAACAGTATATTACATAACCTCATTTTATTTTGTGTCAATCGGCTACCTTCATTTAAAATGTGTATGTAGGGCCTTGGTACGTGTGTATATATAAATTAGGGGTCTGTATCATATTTAATTGTGTACAGTGGTTGTATTATACACGGATAAAGCTAATTTCAATAATAAATTAAACGTTCCTGTCTATTTGAAATGGATGTTAATATCCCAAGAATTTTCAAAGTAGTTCTCACATCATGTATTCAGAATATCCAAAATGCCTTTTAAATATGTGAATAAAATTGTATATAGTTAAATATGGTGTTAAAAAATCATAGGTTATAACACACTTCCTAAACATTCATCATTTTATACCAATTTGCTTACTACATTAAAATATTGTGACATTTATGAACCTATGGTATACTTCGTTTTCCACTGCATGAAGTGGAATTATACATACACGGAGACAATTTCAATATTACATTAAACTTACCTGTCTGTTGGAAATTCTAGTTGATTCTCTATCATATCAAGTACTGATAGAGCAGATGGTTTTCGACAGTCTAAAATGAGTCACAAAATCCAGGTCGTCGTAATTTTCAAAGTATTCAGAACGTTCTTTAATCCATCTAGGGCGCCTTCTGTCCAATTCATCTTCAAAATATGGATCATACTCCTCTTCACGTTCGAAGATTAAATTTTCTAGTCTTTCACGCGCCATGTTGATATAGAAATCACCCTCCGTTATAATCACCCTTCGATTCTACCGACCAAAATCGTGCGGTACTGTTTACTAACGAAATACGACGAAATAACTCCCGGTCAAAAGTTACTGTTGTTGGTGAAACGCAAATTGTAGTGAAACTGGGAAACGCGCCGTTTAATTCACCGATAACACGATTACCTGTGTTGGTGAAACCGGCCCTAAGACAGCCTTAACTCTAGGACGAAAATTTTCCAGTAGGTCCATGAACATTTGTGGATACATGACAATACATTATTCTTGCAGAGATCTAAGCAGAGAAATTAAAATCCTTGGTTGATGGGATCTGGAGCGAATTCTACTCTAATTTTTCCCACAGGCCTTGGATTGAGATCAGGGCTTCAGGCCTGCCAGTCCATTTCCTTAAGGTTGTTATATCCAAACCACCTTCCTATTAACCTTGCTTTATGGCATGTTGCATTATTGTGATGGTAGAACAATGGTCCTCTCAAAACTAGTCAGTAAAAAATACTTTCTAATGACTTTTAGATTGTCTTTCGGTTCTATTAGAGGAACAAGTCCGTTCCATGAGTAATGCTCACATTCTGCAATGGCTCCTCATCCAAATTTCGCTGTTTACACAATACAGGCTAGCATATATCGTTCACCTGGCACTCGCCACTCCCAAGCATTTCATCAATTATATCAGTCAATTGAAAAGATGAACAGCTCAGAATGCGACTTGTTAGGCGGCTAGCGTCCTGTCTGCCTGCTTTCAGTAGAGAAAGACGGCATGTGGACGGATATTTACACCAAAAAAATTGTTGTGTATACCGCCAAAGCGTGAACGGATTTAGTTATTGTATGCATTGTTCAATCACTAATGCCTTGGATTGAGACTGGCAGCTACACTTGGCCCCGTTTATTAGTTGCACTAAACCTACTGAAGTGTGAAGTACGTATTATACATAATATACCGCGGAGGATTATATATTATCTGTTTCTTTATATTTTGATGGTGAGGGTAATATATAATACAGTATAATTGTGTTGTTATCCATGTAGAGGGTAAGCCATTTCAAGCATTAGCTAGAGAATGGATGAATGACGCATCCATTAACCAATGAGAATTAAATATTTATTGTTTTATTTACTTTATACAACATATGTTTTAATTGAATTGTATTTTTTATGACTCAAGTCATTCCACCCAACCATCAGATCTTAGAACGTGACTTGTCTCTTAAAATATTACAATGATTCAGTTTCCAGTGGCAGCGGTCTTTATGCCATTACAGACAATAATTGGTATTCACAAAGGAAATTGTTTGAGTCGTGACAGCTGCCTAACCATGATTATTCATTTTCCTCTGCTCACGACTTACAGGTATGTTGGCACGACAGTCTCTCAGGTCATTGTGTGCTTGTGGTGGTAACATCATATTTCTAGTATGTAAACATTTTGAAACTGTTCAAATTGGCAGGCTTACTCTTTACATGGTACTAGTTATCATGCCACATTGGAAGTCACTGAGCTCTATAGACTAACTATGTATTTCTAACACTAAACGGTACACACCACATATCTAGAAAAAGTTCACCTGAGCGTAGCTGCGTTGTAGAAAGACCCCCTAAACTTTTAAAGATATTGTGTATACGGAGCTGTGAACTCAACTCTCAATCCTTCAAACGTCTTTCCTGGCTCTGACCAATTGATCGACAAACCTTACACACTCTCGTTCTGATTTTCCAAATTATATTAATTTCTAACCCTGACTACTTCTGTTGTCCTAAATCACGTTTTTAATAACAAACCACATAATAATTTACACTTAACACCACCCTGAACTCAATAGGGCCTAAATCGCCATTCTATGTCTTGCAAAGTGTCGTCCTTGCGATCTTGGAATTTTCTCCCTCTTCTAATTAGAACCTACTGGACGATAAAGTACTCCAAAAGAACAATTAATGTAATGTTATTAGTAACTAGCCTGTCTGACTATCTTTGTTATTTTGATCAGATATTCTGTCTTCTTGTACATTTATCTTTGTTACTATTATTTTAAGTATTGCCATCGTTCATTAAACACAGATAATAAAAAAATGTAAAATTATAAACATCCATCCATCCATAGTAATTCTGCCCGAAGGCAGGTCCTTCACTACAATCGTAGCATTTTCATGCTATGCTAGCAGCTTTACTAGGGAATTGTAGGTGTGGTAGCTTCCCGTTGCTTTCCACACCGGTGAAGGATGGTGATGATGATGATGATAATGATAATGATAATGATAAGGATGAAGATGATGGCCATATGATTTCGGGGACCATTTGGGCCTTGAAGTTTTCCTGACATTTACCTTACAGGTGAGGAAAACCCCGATAAAAACCTCACCCAGAAAAAGTGCCCCGACCGGGGATCGAAACCGAGCACCCTGCGTGACAAGGCAGCACGCTACCTTGAGACCACAGCGGTGGACTTCATGAACATATTGTCATGTATTGTGTTATTACTCGCTGAACTCTGTAGGGAAATAAGCGTAAGTATATTAGCCTGGTCAAGAAATTCCTTCAAGGTAGAACCCATTTTCCCACGCTGAACATACGGAGTATATACATACATGTCAATACCTTTAAAATTCATATTAAAGCACCGTTGATGTTATGTAACAAGATATTAAATTACCTAAGAAAGTCTAAGACCGTAACATAACTGTCTTTAATATCTACCGACTTCCAAAATACTTTACACATGACCAGACAATAAACTTAATATTTATTAAATTTTTCTTCAAACTAAAACAGTTATTTTCACCTCTCGCAACTGGAATTCCCTTCCACAAGAAATAAGGTGCTGCCGGATATTGGCATGTTTTAAAAGAAATCTAATTTACATTAGCTCTAACCTCGACTTCATTATTCCCCAGTGTAAGGTATATATATATTAATTGGTGTTTCTCATATAATTTATCATAATTATATTATTATTATTACTATTGTCATAAGTATTTTTATTGCTATTATCCTATAAAAATATTGTTTGTACATGAAATTTACATTGCTACATTTAATGTATCTCTAACTGTTTATAATTATTACACATCCAAGTTAACTGTTCACGGGCGGAGGGGAAGTTTTAGCGCTAGTGTTGCCGATCAACTGAATCTGAGGAAGGGATGTAGGAGAAAACTGTACATCCGATCACGTATTGAAATTTTTCAACTTCAAATGTGGGGGGAGAATCTCTAAACACGTGTGAAAGTTCTTAACATGGTTGTCAAATTAGTCATTTAAGCATGGAACGCCCAAGCGGTCGGATCATTTAAAATCACAGTATTTGTCGTCTCTCTATTACCAGCCTCACAATAAATCACAGGTGGCAACATGTAATGAGAAGGGCATGGAAGGGACAGCTCATTCCTAGACGTAACCCCAAAAGTAACAGGGTTGTCAATTTAGTCATTCTGCCACTGACCGCGCAGAACGACGGATCGTTAAAATACATAGTATTTGTCAGCTCTCTACCTGCCAATCAAACAACATAATACAAAGGACTGGAAGTGGCAACATAGTAAGGAATAGAAAGAGAAAGGCAGTTTGTTAGTTAACATATTTTCCGCCTGTACAAAACACTTGGATGGGTAATAGTATAGTGTATATCTATATTTGTCAAATGTTTATTTGTATTTGTGCTGGTTGAGTGGAAGAGAAGGGCCTTATGGCCTTAATTCTGCCAGAATAAATAAATCACTATTATTATTATTATTATTATTATTATTATTTGTTATTCATACAATCTTCAAACACCCTCAAATAACTGAAATGCCGCCTTCGTCACTGAATTCTTTACTAGACAGTATTTTTTTCTTATTTCTACACTCAAAAAGAGAATACAACTTTTGGGACAATAACGGTAGCCCTCAATAGTAACTGGTACACATGCCTCCTGAAGTAAAATAAACAATTTATAACGTAATTTTTATTATAATTCACTGTCCACTTTGCTCATTAAGCATATTAAACTGAACATCTTGCACATGTAACTTTTTAACAACCTTTTCCAAGATATATATACTTACTTACTCACTGGCACTATCGAATCCGTAGGTTCATGACCGTGCGGACATAAGCTCTCTATACATCCCTATCCTGAGCTAATGCTTTCCAATCATTTCCTGTATAATCTACTTCCCTCAAATCATAGTTAATATTGTTCTCCCACCTCATTCTTGGTCTACCAACTGGGCGTTTTCCTTCTGGCTTTCCTACAAGAAGTTTCCATGCACGTCTTTCATTGCCAATACGCGCAACATGTCCTGCCCATCGCAGTCTACGATATATATATATATATATACTAATTTTTTTTATAATATGTAATCTTTCTCGATTTGTTCTTACACTTTCTGAAATTATCCCCCGCGTTACATATATATAACCCTTACAAATATTTATTCGGGACGAGATGCTTGCCTCCTAGTCCACTTTGAACTTATTTATTTATTTTTTTTCCTGCAACTAGTGGCAACTTACCTTAATCATTTACCTATAAAAGAAGAATTAACATTTTTTTACTATTTACTACACATTTGAAGAACAAAATTTAAAATGACTAACACTCATAAATCATTCAATTTTTTATATATACATAAATTGACATGTTTTCCATATTCACAGTCTTTATTTGTATCACTTTGTTTTGTTTTATTTTATTTCCATTTCATTAAGCACTTATTTGATTCGGCCCACTGAAATCACTGAATCACACGATGTCATTTGACACACGTTGTCAGAACATATCACATAGCCCATACGTGCATTAAACACTTTTTTTAGTAATCACACCTGGTTTAAATGGGTTATACATATCTTCATCAATCAAAACTTTTCTCCCTATCAACCTTATATTTATTTCGCGATTTATTCTTCTGCAGATTCTCCTCTGACTCTATACTTTCCCTTTGAATAGGTCATGTATTTAGCTTTCTTTGAGTATTTCTTATCACCCATTCCTTCCTTTCTCATTTTCTGGTTACTACTCTTTCTTTTTGAATAAGGCTTCTGCCTCCTTGTCCACTTTAAATTTCCTACTATGGGACTTAACTACCCTATAATTACTTCTTTGCATATCTTTCAATTGTGTTACCATACGGTGCGCTCTATTTTCATTCAATTCACTAGGCTTTAACGCCTTCTGGGGTTAAGAATGTGCACGGCATGCTCTACATTTTCTGATTAAAATTCAATTTCATTTTTCGTAACCGAATTGCCAGCGATACTGGCAGTCGCTGCCACCTCAGTTACCTCACTCACACCATATGTACTCCTATGTTCAGAACAAGAAGCATTATTTATTTCTACAAAATTACTTTCATCGTTCATTTCTTTGCTCTGTCCACCGGGATATTCTTTTTCACTATTTAAATATTCTACTTCCTTATTTATTAGCTGCTTATCAATCCCTTTCGGTACTTTATCAAAACGATTATTTAACACGTCCTCTACAGTTACGATCATTTCTTCTTCTTCGTGGTATACATGTATCATTCAATGGATCTTGTTCTGTATAACATCCGTAACGATGTTTTGTATTTCCCCGATTTTCTCAATGTCCCCTCTAATTTCTATTCTGACTGAGTCAATGCTGGACTTAATTTCTTTAGTAAATATACTGAACATGTTTATTAGATCATCCCTACAAATATTCACCTGCTTTGTACTCGTATTTTCATGTGTCCTAAGTTCTCTGTTTTCCTCCAATGTTTTTCTTTTTATTTTCAATTCTAACCTGGTTTCAATTTTCGATCTACTCTTACAGATTAACCATTACTTTCTTCGTATCCCTATACAATCAAGAAGCTCACTATTTTTAACATATAATATATATTCTTAAATCAACTTCAATTTAAACAAACATATGTAATTATCATTTCCAAGAAACGAATTTTTTTATTTTATCATATATTCCAATATCTTATACTTCATGGAAGAAACCAACTAATTTGATCCCTGGTTAATTACACATGCATTCTCTCTTACAGACATTCATTCCCTCCCTATATTAAAAAAACATTTTATTTCTCTTTACTTTAATTAATTATTTATTTTCTTCATTAATTTTCTTTTTATTTGACTTACGTACTTTGACATCTTCAGAGTCGCCGTAATCTGTTGATCGGGTCTACTTCTGGTTTCCTTCCTGCATTTTCTCCTCGTAGTCTAGCGCCGATAGCTAATTCTCCTTTCCTCTTATTTATTTTGGAGCTCCGCTGCTGGCATCGTTCAACAGCGGTCACCTGGTTTTTCTCGTTCACATGTTTTTTTTTTTTCACTGGCCACTGTTCATCTTTCACACGGCATTTGAAATCTACTGTTCAGTAAAGTTCAGGCCACATCGTTGGAGCGACATTTGTAACGGAAAATGTGAAATAGGTCGGGCTGAAATTCTTGATTTAACCGGTGATAGGTAAGGAACAATTTAAGGTAATTAGTGATAAAACTAATTTTAGGCAACGTGATAGAAGGATTTTATTAATTTTCTTTTCCCTCAATAGTGAGATATACATTTTTCTCATATAACTTGGCTGAGAAACGGCCAAACCCACGACTAAGATTTAATAATATTTATCGCGGATCTTTCTTTTGTACGTTCCCCTAATGGGAACACTCGCTCCACTCAATTTCACTATCGGGGATCACTCGCCCCTATTGCTTCACTACTGACTATAGGGGAGCACTCACTCCTCTTGCTTTTGATTTTTTAACTTAATAACAGTATGTATTAAATATTTCAGAAAGTTGTGGATTTGACAAATTTTTCCGTCGCCAATAAAATTTTTATTCAATATTTTCATTAGGTACAATAAATCGTTTGACACACCTTTATAGGCTAAATGTGCAAGTCGATATAGACCTACTAAATTGAGGGCGTGGCCTTTTACAGGACTATCTTTATTTCCAAGTTACTCGAGGTCAATAATCTTTCTAGCTGTCCGCTATGTTTTTGGAGGCTACGTATTTTTTTCTCTTTTGAAATTTCATAAAAGCAATAAACTAGTCATATCATCCCACCTAACCTATAGATGTTTCCCTTTTGAGTTTTTAACCTAGGGAATTTGCGTAAAGTCTAAGACCGTAATATAACTGTCTTTAATACATACCGACTTCCAAAATACGTAACACATGACCAGACAATAAACTTAATATTTGTTCATATTACTTCAAACCCTAACAGTTATTCATACAATCTTCCAACACCCTCAAATAACGTAAAACGCCGCTGTTCGCACTGACTTCTTTACTAGACAGTATTTTTTTTTATATTTCTACAATCAAATAGAGAACACAACATTTGGGACAATAACGGTAGACCTCCATTGTAACTGGTACATTAATTACAAAATTAAATTAAAATTATATGAAAGCAGAAAATTATAGAAATGCATTTTTAATTATATGTTTTGAAAATTAACGGGTAAATTCGTAAGACCGAAACTGAATTAGATGACGAGTCATATCGACTCAAGTATATAGCGGATTAACCAAACCACTAACTCATATTTTATCGATAAATTAAATTTTTAATAGGACTGTACCACGAATTCGTAAAAGCAAAGATATACACAAGCATTGTAAGAATATTTTGTTCGTGATATTCTAACTCACTTTGTTTTATCTCAGAGAGACAAAATATTTGAAGACAGTAAGTAATGAAAGACCACAGAGTCTCTAAACTACCACATTCTCCATACACTCTTAAACAGGCACCCCAAAACTACGGCCCGCGAGCCGGACACTTCTATCCGGCCTCTGTAGGTCATTAGCATTCTAATAAATAACATATGCTAAGGATGGGTATGTAATATTAGTCAATCAGTAATGGAACAGGAACTTGTGAAATAAGTTACGATATAACGGCATATCAAGAAAAATATGAAAAAGCAGACACTTAGAAAAATAATAAAAATAATAAAAATAATAATATTAATAATATTAATATTAATAATAATAATTATTATTATTTACTTATTTCAGCAGCTTTCACACTATTTTACATAATTTCCCTGCGCCATTTAATATACTGTAATTCTCCACCACATCTTTCTGTCATTCCAATCTCCATCGACCAATACTCCCCCCCTCATGCTGCTCAAAACACCTTCAATCCATGTTCGTCCAAGTGACACCTCTTCTAGTATTATTCTAGGGGATCTGTCTTCCGTCATTCCTTTTACATGATCATACCATTTTATTGTTATCCTTTTATGAAATCCATAAATTCATTTTTGAACATTTATCTTTCGTTTAATTGCACTGCTTCTTGTTTGATCTTCTCTAGAAATTACAGCTTAAGTTCTCCAAAATTCCATTTCTGCAGAAATTTATTTACTAATTGTTCTACATTTTAATTCCCATGTTTCTGCATCGTATGTCACTGTACTCATTATTGAATTCAACCAGTTGTTTTTACATTACAAATTATATTCTGATCCAATAAAACAGTATTTAATTTTGATATTGCAGATTTACTCTTATATATCCTCCCATTAATTTGAGCATCACGAATTCTATGTACACTATTATGATCTTTAAGATTTCCGGGCTATAGGCCGTGGTCTCGAGACTTGAAGTCCCCAACGTTTCGCCGGCAGTCTCTGGAGAAACGCCGAGGAAATTCAAGCCTCGAGACCACGGCCTACAGTCCGGAAATCTTCAAGATCATCATAGCAACTCCGGCCGTGAAAGCCTAAGTCAATCTATGTACACTGATTTTATTTTCGTCCCCATATATACATATTCATCACATACTTCTACTTTTCCATATCTGTCTTCTGAAACCGGACCTTTTCATTTGTCTCGTAATAAACAGGACAAAAAATTTCAACCTTTTCTTAGAACTTGAATGAAATTATGCGATTATATATATATATATATATATATATATATATATATATATATTTAACCTATGCTGAATTCAGATCTGCAATCCAAAATGTTCTATCACGTACCATTTCTGCAGGAAACGTGATTGAAATTTTCCATATAAATAAGAACGATATTAACCCATCAGCGTGGGGGGATTTAAATCCCCTGACTGTTCTCAGCTGAGGGAGGATTTCTTGGAAAGGCATTTAAATTTGTAAGTTAGAAAACAAAGTTTTGTAAAACGTTTATATCTTGTTTGATATTTAAAATATCCAAATAGAAATTTTAAAATGTATTCAGCTATACGTGAGGCTAATTATTATAATTGTAAACTAGAACAATACAAATAAAATTTATAAAACCGTATCTTAGAAATTAAGTTAGTTGAAATTAATTTTAAGCACCCCTGCATACATTATCACGCTTCATAGTCAGAGCATCTAAGTACTGTATCTTTCTGTTTATTTCTTTTATAACACACAACACATATTTTATTAGGGAGGGCTTTATTTCTTCTCGGTGGTATTCTTCCTAGAAAATGCATAGTAACTAGTCTCGGTACCGTTGAATAACATCCGGGAACCTTTCTTTCTATCCCACCCCTATGTTGCACAAGTTACGCTTCATCAAGGTCAATGCGAAAAATATTTTGTGGTGAATTCTCCCTACAGATAATCATGTTGTTCAATTAGCAATATTTAGAAGACGGATAATATTTTCATGTAATAGTTTTTATTTTCTTACATTCCAACAAATATACTTGTAACAAAATTAGTCTTTTAGGTCCAAGGATCCTATATTATAATCTACAATAGATTTTGTTTGTTTTCCAGTTCCTCGTCTAAGCATTTTGTAATATTTTCACTATGTTTCTTTGTAGGGGCCATGGCGAAACACTGCCACCCTCGAGGTAGTCTAACAGGATTGAACAGAGTCACTCATCCAAGTTACAATTTCTTTCACAAATTTAGTGCCATATAAGTGTCACATATTTCATTTAAAAGAAGAAACCTTCACCAAACCTACCCATATAAACAAAGTTTTAAATAGTTTCATGGTTTCCAGAAAGAGAGCAGAGAAACGCGGACTAACAGTCTCTAACGCAGTCCATAAAAACAATGAGGAACTGCATGAACAAAAAAAATATATAAAAAATATAAATTGTATGTTAATTGAAAGCTTGAGATCTCCTCTATAAGATTGCAATTAACAAATTGTGTTGTCATTGTGTATTTTACAAACAATGATAACAAATCGAATGCGCCGGATATAGAACATGATCAGCCAGCACTTCAAACTTACTGACATTTAACAATAAATTATACAATTTGAAAATAAGTTATAACTTATTATTAATTTCATTCATCAAATAAAAGTGTATTCTTTCCTCTACAAAATTATATTATTTAGTCATTTATTTAGTGAATCATTCCCGAAAAATAAGAACTAGTTTCGGTAAAGAAATCATGCGGACGGTGCTCGTCACTCCGCAGAGAAGAAGTGCTTTATTCATGCGGATGGTGCACGTCACTCCACGCTGATGGGTTAAAATAAAATAAAAACCCGAACATATTTAATTTCATTATTCTGGTAATTCCTTGAGTTACGTTTATAAACACAAGGATTATTAAGAAAGAAGTGTACATACTAATTACTATCGGGATGACCTAGTGACAAATTTTCTGATTTATAATCAAAAAAGTGTAGAAATATTGAAAAAAGAAATTGAGTTTACTCACATTCTAAAAAGGTTTTCTGGAATATTTCCGTTAGTGGACAACATCAGAAATATCCCTAATTAGCTGCCAAGAATAGTCAGCTAACATGCAGAGTGGCCATTTTCCTCTGTACCATCTTTCCATGACATATATATCTTGACGAAAACATTCTCCGTGTTCATCGCTGACTGCCCCCAGGTTCGGATGAAAGAAGTGCAGGTTTCAATGTAGAAAATTTATTTTCAATGATATTACACCCCAAGTTTTTATGTATCCCTAGCATGTTCTCAATAATTTCTTTACAGTATTCGGCCCTTATATTTTCCAGAAAGTTAGCAGACATTATCTTGAATCCCACCCATGCTGCTTTCTCACTGTCCTCTAGCACGTCATCAAACGTCTTGTATTCCATCACTTCTTGAATTTGTGGCCCAATAAAAATGCCTTCCTTCAATTTACCTTCACTAACTTGGACACTTTCTTTCAAGTGCAGAAAACGTTTACCATTTTTGTTTAAAGCCTTAACAAAATTTTATTAAGCATGGCTTAATATGAAGAGGGGGAAGCAATTTTCTTTTAAACTAATATTTGGTGTATAACATTCTTGTCCCCGGGTAGCATAGCTTAGAGGTCATTCTCTTACTTCGTAATGTTTCTGTTTAGCTCGGCTGTCCCAGTCGCATAAAATGTAACAAAACCTGGTGAAACCACTCAACATTGTAAAAAATAACACTATGACTTTCAGATCTCCACATATTTTCTATTCATATTATGTGTAGTTAAGAGCTTTTAAAAGTAAATTCATATTCTCGTATGTTTCCTCCATGTGAGTAGTATGAGCTATAGCTATAAGCACAGCAGGGTAAATATTACCATATTGTAGCAACACGGTTTTAAACTTCACTTGAAGGAATCGATGAAAAGGCGCCATTCTGGTGGATTGCAAATTTTACTGCTCAATTGTTCCATTAGTCCATCAACATCATTACAATAGACAAGTTAATTTTTCTGTGAAAAAAAATGGATTTATAAGGACGTTCACGTTTTCTATAAGTTCTTTTGACATAGGGTTCAAGCAAGTACCACTTCTGTAACCGAAAGCCTAATAGGTCCGACTGTCGTTTTGTTAATTTGAGATCCCTTATTAGTTTGTTATGTTCAGTGTTATATCGTGAGGGTCAAGGTTCAGTTTCAGGATGGCTGGATTGGTCATCATGAAAGGTCCATACTTCAGGTGGCTTAGGAATTGATAGGGAAATGTCATGAGGTAATGGTCTCATAGCCGAGGGAATATTCGGATAAATTATTACATTCTTTGATTTGGATGGGAACTTTAATTTTTGTCAGGCAAATGTAACAGTCAGTAATATGATCTCTTGATTATCTCCAAATCATTGGTATATCAAATGGCATTGGTTTATGAGTGACATTTATCCAAGCCTTGAAGGTAACGTGCACATCTACTACAACATATATCTGGCACCTATCCCTTCCCTTGGGCTCCAACCTTGCATCAAAAATATAATCAATACCACTTAACTGCTGGACCTAAATATTTGCGTTGATATTTTGTCGTAAATTCACCGCAGATATAGCTAAATAAGTTTTGTGAATTAAAACATTTACGAGACATGTTAACACAATAACATTCGTAATACAGATTTAATAAATAATATGTAGAAAACACAGTTCACTGCACCTTACGCACCAATGTAATATAAATACAATTTAGAGAACATAATTCACTGTACCGCACAAAGGTAAATATTTAACTGATTTTCATTGAGTCTGCATTTTTAAATTTCTCTTACGTTGTTGACAATGTAATTTGGAATTACTTTTCTGTGATTACATAGAAGATAAAAGTTATTTTTAAATGATTGCTTTTGCACTCTGCTTCAACAATAAAAGTCGGGACGTTAAGAGACCTTAATAAAATAAATTGTGTAAACATATGATGAGCTACACCATGCAATCGGCCATGCAATTTATAGGGCCCATACATTCAAACAGACCACCCAGTAGGCTGGAAATGTTTCTTTCCCAGTAATACAGTAATAACGTGTTGTCAAATAACCCTTCAAGAACAAGGGTTGGAGGGTGAGGTAACCGGAATGCAATAGATTATATATGCAATAGCCCGCTACTATCATCTCCGTCGGGCCGCTAGTATAATCGTAAATCGGCAATTATTTGAAAACCGCAGGTGATAACGTAAAAGGGACTTCAGTTTAGATAAAAATATGTTGAAACATATAATTTTTGCAAGGCGCAAATTTCCGTGTTGTCCAGAGATAATAATCATAATAATAATAATAATCCACAACACATATAATAAGGTCTATGGTCCGCGTCATTTCGATGTTCTTTCATTTGGACCGCGCTAAAAATAAATTTAGACGGCTGTGCTGTAAAATATATTTTGAATTTTATAAATTAGATACTGCACTTGAAATACAGTAATAATAAATGTACGTTCTCCACGCCATAGCGTAGTGGTTATGGCTCTGCGCTACAAGTCGGAAGGGCGAGTGTTCAAGTCCCGGTGGGGGTCAGGATTTTTAAACTGACTAAAAACCTTCTGGCGGCACTATGGCCCTGGGGTCGACTCAGCCTCAAACGGAAATGAGTATAAGACGCTTGTTCTGGGGGTAAAGGCGGCCGTCACGCAGGGCTTACAACCCGGCTGACATCAAGTGCCGATTGTCTAGAAAAAGTGGGAGCCTTAACCTCCTATAACCCCAAGGGCTTCTCGGGGCCTGTAGTGGGATCACTTTACTTTTACTTTACTTTACACTCAGCGTACACAGCTATTTTACAGTTTATTTTGAGGAAACCACTTGCCGTCTCGGTAGACACGTGACTAGCGCACAAGGCTACCCCGACTAGGATCACAGATTAAAATCTCGGCGGTTCCGTAGGGGTATTGATGGTGGGCCATCCTGGCGTCATTCGAGTTTTTCTCGGTGTTCTCCCGTTTCCAATAATTCCATCCTAACAACACTCTCCATTCACCATTCTCTCTACTTCATGTAAATTCCTATCACCATTCACCTCATCTCATATTAAAAAATAGCTTGATTGGCACCAATGGGTGTTAAAAATATATAGTTGCAGGGATCTAGTGGGATGCCCACTACGATGCTGCCTCGTGACTCCAAGCCTGAGCAATGGAAAAAGTCACGAGGGGCCAACGGGAAGTTTGTAGTTCCCAAGTACTTAAACCAAAAATGGCGGTATGGGTCATGAGAGAAGAATCTGGTGTGCCGAATCCGAAAGACAAACTACTACTCACATAACAACTTAGAGAGAGTTCATTCAATTAATTCAAAATGTGATAGCGCAATAGATATTTCAAGTCGCGTGTTCAGAGCAGTCTGCTCGCTCAATCTGAATAAAGAACTAAGGAAAGAAGCACCTGAATAATATTAGTGGATAATTGAGAATTAAATAAAGATACAGATTATGAAATGACACGAGCACTTTTTAAATATCTTATTATCGAATATTAAAGAATATAATATAAACGTGGCTATTCATGTAACTAAAAACTTGACAAGTATGCATGATTAATATTTTTGCACAAGTACGAAAAATTTCTCTGCGACACAAGGAGTAAAACATGCTTGATTAAGCGCAAGTTTTCTCATGAACGATGTTGAGTTCGGATGACGATGTGCTCGCTTAGGCTACTTTTCGTCTTGTCCACAAGGCAGAAACGTGAAAGAAGAAACGTGATACATCGTGTAAAGAGTCGTTAAGGAAAATAAAAACTTAATCCCATTTTAACATAATGAGTGAATTGAAGATATACCCTCGTGATTTGCATAAATATATATGAGAATGAATTAAGGAATTTATTTGAACTGCTATTAATTTATAATTAGAGAGTACTGATAAAATAGTAAAACCAACTTGTGCTTTGCATAATTATTTAATGTCAACTGTGGATCAATTCTACGATCCACCTGAATATCTAGTCTCTGAGAACATAACAAATGGGACAATCCTACCCGGTTAACGTCACAGAATTCCAACAATCCCCCCTTTACAAAATTCTCATATCGCTGAAAATATACCATTTCATGCTAAACAAGTACCGGTAAGGCAACAAATTATGGATTACTTCGTAAATGAAAGACAACTGAAAATGTGTGCACTCGTATTGAAGATATGTCTAAATAATTAAAAATAAAACAAACGAAGGCAATGTGCGATTATAAATTATATTAACAGTAGATAACACTTATCTCTCTATCCAAGTTGGACCAGCGTTTCTGGGACTGATACTTACTTGTGTAAGTTCTTGGTACTCACGTTCCTTTTCAATTGTGTAAGTGCGGCTTGTACAAGGTTGCACGATTCAAACTGAATCCAGCATCAAGCTGCTTGTACACTGCCGCACAGAAAGACTAAGCGCTTGAAATATTCAAAGTCTGACGTCTTCCGCACTGCTCATGCAAAGCATTGTTCACACGACTACGCAATATTTCGGTAAATTAAGTTCCCTCATTTGGTTCAGTGGGCTGAAATATGTTATATATCAGAGTGGGTAGTATATGCAGAGGCTCTGAAGTACGTAATATTTGTATTAACCCAACATATATATGTAAAAGAAGAAACAATCTTGCTGCTCGTAATTTGTATATGAATAAGGAGCTATGGAATGCACGCTAACAAGTCATACATACGGTAAAGTAGATGGTTATTGCAAGAATCGTGAGAGTCAGTGCGGTATATTTTTATTAATTTGGAATCACTTCACTGCATTTTTTTAACAAACTGATTTCCAAACACAGATCTAGGAAGTTGTAAACAGTTTTTCTTTACAAACGCTATTCGTCTACATATTATGTCTAGCAATATACAACGAATATAATACAGTACACGTAAAACAGGAAAACGTCACAAGCAACAATGCAAAAATTCTAAACATAAGAGTAATAAATAATAGTTTTAAGAAACTAAAACTACACGCTTCATTAGAAAACAAAAAAAATGAAAAATAATTTTAATTTCCAATACGCTTGGGATAAAATAAAGTGGTCAACAAAAAAATCATCTCCAACACATGTAGAATAAAATTAGAGTTATCAACAAAAAGAAAATAATTTTACCATCAAAAGCGTGGTGTGCTCTATATCAATTAATATATTTTATAATAAACATATATTGGTAAAAGTAAGCTCTCTAAGAAGAAAATGTAAAAATCACAAAAAGCACCCCACGCTTTTGATGGTAAAATTATTTTCTTTTTGTTGATAACTCTAATTTTATTCTACATGTGTTGGAGATGATATTTTTGTTGACCACTTTATTTTATCCCAAGCGTATTGGAAATTAAAATTATTTTCCATTTTTTAGTTTTCTAATAAAGCGTGTAGTTTTATTTTTTAAAATTATTATTTATTATTTATTTTTTAGTTTTAATATTTTGCAGAATAAGATAAAAATGTAAATATCTTTAAATTCGATACTTTTGTAGTATGAACTAAAAGTAATACTCTTCTATAAAAAAAACCCTCCCAGCCGGATTTGAACCAGCGACGTATGGATTACTGAATTTATATACCTTTAATAGTTCACTGCTCTACCAACTGAGCTGTTACAACGATTGACTAAAAACTCGACAAGTCCGCAACCTGTTATACCAGTTTTCAGTTTTTTGATTTTCGGATGATTCTGGCCAGGATTTTAGAAACAAAATATGAAGTTATTGTATTGTCACGGGTCCTCTACACGTATACAAAATTTCAAGTCGATCCAATGTTTCTAAGTGGGTGAAAATCGCGTTTAAAGATTCCGTTACATTGATACAAAAACACTTTTTTTGATTTTCTGATGATTATGCCCAGGATTTTAGAAAATAAATATGAAATTATTGTATTGTCACGGGTCCTCTGCAAGTATACAAAGTTTCAAGTCGATCCAATGATTTTAAGTGGCTGAAAATCGCGTTGAAAGATTCCGTTACATAGATAGATAGATAGATAGATAGATATAGGTCAAGCTAATATAAAGCGTGTAAAATATCCAGTGTTGAGGTGCCAGCTACCGCAAGTCATCCCTTATGATTGTATAGATCATAGTAAATTGTTCTTAAAAAGCTGCATTTCATAAATGCAACATAATATCTGTAAACATTATCAGTTCATAAACAAAAGAGTTGGGTGCTAAAATTTGTTTGTCAAAATAGCATAACTACAATAAACAGTGAGGGGCGATATACATTCAGACGTGTAAACATCTAGATACAAATATTTGGACAGTATAATTAATAATACAGTAATAATAATAATAATAATAATAATAATAATAATAATAATTTTATTATTATTATTATTATCTCAACCAGGGCAAATTAGAAATATTATATTGATATAGTATATATGTTTTTAATAATTATTACATTATTATTATATTACTAGCTAATACACGGTGTGCGCTGCTACTCCTAAATAAACGTTATTGTGTTTTTACCACCAGCCGTGCGCTGTTATACTCTACTTTTTTGTAGAGTTTTTTTAGATGTTCAATTCTGTGTACATCAATTTGTGTATTTATTATGGTTTAGGCAGCGTAAGCCATTTATGCGTCTAAGTAGGGACTTTATTTCACGTTTTTCACTACAAAGGTTGATTTTTAGGGGTGAAGTGGTTGAGTATTACAACTCTCTTATAGCCTATGTTCATTTCCCGGAATCTCCTGAACATTTTTCAAAAAGCACCATCTCAATCGGATGATCGGAACGGCAGAGCACGCTTGCCCGGGAATCTACTTATCTCGATCGTCTTCGTATAAAAAACTCAAAGCGCGACAGAACTTGAAAGACTTTTGGCTGACCAGCCGGCTGTTGGCCTCATATCCACATGTGTTAATCGCAGAGGTAGACGATCATCTAGCCAGTGTAGGGTGACATGTGGTCAGCATGTCGGGTCCTCCAGCCGTTATAAGTTTGTATTCTCACCTGGATTCGCTACGTATTGTCTCACGATGCTGGGTGGGCACCGCACAGAGGGCCAGATACGAAATCTAGCTGGAAAAAAAGTATTTTACTCACTCTCGCCAATTCATCATTTTTCACTCTAAAATTATTGCCGGAATCTTCAGTTATCTGCAAACGAGGGTAGAATTATAAAATTTGTGTAGACAATATATACATCGGAAGTTGCCGATTGTTAAGAACTCATCTGGACCGCATCCCAGTTGTGAACCGATCTGTAGAAATAAGTACGTTTTGCATTAAAGTTCAGTGAGTTATTCTTCTTATTCTATATGGATACTTTACCTGAAGGTTTTGTAGTTTTCATTGATATATTTAAGATGTTTCTTTTACAACCAGATATTGTGTTAAATACACGTGGAAGCATACCTTCGAAACACTAAAAATTTACACAATCGTTTTACTTTAAATTGAGCTATGAAATAAAAAACAGTTCTAAATAGTAGTACAAATTTTAGTTATAATATTGAGTGATTTATGGACTTCAATTCCCGCACAATAACATGTGTGAAAATTATTGCGTTTTTTGTAATTAGCTTTATTATTAGAGGAAGCGGACGCCAGCTGATACCTATATTCGCGCGCACAGAAGTGTTTGATTTAATATATGAAGAAAAGTGATCGATAGAGATAATAATAATCCTATATTAATAAATTACAGTTAGTGGATGTTCGGAGAATGTTTAAGCAAAAATGTAGAAACATTTTTTTAAAAGCGATTTTCTAAAACATAGGAAGTTGCGCGAGAGAAAAAAGTTAGATTTCTACTGAAATATTCTGATTGGCTAAAAGTAAATGTAAACTTTCCCGTTATTAAGAATTTAGAACACCGATAGTCGTTGGAAAATCCTGTTCCATCTACTTACGGAATTGTAAGCAAATAGTTTTTTTCCAGCTAGATCTCATTTCTGGCCCACTGTGCACAGGTCCCATACAGGCCGAAATTCCACAAGAAAAGAAATCCCACCATGGAGACTCGAACAACCATAAGGAGCGTAGTTCTGCGCCAAGACTTGTTGCCTTAACCACTCGGCTACGCCGCGGGACTTTTAGTATCCATGAAAGATAAGAATGTTTATTGTGAGTTATCCGAAAGAGATAAACATGTGCTGTCAGCGACTTTTTTGTAGAGCTTTTTGAGATATTCAATTCTGTGTACATTAATTTTCTGTATTTCTTATGGTTTAGGTAGCGTAAGCCATTTATGCGTCCAACGAGCTACTTTTTTTCACATCAGAATTGTACCCTCATTTGCAGATAAGTTAACAACTGTCATATAACAATTATATTAGACTAAAAAAACATAAATATGAGGGTGAGTGAAAATATTACTCTTCCAGCTAGATTTCATTTGTGGGCCACTGTGCACCGGTCCCATAATGGCCGAAATTCCATGAGAAAAATATTCTCTCCCTGGAGACTCGAACCAGCGTACGTCCTGTAGTTCTGCGTCAAGACTTCTTGACTTAACTACTCGGCTACGGCGCGTGACTCTTGGCATTAATAATAAACATGAAAAGTTCACCCGAATGGGTATTATTCTCTTGGTATCAATGAAAAACAGAAATGGTTATTTTGAATTATCCGTAAGAGATAAACATATGCTGTCGCGGTCGTTTCTGTAGATCTTTTTGAGGTGTTCAATTCCGTGTATATTAATTTTGTGTATTTCTTATGGTAAGCCATTTAAGAGTCCAAAGAGCTGCTTTTTTCACATTTCCACTTCAAAGGGCGATTTTAAGGGTGTAGGAGTTGAGTATCACAACTCTCTTATAGCCTATGTTTATCCCGGGAATCTCATGAACATTTTGAAAAAAAAAATATCACAATCGGATCAACGGTATGGCCGCGCATAAAGTACGAACAAACATACAAACAAACAAACAAACAAACAAACATTAATTTTTTTATATAAGAAAAAGATCATACAATTTAAAATTAAAATATTTGTAGGAACAATATTTATAATGTAATAATTTATAGGTTAATAATGTGTTGAGACAATAGTAATTACCGTAAATCAAGTGAAAATTTCATAGAGTAATTTTCTTATCAATTTAGGCCCAAAATTAAATTTGAATAAACTTTTTGAATAAGTAGATTCATTAAATATGTTATTTTCTGGGCTTATTATAAATTTCCTAAACATTTTGTTTAACATTGCACAATTATATTGTAGGCCTTTCACGTGTGTTACTTTTTGCTACTTTTATATCGAGTAACTTAAATATTACTTTAATTTTAGTTTACGTTAATGCAAGAAGAACTTGAATATTCATAAATAATATTATAATTTAGTTAATAGTGAAATCTATTTTTTTCCTTGGGATTGAGCAAATCTGCCTCGCAACTTCTTAAGTGTGTTGCAAAGGGAACACCTCTCCCGGGTTAATATACATGCACGAAATTTTATCCTACAGACGCTAAAGCCTATTTATGCAAAAATATTGTTTTTTGCATAATTGTCAAGTTTGCAGTTACATTTTTAGTGACCTTTATGTAATGTTCCATTTCTTTGCGAATAGGAAGGGTAATAAATATAGTATTTTCTGTATAAAGAGGGTAAATTCACTGGACAGCACTAAAAATTGCACCTGACAAGAATAATAAGTTTCAAATGTATTGTTATGCCTGATTTCTAAACTGAAATCCCTTTTCCGTTATGACCTACGGTTTTGAAGTAATCGCTGATTTATGATTATACCAGCGGCCCGACTGAGCGAAGAGTAGCGGGCTATTGTATTGCCGTTACCTCGCCCTCATGAAGAACGAGCCTCTCGGGTACAGAACTGGTACTTGCTTGAGCCAAATGTAAAAAAACAACAGCTTATAGAGAACGTGAACACTCTTTGAATGAACTTGTCTACTGTAATGATGTTGATGGACTAATGGAACAATTGAGCTGTAAAATTTGCAATCCACAATGGCGCCTTTTCATTGATTCTTCCAAGTTAAGTTCAAAGGCCGCGGTGATACAAACTGGTAATATTTACCCTTCTTTGCCTATAGCAACAGTTCATACTACTCATATGAAAGAAGCATACGAGAATATAAATTTATTTTTAAAAATTCTTAACTACACATAATATGAATGGAAAACGTGTGCAGATCTTAAAGTCATAGTGTTATTCCTTAGAATGCTGAGTGGTTCCACCAGGTTTTATTACAATTTATGCGAGTGGGACAGCCGAGCTAAACAAAAATATTATGAAGTAAGAGAGTGGCCTCTAAGGGATGCTTTGCTACCAGGGACAAGAATGTTAAACACCAACCTTTAGTTATTACCGCCACGACTTCATATTAAGCTAGGCTTAATGAAAAAAATTGTTAAGTCTCTAAACAATAAATAATAGCTAAAAAACTAAAAAACACGCTTTATTAGAAAACCGAACTAAACAATGAAAAATTATTCTAATTTCCAAAACGCTTGGGGTAAAATTAAAATGGTTAACAAAAAATCATCTCCAACACATCTAGAATCAAATTGTAGTTATCTACAAAAAAATATAATTTCACCATCAAAAGCATGGGGTGTTCTACGTCAAATAATATACTTGATAATAAACAGATATTGGTAAAATTAATGTCTCTAAGAACGAAAATAAATACCATGAAATGCACCCCGCGATTTTGATGGTAAAATTATTTTTTTTTTGTAGAAAACTCTAGTTTTATTTTAGATGTATTGGAGATGATACTTTCGTTGACCACTTAAATTTTATCGCAAGCGTGTTGGAAATTAAAATTATTTTTCATTTTTTAGTTCGGTTTTAGTTTCTTTAAACTATTATTTATATTTTATTTTCCTGTTTGGTTTTCTAATAAAGCGTGTTATTTCAGTTGTTTCAAACTATTATTTATTATTTTAATTTTTAGTTTAATTAATTGTCATATAAAAACGGGAATCATATAAAATTCATTTGCTTAATACTCTTCTAACAAAAACCTCCGGGCCGGATTTCAACCAGCGACCTATGGATTACTGTAATTATACACCACTACAGTCCACCGCTCTACCAACTGAGCTCTTACAACGATTGACTAAGAACTCAATAAGTCCGCAACCTATTATACCAGTTTTTATTATTTTATTTTCTGATTATATTCGGCAGGATTTTAGAAAACATTTAAGATATTATTGTATTGTCATGGGTCCTTTACAAGTATACAAAGTTTCAAGTCGATCCAATGTTTTACGTGGATGAAAATCGTGTTCAAAAATTCGGTTACATAGAAACAGGTCCGTTACATAGATAGACAGATTCAGGTCAAGCTAATATAAAGCGTGTAATAAATAAGAGTTTATAAAAAAATTAAAACAACACGCTTTATTAGAAAACCGAACTAAAAAATGAAAAATAATTTTTATTTCCAACACGCTTGTGATAAAATTAAAGTGGTCAACAAAAAAATCATCTCCAACACATATAGAATAAAACCTAGAGTTATCAACAAAAAGAAAATAATTTTACCATCAAAGGCGTGTGGTGCTCTTACTTACTTACTCACTGGCACTATCGAACCCGTAGGTTCATGGCCGCGCGGACATAAGCTGTCCATACATCCCTATCCTGAGCTAATGTTTTCCAATCATTCCCTGTATAATCTACTTCTCTCAAATCATAGTTAATGTTATTTTCCCACCTCATTCTTGGTCTACCAACTGGGCGTTTTCCTTCAAGAAGCTTCCATGCAAGTCTTTCATTCCTCATATGTGCAACATGTCCTGCCCATCGGAGTCTACGAGACTTAATTTTTCTTATTATATTTGGCTTCCTATAAAGACCATGTAGTTCATTGTTACATAGTCTTCTCCATTCATCTCTCATTTTTCCAAAAAAAATTCTTAAGTACTTTATTCTCAAATACTTGTAATCTCCTTTCTTCCCTTAAAGTAAGAGTCCATGTTTCGCATCCATGTAATATAACTGGTAGAATAATAGTTTTAAGTTTTTTCAGTTTAACGTTTTTTTTAAAGTAGTTGGGACATCAAGAGTCTCTGCAATGAATAATAGCACGCATTTCCAGAATGGAGCCTATGTTTAATTTCTTTTTGCATCTCATTCCTATGTGTGATTATTGTTCCTAGGTATTTGAATTCAGCCACTTCCTCAAAATTTCCCTCATTTGTTATTAGCTGCCCATTTCCATTATATAATATATTTCTACGTGTGACCATATATTTAGTTTTATTGATATTTACTGCGAGTCCTAATTTCTTAGTGTTACTCAATAGTGTGTGCGTGTTGTCCTTTAGTATCTCCTCGCTATTGGCCAATAGTACTACATCATCAGCATAAACTAACAGCTTATTAATACCATTCAGTTGTAAGCCTTGCTCATTCTCTAATGATTTAATGGCATGCTCCAGTACACAATTAAATAGTAGAGGAGATAGTGCATTTCCTTGCTTCAACCCATTCTGGATTTCAAAAGTGTCCGAAAAGTGTTCGCCTACACGCACCATACTCTTTGTGCCATGTAGACACATTCGAATAAGTTTAACTAACTTTTTAGGAATTCCAAACTCCAACAGGATACCATATAACTTCTCCCTCTTAATTGAGTCATATGCTCTATATCAATTAATATATTTGATAATAAACAGATATTGGTAAAAGTAAAGTCTGAAAGAAGAAAATGTAAAAATCATAAGAAGCACCCCCCCTCGCTTTAATGGTAAAATGATTTTCTTTTTGTTGATAACTCTAGTTTCATTCTATATGTGTTGGATATATTTTTATTGATGATCACATTGATTTTATCCCAAGCATGTTGGAAATTAAAATTATTTTTCATTTTTTTAGTTCGGTTTTCTAATAAACTGTGTTGTTTTAGTTTTTAAACTATAATTTATTTTTTATTTTTTAGTTTTAATATTTTACAGAATAAGATAAAAATGTAAATATATTTAATTTCGATACTATTGTAGTACGAGCTAAAAGTAATACCCTTAAAAAATCCTCCCAGTCGGATATGAACCAGCGACCTACGGATTACTGAAATTGTATACCCACTACGGTTCACCACTCTACCAACTGAGCTCTTACAACGATTGACTATAAAGTCAACAAATCCGCAACCTATTATACCAGTTTTATTTTTTTTCATTTTCTGATGATTCTGGCCAGGATTTTAGAAAAAAAATATGAAATTACTTTATTGTCACGGGTCCTTTACAAGTATACAATGTTTCAAGTCGATCCAATGTTTCTAAGTGGGTTAAAATCGTTTTCAAAAATTCCGTACATAGATACAAAGGCACTTATTTTTATTTTCCGATGATTCTGGCCAGGATTTTAGAATCAAATATAAAATTATTGTATTGTCGCGGGTGCTTTACAAGTATACAAAGTTTCAAGTCGGTCCAATGTTTTAAGTGGGTGAAAATCGTGTTCAAATATTCGGTTACATAGATACAGGTCCGTTACATAGATAGACAGACACAGGTTAAGCTAATATAAAGCGTGTAAAAATGTTTAAAGTTTTCTGTATTTGAAAGAAAAAGAATTCCAAGAATTACTGAAGGTAAATTGAAGGAAGACATTTATATTGGCTAACAAATTCATGAAGTGGTGCAAGATGTGAAATTTGATGACGTGCTAGAGTACAGAAAGAAAGCAGCATGGGATGGATTCAAGACAGTGTGTGCTAATTTTCTGGAAAAGGTAAGGGCCGAAACTATCAAGAAATAATTGAGATCATGCTAAAGATATATAAAAAACTTCGGGTGTAATATGTCATTGAAAGTACATTTCCTACATTCCCACCTGGACATCTATTCTCCGAACCTGGGGCCGTCAGCCATATACACGGAGAACGTTTTCTTCAAGATATCTGTCATGGAAAGAAGATACAGAGGACAATGGTCACCCAGCATGTTAGATGATTATTGTTGTCATCTAATTAGGGATGTACCTGATGTAGTCCAGAAGCGGAAATGTTCCACAAAATATTTTTAGAATGTGAGTAAAGTCTTACTTTTTTTTTATTTCTATACTTTTTTACTTGATAAATTAGAAAATTTGTGACTAAATTTTTCCGAAAGTTATTTAATCTATACAATTCGTTTTTAATGTTCATTGCGTGTACAAAAATAACACAAGGAATTACCAGAATACTGAAATTAGATATGTTGTTGTTTTTATTTGGATGGTAATTTTCAATCACGTTTCCTGCAGAAGTGGTACGTGATACAAATTTTGGATTGCACATCTAAATTCAGCATAGGTTACATATTATATGATCACCTATTTTCATTCGAGTGCAAAAAAAAATGTTTCAAATTTGTTGTCCTGTGATATTAGAGTCGTTTTAAAAGAAGTTGTGATGTTTTAGAAAAATATCCCTGTTGAATACAACCAACATATTTTTTTTCCCAGCATTGTCCAATTTTTCTTGGGATATACTGGAAGGGATAGAATCAAAGTATTACATAGAAACAAGCTATTTCAATGACATCTCAGGTTCAGGATTACTGGAGAAAACTGCTTCAGAGTTCGAACAATATTTAGTGAAATGAAAGCCTGCGTTTTGTAGAGCACAAGAAACTTGACTAAATAGATTCATAGATTTTCTTTCGGTGTTAGCACCAGATAGCAAGTCATCAACATAAACATAATTTTTTATGAGTAATGCTACTAGATCGGATGACTTACATTCATCCGTAGCTATCTGATTCAATGTTTGAATAGCGAGAAAAGCCTATGGACTAAGACCGTATGTAAAATGTCTTAAGTCTCTAAGTAAAAATGGACCTATTTATATCATGTCGCCACAGTAATCTCTAATAATCACACGATGCAAAAGAATTTGACTGTACATCTTTTCAACATCAGCTCTGATGTCGTACTTATGACATATAAACCTTACTAAGATAGAAAGAAAATCTTGACCCCTGGACCAACTAACAAATTTTTATTAAGTGATACTCCAGTACTAGTATTAGCGGAACCATGAAACACAACTCTACGCTTTGTAGAGGTACTTGAGGGATAAAGACAGGATGAAGCGAAAGGTAGTAATACTCACGACCATCAGCATATACATCATCATGGATCAAATCCATATGATCAAGCTCCAAATATGGATCCGTACATGCCTTGTATTGTACAAAGATATCTTGATTTTTATGCAGTTTATTTATTTTCTTGCATATAAAATCTTCTGAGACCTAGAACGTAGAACCTTAGGTTTTGGCTTAAAATGCATTCTGACCACGTACCCACCAGTATCTGTTCTGGCAGTGGTGGATTGATAATTCTCTTCACAATAAGCATCTAAATAATTTTTTATGGAGAATAGTCTCTATATTACTAAATATTTCAATGGATTTATGGAGATTATGAGAGACGTTTAAGTAATAATGGGCAATGTTAGATTATATATTTTGATTATGTAAGTCCCCTGTAACAATCCATCTTAAAGTTGTACTCCTTAAAAATAAGGAAGAATCATTAGTTTCAGAGATAGAAATGCTAGCTCCATGAGTAACATCCCATGTGCTATTCACACCAATATATCTATTGGCGCAGGAATATCAAAACAATTTTCTAACAATTTCACGTCTATAGGAAGGAGATCTATCCACCTTGAGCTCGTTCGATGGATTAGAAGTAAAAACTTCAATCACCATATAGATTATTATTTTTTTGCAGTTGTTGCCAACATTATCCTTCAGGGTAATATCAGCTAGCTTAAGAGCATTAGATGTTTGATTATTTATAGTTTCTAGGCTTCACGTTTAGCCTTAAATATTTGGCAAGTTTAGTAGCGATAAAAGAAACAGTGGAGCCATCACCTAGTATCCCGCGACAACGTATATAATTTTTGTTGCCGTTCGACACTAAAACTTGAACTGTTGCAATTTTAGCTTGTTAGCTAAACCAACTGATTTGCTGGATAATGCTTGTGCATTTCCACTAGATTTAAGAGCGACCAGTTCATTACTATTATTCCTTTTTTAGTACTACTACTACTACTACTACTACTACTACTACTACTACTACTACTACTACTACTACTACTACTACTACTACTACTGCTACTACTACTACTACTACTACTACTACTACTACTACTACTACTACTACTACTACTACTACTACTGCTACTACTACTACTACTACTACTACTACTGCTACTACTGCTAGTACTACTACTACTACTACTACTACTACTACTACTACTACTACTACTACTACTACTACTACTACTACTACTACTACTACTACTACTACTACTGCTACTGCTACTACTACTACTACTACTACTACTGCTACTACTATTCTGACTAGGATTACGATGCATTGCTATGTAATTATCATTAGAGGAAAGAGGTAAAAGCAAACCCTAAATAAATATACAAGTAAAATATATGTATATTAACGAAAAATTTGGAATGAGGAAAAAAAAGTAGGTGTAATGGATAAGTGGGAATAATAAAGAAAGAATAAAACATTTTAATTAATTATTCAAATTCACAAATATAAAAACCATAAAGTATTCCTTTCACTTAATAAAGTTCTTACGAACAAATCTACATAAGCATCCTTCAAAATGATATGAAATGATATAATGCCGAATAGCACCTGTGCGGGCAGCTTGGACAGAGAAATAGGCTCTCAGTAAAAGTTTACTTAACACGGTATACTATTACTGATGTGGATAGTAATACTGTTGAGAGTGTTTCCACATTTATGTGATCCTGATGTTACGTACCCTATCCCTGGCCACGAGAGTCAGGAGTTCAAAACTGTCCGGGGTGTGTAGATTGTTAGGATGGAAAAAAATTAGGGAAAATCCTCCGGGTTAGATTTTAACCTGTCCCGTAAAGACACACACTCAGATATATAAATTTATTAAGGAACGAGTCCAAATTTTGTCTTTATAACAATCTCGACTATAACAAGGGAGAATTTCCAATAGATGTCTGAACGTTTATGGAGAATTGTTAGACCATTGTTCTATCAGAACTGCTAAAACAGAAGGTAATGACGTGTGAATAAATACCTTGCCATGATGTATAGCCACAGACTTTATTGTCATCTCCCCCAAAGTTCACTTTTGACAAAATACTCGCTGGTAGACATATTTTACCTGCTTTCGCCACACCCAAGTATTTCTATTAGGCGTACACAATATATATCGTGATTTGTCGTTAAAAATCAGATTATAAATGGTTCTCTGTCAAGTCACGACAATTATTACAGGATTGCAGACTATATTTAATGTTCACAGGGGAAATGTTTGATTTGTGTTCAGCTTCCCGACAGTGATAGCCTAATTTCATCATGTCTTATTGAACAGTTATTGCGTTAAATTAATTGATGGTATCAAGGTTGTATACCAGGATGATTGTATCAGCAGACAAACCGAACAATTTTGGACTTAGGCTGCATGAAAGATGGATGAATATCTCAGGATATAATATGCAAATTACTAGGTCGTTCTTTACTTGTAGTATTACCATAATATTTCCACTTTAAAACAACATACGAAATGGTTGTATTTAGCAGCTTCAGGAGGGTGAAATCTTCTTGGTAATCTTACTGCTTCAGTGGACACCTATGATGATGCCGAACTACACAGACTTAACCGTGTTGCTGTTATTTCTAATACTAAAGCCTCGTTTCCATTACTACAAATTTGTCCCGCAACATGTTGAGCTACATGTGCCGTCACATTGCCCGAAATTTGTTGAAATGGAAACAGTTTGCAACATGCTGCGGCACAAGTGCCGGGGACAAAAATGTGCCAAGCGAATGCGTTGGTCAACATGTATCGCAACTTGTGCCACATGATAATGAAAACAGACTGCAACATGTGCCAATGACACGCGCATGCGCAGTACAGTCTATACAGTCTATATTCGCACATTCCTTTCAAACTAGTTGTACAATATCCATACTTCGCTGTCTTCCACACGCTGCGCTGCGAGTTTTAGTTCAAACGTGCTCTCTTGTTTGCTATTTTCAGTGGCGTCAGTGCTGTTATTTTTTTTGTGATGGAGTGGCCTAAGTGTAAAGTGGAGAACCTTATTGAACTATATGAACAGGAGAGAGTGCTGTGGAATGTAACAAATTCAAAACACAAGAATTGCAACAATAGAAACGATGCTCTGCAACGGATTTCTATCGATATTGAATGCACTGTTCAAGAAGTAGAGAAGAAATTAATTCACTGAGATCTCAATACATGAGAGAAAAAACTAAAATAGAAATGAGCAAGAAAAGTGGTGCTGGTGTTAAGGATATTTCCATGCCTAAATGGCAAAGAATAGGAACATTAGAGAATTATATCAGGTTATTAGTATAGAGAAGAAAGGGTTTCAGGCTAGAACAACATAATTCGGAATGAAAATGGGGGTATGATTGCAGATTCCAGGAGTATATTAAATAGATGGAAAAGTTACTTTAATCAGCTATTAAATGTACATACAGAACAGGACATTGAGGAGGATAATTTACAGACAGCAGAATGCTAGTCGCAGAGCCAAGTGCATTAGAGTTTGAAATGGCGATTGGAAAATTGAAGATGTATAAAGCATCAGGTTCAGATGAGAACCCAGCAGAACTGATAAAATTAGGGGGAGAAAATTTGATGGACAAGATTCGCTGGTTGGTTAGTATGATTTGGGAAAAAGAAGCTCTTCCAGATGAATGGAAAGAATCAATTATCGTACCAATTTATAAGAAAGGAGATAAAACTGATTGCAGCAACTACAGGGGCATCTCATTACTTTCAACGTCGTACAAAATTCTAACAAATATATTAGTAAGCAGACTTACTCCCTATATTGATGACATTCTAGGAGATCATCAATATGCATTTAGAAGAAACAGGTCTACAACAGATCAGATTTTTAGTATAAGACAGATTTTAGAAAAGAAATGGGAATAAAGTGATACTGTACATCAACTATATGTGGACTTCAAAAAGCATATGATTCAATTAGGAGGGAGAAGTTATATAGTGTCCTGCTGGAGTTCGGAATTCCTAAAAAGTTAGTTAGACTTATACGAATGTGTCTAAATGGCACAATGAGTATGGTGCGTGTAGGTAAAGAGTTTTCGGACACTTTTGAAATCCAGAATGGGTTGAAGCAAGGAGATGCATTATCTCCTCTACTATTTAATTTTATACTAGAGCATGCCATTAAATCTTTAGAGAATGAGGAAGGCTTACAACCGAATGGTATTAATAAACTGTTAGTTTATGCTGAAGATGTAGTCTTGTTGGCCGATAGTGAGGAGATACTAAAGGACAATACGCACACACTATTGAGTAACACTAAGAACTTAGGACTGGAAGTAAATATCAATAAAACTAAATATATGGCCACACGTAGAAATACATTACACAATGGAAATGGACAGCTAATGACAAATGAGGGAAATTTTGAGGAAGTGGCTGAATTCCAATACGTAGGAACAATGATCACAAATAGGAATGAGATGCACAAAGAAATTAAACATAGGCTCAATTCTGGAAATGCGTGTTATTATGCATTTCAGAGACTCTTGATGTCCCAACTCCTTTCAAAAAACGTTAAACTGAAAATATATAAAACTATTATTCTACCAGTTATAATATATGGGTGCGAAACCTGGACTCTTACTTTAAGGGAGGAAAGGAGATTACAAGGATTTGAGAATAAAGTACTTAGGAACATTTTTGGACCAAAGATGAACAGACAGGTGAATGGAGAAGACTACATAACAATGAACTACATGGTCTTTATAGGAAGCCAGATATAATAACAGTTAAGTCTCGTAGACTGCGTTGGGCAGGACATGTTGCACGTATGGGGAATGAAAGACTTGCATGGAAGCTTCTTGTAGGAAAGCCAGAGGGAAAACGCCCAGTTGGTAGACCAAGAATGAGGTGGGAGAATAACATTAACTATGATTTGTGGGAAGTAGATTATACAGGGAATGATTGGAAAACATTAGCTCAGGATAGGGATGTATGGAGAGGTTATGTCCGCGCTGTCATGAACCTAAGGGTTCGATAGTGCCAGTGAGTAAGTAAGTAAGTAAATGGCAGTATTTTAATTTATTGAGTTTTCTGCCAACCACTTAACGAGTTGAACATATAAGTTCACTAAACATGGCGAGTAAATAATAACAATTTCGAAATTTTTGACAGATTTTATTTATATATAGATACATAAATGTAATAAGGGGTCATAATTTAAACCATAGTAAAAATTATACATATTACAGTTTTATAAAATACATGTGTACCTCTATATAAAATGTAAAGAAATATGAATAAACATTGTTATAAATAAAATTGTACTGTTAACAGTTCTTACCTTTATGTAATTCCTCAATGCTGCAACAATGGCCTTACACACTTCAGGCATGAATCTTGAAATGACGGATTTGGTTATCCTGTGTAAATACATTAAAGAACTGTAGCTATCACCTGTCGCTAAGAAACGAAGGGTTGTCGCTAACATTTCACCAGGAGAAATTGGTTCTCGACATTTCCTAGATTTTGTAATCTCCGGCCCAATAAGGTTTAGTAAAAATTCAAAATCACTTGCTGTCATTCTAACAAAATTCTCGTAACCACTTTGGAAACGCAAGTCTCCCATCAATGAGTTGTAGGCTCCTTCCGAATGTCTTTTCGCTAGAAAACTTCTAATCCACCATCTCGGTCGTTTTCACCTTCTTTTTTTGATCAGAAGTTCATAGTATGCGCCTGCCATTACCACAAAAGCTGAAGTAAATAAGTTGTCCATATCATTCAAATATTTGAACCTCAATAAACGCTGGATAGTACTGTATCTGATTCGCTGGATAAGCTGAAACTGTACTCTTCCTCTCCAAACCTCTACACTAATGTTGCAGATGCCGCAGGAAATTGGAAACAGTAAAAAAAATGACCGGCGCAACATGTGCCAAAGACATGTTGCGCGTCTTGTGCCTGCAACTTGTTGGAATGGAAACGAGACTTAAAGCAGCTAAAAAAGATTTTGCTGTCGGTCAAACCGTTGTGAAATTTTTCTTTTGACCACAGACAATAAAAAGGTGTATCTATATTACTTTATATTATATATTGCATTCTTCTATTACTTAAATCTTGTTTTCTCTTTGCATGACCATATCATTCAACAGCCAAGACAACTTATTTAGACCCTCTAAACTCTGCATGTATTTAATTTTCCTTACACTTTACTCGATCACACAGTATAGTACATTGAGCAATACAATTGAGTTTTATAGAAACGAGAGTCAGAACTGGATACTCATTTGCATAACTACTGTAATTTTGAAACTAGGTAATTTTGTAAATAGAAAATCACAAAACTGTGACTTGTTTCATATGTAGGTCATTTGATTGTCTAACGCAATCACCTAAACAATTCCAATTGTACATATGGCTAAATCAACATTCAATATTATGTATTTATATTTCCATGAATGATGGTTCACATGATAATTTTGTTTCTCTGTAACATAATCTCCTGCGTAAAATTAAAACGTTTTTAACAACGCTCACATTATAATGATGTGATTTTAATAGTTAACTTAAATTTTTATTTGTTGAAATATTTTATACACGGAAATAATTTAACATTCACTAACATAAATTGGTCATTGTTTTGAATTAAGCATATTTAACTCGGAAGTACGGTGACTATTTCATCACATGAGTAAGAATATGCATACGTTTAAATTTAAAATGTAAACGAAGGATTCTATAAAATATAGAGAGATACTTCTTTTTAATCCTCTAGGATACAGTTAAATATTTTTACGCGTTTTTATTTATTTTCATCAATATATACAATAATGAATTTGTTACGAAGAGAATTGGAACATACAGGTAGAAAAATAAATTATAAACTGGTCGGAGCGAACCGTACCACACCTGTATTCTAATATACTTATGTTCTCGATGGACAACTTTACAGAAATATTGCTAATATAGCTATATATATTTTTTTTATTTCTACTTCTTCAAAACAATCTACTCCCTAGAGAGTTATTCGATCCAGTCTCCACGTCATTATGGAAGGTTTGTATTTTTATCTGCCACGTTATATTTAAACAATGCTGTAGTAGAAATATAGACCCTATTTCTGAAACTTACACCCTCACTCAGTACCTGTCCCTATGAGTTATATTGCATTGTTGTTCCGGATGTGAAATAAGTGTAATTACAGAAAGAGTACGTACCAAAATAAATTATGTATTAATATAATGTACTTATATTAATAAAGCATATTTCTCCCCATGATGTGATATTATGATTAATTTTATACAAACTGTAATATTATTAACATTTTTTCCACATGCCTTACATATACTCATATGTTCCTCCTGACCTAATAGATTTCCAGACGAAAGTCCGTTGTATATTAATACCATTTTATCAGACTTCAAACTACTTCACATGAACATTCGTAGCACAAATAACTTTTTCTCGGAATTTTGTGCTTTACTCGAAAACTTCTTATATTCTTTTGATATCATAGTGCTCACTGAAACATGGCTTGGTCACGATTCCGGTTTCGATATCAATGGCTATAAAAATTAAAGACTACGGAGGGTTGTTTCTGATCTCTGATAACAAATGTTTTTTAAGTTTTACCTTACGAAAAGCCGTGTTTCCACCATCGAGCATGCTCTAATTGATGGTTCTTCACCCGAGCTATGGTTCGGCATCAGAGTTTCCACTGCAGAAGACTCTTACGCAGGACAGCCATGTCTAGAATTTCCCACTCCTCTTTACACGCTTTCCAGAGACCATGTATTGTTCGAGGACGCCTGTTTTCCAGTGCTCCTTTTGAAAAGTCCATCGGTGATGCATCAGGAGACTTCACTGGGATGTTGCTGAATGAAATAGCATGTATACCAGTTTCCTACTCCATTATCTCCAGGAACGCCAGGGTTGAACCCGAAGTGTGACTGGAGGCCTTGTCTTGGTGCACCCAGACTTGGTTTTTGTCTGTACCATAGAGAGCTGGGATTTCTGTCCGGTAAATTGGGGTGAGAACTTCTTCCTGGTAGTACTGGGAGTTGATTTTGGTCCTTTTAGCTACTCTACGAATGGTCAGTTTTCCATTGTAGCAATATCCCACGATGACCATAAATCCCTTGGAGAAACCTTCTTTGCATTCGGCATACCATTTTTGAAAATTTTTTTCACCCCTTTCTCTATATTAAATTGCCCGTGGTTTGTTGCAGTCTCCTAGATAAACATATGCTTCATCAAGTGTGATAAAAAATTTCCATTTTCTCCTGCCAGGTGATTTTCATAGAGTTTCCTGCTGTTGTTGCGGCGTTTGGCAATGTGACGTGGCAACAACTTATGAACCCTGCTTTTGTGGCGCTTCTCCATGTTTAAATCTTTGTTTATTATGGTGTTTACAGTTTTAAGGGATATTCCCAATTTGTTCGCAATCACCCTTTGTGTGGCAGGTTTACCATCAGAGATAAGGGCCTTGACCTTTCTGATTACATCTGGGGTGCGGGTAGTAGCAAGTTGTGGAATTGTATTTTTTTTTCCCTTTTGGAATTAATCCCAAGCAGCCATTTCCCTTTTTATTAAGCACTGATCTAATTCCACACTTCGACACCACAAAATTACGTTTTTGTAAGCCTCAATAATCGCAGAATAATTATAATTAGCATCGGAAAGGACAGTAATATACCCTTCCCAAAATGGGTCTATCTGATTTCGCATTATGAGAGCAACATGCGTGTGAAGTGTAACAGAAGCAGCACACTGACTGGTTTGATCACCTCGCACGCTCCTGTCCTGATGATTCACACTCCAACGTCACAATCTACTTGGCAAATCGTTATCAGAGATCGGAAAGAACCCTCCGTAATAAGTGTAATAAATGTGACGGCATAATTTGTTTATTTAAAAAGAATACATGTTTCTTTGAAGGATGTTGATATATCTCATTGCAATTCTATACATCTAAATTCACTACTAAATAATATCCCAATTGCTCTAAGTGCAATATATAGATCCCCAAATCTTTGTAAATTCAGCTTCGTCGAACAATATGAAAGGTACTTGTTTTCCTATAACGAAGTGAATAACCACATTATTGTAGGCGATATTATTATTCAAATCCTAGAAAATAAATTAGGTAATTGTGGAAACATATACATGAACGTAAAGCACGAATATGGATATTTAAAATACCTCAATTCTACCACTAGGCCATCATCCAAAAACGACTCGTGTCTTGATCATATATATTTTAAAAACAACTAGTAATCTAAACTTTAAACCTACAGTATATAGTAGTCCTATAACAGATCATTAAAATGTTGTTTGCTTTATTTACGAGCCCACATAAGACTTCAAGCAAAGAACCTGTTGAACCCTCTCAGAATCACAAACAAATTATTAATTATCTCTCTATCTTCGGGTTTTTACAGCTGCTGCCGTCTTCCCGTGCCAAACCTCCAAAGCCTACGGTCTTGGGCATCTTCGATGCTTAGCCCTCTAGCTTGCATTACTGTCTTCATGTTTTCCTTCCATGTTAACCTTGGTCTCCCTCTTTTCTTCTTTCTGTTCGGATGCCATTCATATAGTTGCTTCGGCCATCGCTCATCTTCCATTCTTAAGATATGTTCCCTAACCACTTTAATTCCTTCTCCTCAGTTCTTTCAATTATGCTTTCTTCTGCTTCCATTATGTTTCTAATTTCATTATTTGTGACATGTTCTAATCTAGGACTTTCTGGAACTTCTCCGTAAATAATCCATTTCTAGAGATATTAGTCTATTCTTTGTAGTACTTATTGATTTTCCATACCTCACTTCCATACAGTGCAAAAACCATTCCACCAAGGTTTTACCAATTATATTTTTTGTGTCTTTAAAAGATGCATGCTTATCCAACCATATGGAATTTAACGATGATATTATTTTGCTACTCAATTCAATTCTATGTGTTATGTTCTCTTTGCCTATACCTTCAATGTTATCCATAATTATTCCCAAATATTTAGTTTGTTTCACTTGCTTTATTTGGATTCCTTCTTCCAATATTAAATTTTCTCGTTCATTGCTATTTATTGTCAGATATTCTGTTTTTTGTAAATTTACTGTGAGACCCCATGATTCATATGTGTTTCTCAACCTTTTAATCATGAATTCCATATCAAATTTGTCTTGCGCTAAAACCAGTTGATCATCGGCAAATTGTAATGTCAGCAAAAATCTGTTATTTATTGGGATCCCCATACCTTTGCAGCTTTGTTTCCATTTCATTAACATGGATTCTACATAAATATTAAATAAAATTGGTGAAAGACTGCACCCTTGTTTCAATCCCTTTGTGGTTTTTATAGGATTAGACATTATATTTCCAAATTTAACATAGGCGGAGTTATCTTTATAGATTTGTTTAATAATTTCTATTAGGTTTCTATCAATATTGTATTTCTCCAATACTTCCCATAATTTGTTCCTCGGAATTGAGTCATAAGCTTTCTCTAAATCTATCATTGTCAAATGGGTTTCTTCTCCAACTGCAGTCCGTTTTTCAATTAACTGTTGTATTGCAAATATATTGTCAACACATGACCTTCCTGGCCTGAATCCATTTTGATCTTCTCCTAATTTGTCTTTAATATCTTTTTGTAACTTTGTTTTTAATAACTTCGTAAATATTCTATATAATGTGTTATTTATACTTAGTCCTCTGTAGTTTTTTTGCGTCTCTTCTATCGCCCTTCTTGTATATTGGTACAATGTAGCTTATTTTCCATTCATTGGGAATCTTCTGTATTGCAATGCACTTATTAAACAAGTCCCTCAATCTACCTATTAAATTTTTGGGCCATATTTAATTAACTCATTGGGTATGTTTCCCGGCCCTGGTGCCTTTTTATTCTTTAGGGTTTGAATTTCTAATTCTATATCTATTGTATCAAATTCCAGGACGTTCATTTCTGTAGTTGGATTTTCTATTGTTTCCATAAACTCATTTCTAGTTTCTGACAGTAAAGCTTTGTAATGTTTTTCTGCGTCAAATTTTGTTAACAAATTTATCATACTGGATCCTTGGTTGGTTTTTAGTGTTTTTAGAAATCTACATACTTCCGATGATTGTGATCCTCCTATATAACTTTCTATTTCTTGGCATTTGATTTTCCATAATTTGTTTTTTTTTTCTTCTATCACTTTCCTTTTAACTTTGGCGTTTTGTTCTCTTCTATTCTATCCAATTCTCTGTTGTTTTATTTGCCAACCATTCTAAGTAGCATTTTTTCTTCTTTTTATAAATTTATAATAACCTAACTTAAAAACATGAATTGGGACCCGATTCTGAACTGCACAGATGCGGAATTAATTTTCAGTATGTGTTATAAAACCGTAAATAATCACATCACCAAATCCTCTACTACTGTCTCATATATTTCCAGTAAATAAAAAAAATAATTGGATTACAACTGGCATTGTTAAATCAATAAGAACTAGAAATAAAATTTCGAGGCTAGTAAAACGTGAAACTTTGAATACTGATTTGTTTAGCAAATATAAATTATATAGAAATATGTTAACACGCGTGATTAGATCTACGAAAATTAAATATTATTCTGAAAAATTAAACAATAACAAAAATGACCCTGAAGGATTTTGGCAGATCGTCAATGAGGCCACTGATACATTTTTAAGTAAAAAGTATTGATTCAATAAAATCATAAATCAGAATGGTCAACAAATACAAAATAAAAATGATATTAACAATAAATTTAATGACCATTTTACTGACATAGGAAACAACATTGTTGCTAACATAAATAACAAAATACTTAATTCTTCTCACTGCAATTTAAAAATGAAATCACGTCCTCAATGGTTCTATTCCCTGTGAGCGAAAACGAATTTATTAACATTATAAAATAATTAAAAAAGTAATATATATATATATATATATACAGGAATACACGGAATAACAAATAATACCCTTAAACCTGTTGAAACTATAGCAAAGCCACTTACCTACATAATTAATTTGTGCATTTCTCAAGGAATTTTTCCATCGGCTCTTAAACGCGCCGTGATTGTCCTAATACACAAGGCCGGAGACAAAAACAATCTTAACAACTATAGACCCATATCACGTTTACCAAATTTTTCAAAAATTTTGAAAAATGTATAAAGACACGATTAATGAATTTCGTGCCAAAAAAAAACTGTTTGTTAAGCAGAAATGAATTTGATTTCAGACATAATATAAGTACAGGGGATACAATTATGACTATCACCTCAAATATAATTCATAACTTAGTCTCTGGACATAAATGCCTAGGAATTTTCTTAGATCTACAAAAAGCCTTTGATACAGTAAATCACAGCATACTGCTGGATAAATGAGATAAAATTGGCATTAAAGGAACCGCTTTGGAACTGTTTAGATCGTATTTAAGTAATAGAACCCAAACAACAAAAATCGACGATAACTACATCAGTATGCGTAATATTAATATAGGTGTCCCTCTGGGGACTGTTTTAGGACCAAGTTTGTTCCTAATTTATATTAATGATTTACTCAAAATTAACTTAGAACCATTTTCTGGTTCTATATATTCATATGCTGACGACACGGTTGTCTTATTTTCCAGTTCTACATGGACCGAAACCATTCATAATGCTAATAAAGGAATCAATGTAGTTAAAGAATGGCTGGACCCAAATTTACTTTCTTTGAATATCTCAAAAACTAGATTAATTCCTTTTTATTTAACATCACGCAGTATACATGAATTTCATTCAAACCTCAGTCTCGATATTACAATACACAATTATAATAGCGCATATTGCACATGTCCATACTTGAGATTATCAACACAAGTGAAATATCTAGGTATTATAATAGACCAATATTTCAGAAATGACAGACACGTTTCCTTGCTGTGTAGTAAACTACGTAAAACTATTCGCAAATGTATAATCCTTGGATCATATTTAAAAATGTATGTATTGCGAACTGTTTACTTAGCTCTGGTTCAATCTATAATCCAATACGGTATATTAGGTTTGGGTGAAAGCGCAAATCCTATCCTTTCTCCCTTAACATTACTACAAAAACGAATCATAAAAATCTGCTTGCAGAAACCTTTAGATTACCCTACAAATTTAATTTATGTAGAATTCAACGTGCCAAACATTAAACAAATTTTCAAACATACATTGCTTACTTATTATCATAAAAATAAAAGCGAATTTAAAGAGCTCAATCGAAGTTTTTACAGCACCAGACAAAATACTACTTCTTTGCTACATGTTCGAAAATGTTATAACATTGCTGGATCTAAACAGAGTAGATATCTAGGACCCAAATTATAAAATGAAGTAATCAGATTCAATCCAGAGCTAAGTAAACTGAACACAGCTAGTTTTAAAAAAGCAGTTAAATTAATTGTTTTAAATTAATTAATTAATTAATTAAGTGAAAACAATAACACTGGCCAACAGAATTTGAACTTTCTTATGTTACAAGGGAAAAAATGTGTTTCTAACTTACATTTTTGTGCTGATTTCAAATCTTTTTACGGAACTTTTCCATCAACCAGGGTTTTCGAGTAATCACATGAAAAACATTTTTCGTGTCTATACATTACAATTTATTATATCTTAGCTGAAATTATATTTGCTCACCCAAAATATATGAGAATTGGATTTTCGGCTGTACTTCGCTTTTGGAATATCCCTCTTCAGTGTCCAGCAGTAGTCTGCTAACATATTTGTACACCATTTACCCTGATAGTGCCTTTCCATTTCCGCGATGTCCTGGTGGAAGCGCTCCACGTGTTCGTCGCTCACTGCCCCTAGATTTTCAGGGAAGAAATCAAGATGGGAGTGCAGAAAGTGAATTTTCAAAGACATATTACATCCCATTACCTTGTAGTTCTCAATCATCTCATTGACAATTTTCTCTGTAGTTATCAGACCTGAAGTTCCCCAGAAAATTTGAGACAAGATTTCTGAAAGATTGCCATGCAGCTGCTTCTTGCATACTTAACTTGTTCTGAAACTGAGTATCTTTCATCAGTTCCTTTATTTGAGGGCCAACAAATATCCCTTCTTTCAATTTAGCTTCACTGATACTTGGAAATTTATTTTTGAGGAAGAGAAATGCACTGCCATCACGATCCATTGCTTTCACAAAATTTTTAATCAAGCCTAGTTTAATATGTAGTGGAGGCAATACGATTTTTTCAGAACGTACAAGTGGTTGGTGAAGAACATTTTCTTGTCCAGGATTAAGTGACTCTCTCTTTGGCCAGTTCTTTTTAATATAATGATTACTTCTATCTCTGCTATTCCACTTGCACAAGAAGCAGCAAAATTTAGTATAGCCAAGCTGTAACCCAAGTAAGATGGCTATAACTTTCAAATCCCGACATATCTGCCAAGAAAAATTATCATACTTTATAGCGGATAGTAAGAGCTTCATATTCTCTTAATTTTCCTTCATACCAACTGCAAGGGCTAAAGGAATGGATGGATATATGTTTCCATTATGTAGTAACACTCCTTTCAAACTTGTTTTCGAGGAGTCAATGAATAAACACCAATCCTCAGATTTATGCTCAACACCCAGTGACTGTAACAAATTCTCAACATCATTGCAGAAAACTAGGTCTTTCTCTTTAGAAAAGAAATCCTCAAATTCCTTTTGGTGATTGCGGAAAAAAGTTACTTTGGTGTCATCCTGCAGTAGCTTCCATCCATTCAATCTTGAAGCAAGTAATTCTGCCTTGCTTTTACTTAAACCAAGATCCCGAACCAAATAATTTAAATCCTCCTGTGTTAGAAAGTGAGTTTCATTTATAGTATCATCTTCCGCAAAATCTGAATCATTCTGTAAATCCTGAACATCAGAAAGCTCTTCAATCATTGTTATGTGATCTGGTGGAATTGGTATGGGTAAACCTGGCCCATGAAGTACCGGTCGAATTGCTGAATCTAACATTGGATATTAGTGGTGTGTCTTGACTTGGAAGTTATTCCACATATATTTGTCAAGCAGAAGTACCAGTCTGTCAAATGATCCTTAGTTTCGCGCCATATCATTGGGACTGCGAAAGGCATATGACGGGATCCTTTCAACCAGCCAGTTAATAGTGTTACACATTTGGTACAACAGATTTCCGGGGCCCATATCTTGCTCTGGTCTATTTTATTGTTAAAATAACAGTGATAAGCTCTTCTTATTAGAGGAGTAAACTTTCGCTTTTGCGCTTTGAAAGTGAGCTCACCACACACGAAACAGAAGTTGTTTCTATCGTTAACACACTTTCGAGACATATTTCTTATACAAATGCAATTTTACTCTTCTCTTTACAATACACTACAATATGATACACTACTTAGTCTTTACAATACACTTCTATCACAATTCACTTGACTACGGAATTGAGCACAGAATTTCTTTTAAGAAAGCTTCTATTCAACTGCGAACTTAAAACATACATTCACAGTTTTGTAGGAGAATGTCATTGTTGTAAGTTATGAATTCAAGGCAATAAGCGCAAAACATTATAAGTCCATTGTTGGCACAATGAAATGAAATATAAATGTAAAATAATCCTTCTAATCATCATGTTATATTCCAAAAATGCTAATAAATAGGAAAATAATTATTTTCGAAATTACAAAAAAAAAAAAATGGTGGGTGATGGAAAATTTCTGACTTCATTTTTGGAATCAGCAGATCAAAATACATAAGAATCACCCAAAATCTTTTATGTAACAAAATCACTGTTGACCAGCGTAATTTGAATATTTTGAAATAATAAATATGAAACATCTATTTTTGCTTATTATTATACCCTAATATATTACTAATTACTTTCTTCTGTATTATTGGGTTTAATTCATCACATTATATGGTTTATATTATTTTATGTATGTCATTCTCCATTGTATTAATTCTTTTGTCAGAATAAGTTTTACTCCCAATACATTATTTTTTCCCCTACTTGTACGTGTCAATTTGTGTAATAATGAAACTGGCCCCTAACTTTAAATTTATATACTCCATTTGTATTTTATTATTCTTGTAACTGAACTGCGCCCGAGCACGAGCATTTGCTCATTTGGGTGTCAATACTGTATGTAACATTTATTTGTAAATAAAATTTATTCTTATTCATGTTCTTATTATGTAATGGCAGCAAAGACTTCTTTGTGCCACTCAATCAGTTCTATCAGATCTCGAGAAAATATTAGGCAAAACTCTGTCTTTTACAGATCCCACAAAAGTAGATTGCCTGATTCATGTCAAGGGATATCGGTGGCATCCAAAAATCACATTGTCAAAAGTCCGCTCTCAAGCGGTAGATGGAATTGGGGTGGAGCGATATCTTGTTGGAAAACGAAATCGTGCAATTCACCTTCAAGTTGTCTAATCATCCATAGTTGGAGTACGTAAAGCACCGTGCATATTTAGACTTTTCTGCAAAATTTACCCATAAAGCTCTCTTTGGCATGTGACGAAAAAGACGTTCAGTTCTGAAGAACCTCTGATATGCCCTAATGTTTTTATGAGTGTGTTTTTTCTCCCAGATTCTAACTTTGTTTATTGACTCGCCCATTAAATGGAAGGTCCCTTCATCATGAACACAATCCCATCCCTGAAATCTAAATTTCAAAACATTTCCAACATCTTTTGCTGAAGATAGACTAAAATTCATTGTTTCGTTCAGCTAGTGGCTACATAAGCTGCAGCTTCCAATCCTTGAATTTCAAAACGATTATCAAGAAAATTCCGTAGTATAGATTTTAACATTACCAAATCATGGCTCTCTCGTTTAACCGTCTGTTTAGGACTGTGGTGGATGGCTTGTTGAACTCCATCACTGTCCTCCTAGTGAGACGGACGTACAGGGCTTCTTTCTCTTCAATGGGCAACCTATGTCCACAAACGCCTAAACGAGTTCTAATAAGAGAGATTAATATCAAACTATCACCGAAAATTGGGTTGAATTGTGATAACTGATATCTTATTAGCATATATTAAAGCACAAAATCCATTTTGTTGTTTGTTGAGTACCGCTTGATGTCTCTGCGCATGCGTAGGTAGGGTTATCCAGGTGAAAAATTCAGGTGTAGTTAAAGCACTGCATTTTACAAATTTCTTCCCATACCGATCACCTGGAAAAAAATGAAGGGTACAAGGAAAAACAAGTTAAGTCAATTTTTCCTTGAAAACTAGATAATTTACGTTTAGTTGAACAACATACATAAGTTCTTATCTGAATACCAAATTTTGGAGATAAATAAACCAATCATTAAAATGTATATTTTACATGATCACACCTCTAAATTATAGTGCTTTCCATAGAGAATGTAATGATCCGACAACTCCATTTAGACAAAAGAGTGAATTACCTTGTTCTTTCTATGTACACTTCATCTACTCTATATTTAACGATATATTTTTTCAAAGATTTTGCGTAGAATTGTTCTTATAAAACTCGATTTAATTCAAAACATAATTGTGATTTTATACAATATAATGTATCTTCGTAATGCAAAATTAGCGCAAAAATAAAATTCTATGTATATTTAGTTGTAGTTGTGCTGGTAATGGTAGTAATAGTAGTGGTGATTGATTCCCGTTCATCCTGTTGGGAACTTTCTTAACCAGACTAATTTAGTTACACTTATTTACCTACAGATGTCAGAAAGAGACATGCGGTTAGTCATTGCCCCGAGGGGACATGTAGTAGGAAACTAAGGTAAACTTGGATGGAAGTAAATCGGTTACATTTTGTTCTGAGCCTTTTGTTCAGGCTTGAAGTTTTTTTACAACCCAGAAAATCTTCAGACTCACGACCAATGGAAGTCCCTTCCGGAGGATATGTCCCTAAGATTTTTTCATCCTAAAAATCCATCGATCCCGAACGGGTTTGAACCCGCAACTCTTTTGACTACAGGCAAGCAATATAACTACTCTCGCGGCCCAAGATATTGATAGTAATAGTAGTATAATAAAAAAATTGCTCAGAGGCCGCTTGCTACAGACGAGTTTCTTTTACAGATCATAAATCTACGTCAAATAACTCATGATTGTACTTCCCTTCCAAAGGAAGGGTTTTTATATTCTCTATAATATGTATACACGCTGGAGGAAACATTTTCTATAGGATCGTAACAGGCCTTGGCCTAATACTTGGAAGGAAGAAGAAGATAATATGTATACATGCAGCCGGGTTTGAACCCGCGAACTTCGGAATCTTAAAAGTCTGTGGCTGTACATACTGTAGAGAACTAAGGTTATCTATTCGAATCCCCTTTAGAAAAATATAATAATAACTCCATATTTTCTTATCTGTTCGCATGCTGATAATAGAAAATATCTATATATTTTTCTACTTTACAGTTTACAAGCTAATACCAGGCGTGCGCTGCTACTCCTAAATAAATGTTAATGTGTTTTTACCACCAGCCGTGCGCTGTTATACTCTACTTTTTTGTAGAGTTTTTTTTAGATGTTCAATTCTGTGTACATCAATTTGTGTATTTGTTATGGCTTAGGCAGCGTAAACTATTTTTGCGTCAAAATGGGGACTTTATTTCACGTTTTTACCACAAAGGGTGATTTTTAGGGGTGAAGTGGTTGTGTATTACAACTCTCTCTTAGCCTATGTTCATTCCCGGAATCTCCTGAACACGTTTTAGAAAGCCCCATCTCAATGCGATAAACGGTATGGCAGAGCACGCTTGCCCGGGAATCTACTTATCCCGATCTTCTTGGTATCAAAAAAACCCAAAGTGCGACAGGCCTAGAAGGCTTTTGGCTGACAAGCCGGCTGTTGGCCTCACATTCACATGTGTTAATCACAGACGTAGACGATTTTCTAGCCAGTGTAGGGTGACATGTGGTCAGCATGTCAGATCCTCCAGCCGTTATAGCTGGTATTCTCAACCTGGAGTCACTACTTACTGTAGCTACCCAAATGCCTCACGATGCTGGGTGGGCACCGCACAGTGGGCCAGATACGAAACTTAGCTGGAAAAAAAGTATTTTACTAACTCTCGCCAATTCATCTTTCTTCACTCTGAAATTATTGTCAGATGACTGTTCTGCACTTACCTAAAAAGGAGGGTAGAATTATAAAATGTATGTAGAAAATATAAACATCGGAAGTAGCCGATACTTAAGAAGTCATCTGGTCCGCATCCCAGTTGTGTACCGAGCTGTAGAAAAAATACGTTTTACATTAAAGTTCAGTCAGTTATTCTTCCTATTTTATATGGATACTTTACCTCAAGGTTTGTACTTTTCATTGATATATTTAAAATGTTTCTATACAACCAGATATTGTGTTAAATACACGTAGAATCATAACTTCGAAACACTAAAAAATTTACACAATAGTTTTACTTCAAATTGAGCTACGAAAAAAAAACAGTTCTGAACAGTAATACGAATTTTAGTTAGAATATAGAGTGATTTAGACTTCAAATCCCGCACATTAACATGTGTAGAAATTGTTGCCTTTTTTTAGTAATTAGCTTTTTTATTAGAGGAGGCGGCTGGCAGTTGAGCCGTATCTTCGCGCGAAGAGAAATTACAGTTAGGGGAAGTTCGGAGGATGTTTTAAAAACATTTTTTTAAAAGCGATTTTCTAAAAGATAGGAAGTTGTGCGAGAGAAAAAGAAAGTTAGATTTCTACTGAAATATTCTGATTGGATAATAGTAAATATAAACTTTCGCGTTATTAAGAATTTAGAACCCTGATAGTCGTTGGAAATTCCTGTTTCATCTGCATATGGAATTGTAATCTTTCGAAGAGTTGAAATAAAAAAAAATCTTATTTCTGCTGAAATGTCTGTCTTGAGAAACGTAGCATAACAAATTTGCTTCCCTAGAACAATTATAGGGTGGATAAAATATCACAACCTCCCTATTTGACACCTAGTCTCATGTTAATATATCGACATATTGATATTGTATTGACAAAAAAGATAGAGGAGATGAGCCAGGTGATTTGTAATGTTTATAATTATTTTGAAGCTATTTTTTGTGATTTTTTGAGTGATGTCATTAAAACTTCTGCAGTAGCCCGTTTACCATATGACTAAAGTGTTATTTCTGTTGCAAGAACAAGTTGATCGCTAGAGAATTCCTGCTTAAGTGAATATTTCTTTTATTCCAGCCCCTTCGAAAGTTATTTTGGGTCTTCCAATTCCATAAGCAGATGAAACAGAATTTTTCAACGACTACCCTTGTTCTGAATTTATTCTTCATAACGGGAAATTTATCCACTCCTAGCCAATCAGAATATTCCATTACAAATTTTTTTTCTCGCGCACAACTTCGTACATTTAAGAAAATCGCTTTTAAAATAAATATTGATATTTAATATAATTTAAAACATTCTGCTAACATCCCCCTACCTAAAATTTGTTTACTAAATGATAACTTATTGCTTCTAGTAGTAGTAGTAGAACTTTATTAGACAAAGTAAGATATTTACAATATTATTTACAAATATGGGTCGCACGGGCAGTAAGCCGTACGTGCTGTTGACAGTCCGTTACAATAAAGTAATAATTGGTACTAGTGTAAAGAAAAATAAACAACAAAAACAGCAATAACATTACAATTACATAAAGAAAACACAATAATATTACAATTAAGTAATAACACAATAGCATTATACACTAGAAAAACATTAACATTACAATTACATAAAGAAAACACATTAATATTACAATTAAATAATAACACAATAGCATTATACACTAATTAATTTATATATAATTGTTAATAATTAATGGTATTGCATTTTGATAACATATATTTATTCATGAATGAGTGTTGTCCTTATTTTTCGCGTTTTGTCCAGAAATTTACCGAGGTTTATCCAATTTTCTGGATTTACCAATAACTCGTAGCATGCCAATCTTTCCCGATTTGAATTTAGAAATCTTTCCGGTAATAACTGACGTCTCCAATATTCTAAATCATTACATTTTCCTAATATATGTATCTCATCTTCAAAGTTCCCGCACATTGGACATATTCGCATATCGTGATCGTCGCTAATTTTTAGAAATTTCCATGCCCCTAGCCTAAACCAAGCAAGCCCTGATCTCTCCTTAAATCCTAGGTTGAGTATATACGATTCTTTTCCCCAGACGTGTTTTAGGTCTCTTTGTAAACACAGTGAGCGTTTTCCTGTACATTCGGCGAAAGTATCTTGTTGGTTTATATCTAAGTACCTCCTCCTTATTTTTCTCCACACGTTCTTGCGATTTTCAGTCCCTTTTTCCCATATCCAGCCCATCCCAATCTTTTGGAGTTCTCTCCTAACCTCGTCTGCCCAAAATTTAACATCTATGTTTTTAATTTGGTGGTCGTAACAAATTGCTCTAAGCATTGTTTGTTCACCTTGGATTACTCGCAACCAGTATTTGAGTACACGAATTTTACAGTTAATGTCGTCCTGGAATGACCCGAATTCATATAAAATTCCACAGTTAGAAACGGCCTTACTAAGTCCTGTAATATACTTTAGAAAATGCGTATATACCTTATTTAGTATTTCCGTTCTTTGGAAACCCCAAATCTCACTACCATAGTGCATTACTGGCCTGACCATCGCTGCATACATTTTTTCTAATGTGCTGACTGGAATATCAGGCACTCGACCCAGAATACCGAGTACACTGTTAAGTTGTCCCCTCCCTTTAAATAATGCTATATCAATATGTTTTTTCCACTTTCCGTTCATTTTCAACGTCGTACCAAGATATTCAAAATGTTTCACGTTTTGAAGTACTTGATCTCTGTATTTCCATTCCTCTGCTCTACCATAAACCGTCCCATTTTTAAAGGTCATTGTTTTTGTCTTACTAACATTTACAGTCAATCCCCAATTCCTACAGTATATTTCCAGTAGGTCAAGACCTCTTTGCAATCCCTTGATTGTCTTGGAACAGATAATTAAATCATCTGCATACAACAGGACTGGGATTCTAACATTTCCTATCTCCGGAGCCTCAATTTCTCCTTCTAGCATTACGTCTACAATATCATCAACGAATAGATTAAATAGCATTGGTGATAAAATGCAACCTTGTCTCACTCCCCGATTGGCTTCACTGCTCTCTGTAATGTGCCCTTGGTCTACTTTTATACAAAATTTAACATATTTATAAATTGACATTAAAGCATGTATCATTTTATGAGACAATCCTTTCCGATTTAATTTTTCCCAAAGTGCGCTTCGGTCCACAGTATCAAATGCCATCTTAAAATCAATGAATGCACAAAATAATTTACCCCCCTTCATTTTCAGATTGTCATCAATTAATGTTCTCAGAACAAATACGTTGTCCACCGTGGAGTACCCTTCTCTAAAACCTGCCTGATATTTTGAGAGCCTATTGTTCTCTTTAGCCCATTGTCTTATTCGTTCGTAAAGTACTTTACAATATATTTTTCCGAACACTGACAAGAGACAAATTCCCCTGTAACTTTCTGGTATCTGTGCCCCACCTTTCCCTTTGTATAGCGGTTGGATGACACCTGTCGCCCAGGCTTCCGGATAATCTCCTCCATTAAAAAGTTTGTTGAACGCAGTTTTCAAAACGTCTGATAATTTATTGGATGATATCATATTTTTCAAGAATTCCCCTGGTATTCCATCAATTCCAGGTGCTTTACCATTCTTTAAACATTTAATGGAAGAAACCACTTCATTTTTCGAAATATCCTGATCCAGTAATTGAATATGAATTGGGTCAGGGATCTCAACTATATTTCCTTGATTATATCTTAACCTCTCATTTCCCAGCACCCTATCAAAGTAACTTCTCCATTCCCCGGGCGTTATTCTTGTCCGATTTATGGACTTTACTTTGAGTTCCCTTAACGCTTTCCATATGTCCGCAATGTTCCCACTTTCAGTCGCGACTCTCATTTCTTCGGATTTCTTATTTTGCCATGCTAGTTTTGTTTCTGCCAATAATTCTTTATATTCCTTTCTCTCTTGCGCATAATTTTTTCTGCTTTCATCTGTGCTTTCTTTTCTAAACTTTAAAAGACTACTTTCGACAAATTTCTTCTTCTTTCTACATGCATTATTGTACCACCCTTTGTCCTTCTGGTTCATTGCGTATTTAACCTTGAATTTTTCCCCTGCTTTTTGAAAACATTCTGTCAAAGTTTTAATAATTTCCTCCCCGCTAAGATCATTTAATTGCAGATCCTGTATTAGCGTTTCCAAACTCCTGATAAATTCTTCTCTCAGATCCTCGATCCACCTGAAACGTGTAATTGGCCGCAATATTGTTGCCACCTCATCATTAACTGTCTCACTAATACCTTTCATATTTAAAATAAGTTTGTTTGGGAAGTGGTGTGATTCGATTCTGGAAACTATACAGAAATTACTTAGGACTGGAATCATGTCTTGTGTGCATATTGAATAATCGATTACGCTACTTCCATTTTTATTAATAAATGTCAGTTCTCCATTTTTATCTTCCCCATATTTCCCATTCAGAATTTCAAGTTCAAATGCATCGCAAAAAGCTAACAATTGGTTTCCTTCTGAATTTAAAATCTTATCTTTGCTTCTCCTACCCTCACCTCGTGTTTCATTATCATCCGATTTTATAGTGATATTTTCCTCCTCAATCCTACAGTTAAAGTCCCCTAAAATTATTATTCCCGCTTCCGGAAACCTATCTTTTATTTCTGCCAACGAGTCAGACAATTCAACGAAAAAATTTGGATTGGCATACCTGGAATTTAGTGGTTGGCGGTAAATAGACAACAGACACATTTCTGCTCTTTCTGTATGGTAATATATACAAATTGCCTCTTTTAAAGTAATATTTACCTTTTTAATATATGGGTCTAAGTTAGCTTTATATAAAATGGCAACACCGCCTGGATATCTACCTCTCTTTCCTCTATTTTGATTACCCTTAAAATAACCTTTCATATTACATAGATTTACGCATTCATTAGCTTTTAACCATGTTTCTCCTAGAGCTAATATATCAAAAGTCTCAATAAACTCTACACATCTGTCCATTGAAAGTTTTTGTTTTAACCCTTCGATATTCCATGAACCGACTGTCAACAAACCCTATTGTGTTCCCTTGTCATTAGTCTTACCTGTATTTTTCGAACTTCCCCCTCTCAATAGTTCCTTTTCTGCGGGTAAATTCAGAAGTCTTAGTGATTTTCTTGTTGGAGTTCTTGTGTCCGCCGGTCGTTCACCTCTTAGAGGTGGGGTATGCTTTTTGCGTTCGGCCGTTTTTTGCTGTATGTTTATTGGATTCCTGGGAGTTAGTATCGTAGTGCTCCCTCTCTCTTTCTCTCGTGTAGAATTTTCTCCCTCCTCTGCTGTAAGGAGACCACCTGCTGTTGAAGCGTCCCCTGTAGGTTTTGGGGACTCGCTGTCAATGACCTCTTCAAATTCATTTTCAGAGTTGTCCATATTTTGTAGTTGTTCCCTGCTCCAGATTCGTCCATTTATAATCAATTTATTAAATTGCATGATTGCATGGCAGCCCTGCCTCCTCGCCTCGAGCATGTGTCGCTTAAGAAAGTCCCTTTCGCGGCGCACCTTCTCACTAAAGTCTTCGGCAATATTGATACCGGTCCCTTTAAGATATTTACTGTCTCTAAGGATCCAACATTTTATTTTGTAGTGTGATAATTTGCATACAATCGGTCTCTTTCCACTATTCCAACGACCTACTCTGTGCGCTCTTTCAATATCACTGTCCACCAAATCAATCCCGATTTGCGCCACTACTCTTTTAACTATATGTTCAATTTCCTCCCAGCTCTCTCTGTCTTCTTCATGCACACCATATATCACAATATTATTACGGCGACTCTGGTTTTCGAGATAGTCTAATTTAGATTCCAGCCATTTCAATCTGTCCTCCATCCGATGCATGTTCGTCTCAATATCACGAATTTTTTCACCCACGTTGCACTTTTCAAACCCCTCTTTCACTTCAGTTGACAATGTTTCAATCAGCTTTCTAACTTCTTCCATAATGCTTTGTCCCCTGCACACTTCAACCACTTTAACAAAAACACGTCCGCTCTTCTCGACGGCTAGCACAAAAATCCTATTGCTTCTATCTAACATCCTTTTATATATTAAATTTAACAATTATTCTCTGCGCGCAACAGTAGGCCTCAGTTGCTGGCTACCTCATGTAATGAGAAAGCCAATTAAAAAAAAAACGTAATAATTTGCAAACATGTTATTGTGCGGGAATTAAAGTTCATAAATTACTCTATATTATAACTAAAATTTGGATTACTCTTCAAAACTGTTTTCTTTGTATCTCAATTTAAAATAAGATGATTGTTTAATTTTTTTAGTGCATGGAAGGTATGATTCCACATGTATTTAACATAATATCTGGTTACATAGAAAAACATTAAATATATCAATAAAATTACAAATATTGAGGTGAAGTATCCATATAGAATAAGAAGAATAGCTCATAAGGGGGTATTAATGGGTTTATGGATTAATAAGGGATTTAGGGCGCCAGGAGTACCGAAAGGATTTCTCCTTGTATGAGAAATTAGGTTGCTCAGGTTGGAAATCGGTAGAGTTGAGGTTCTTTCTCTAGGGATATGCAAGAAGCTGGCCGGCACAAGACTACGCGAGATGAAGTTTTAATAAATAGGCTTTATTAATTTAATGGACACTGTATACACATGTAAGATTGTAGACACATTAAGGTCGGACAAGGTATTGGCCGCAGGAACGCATTCAGAATCCAAGATGGAATCTCTGAGAATCTAGCCGGATGAATAATTTCTAAGTGAAGTTATGTTTGTATTTTGCTAATTGATGGCCATGTCGGTGAGTCTGTTCCGACTCCCTCCTCGGTCAGTTCCGCCGGACTCAGGTTGCCTAACTCAAAACGCTGAACTCTGAACGTAGAACTAACTTAACATAATTATTGTTAGGTATAAGGTAAACTTCGTTTACCCTCTCTCTGTCATCGTGTCGTCATGAGGTCATTAACTTGTCGCGATACAACACTTTATTATATTGGCTGACAACGATTCCTTAGTACCAAAGAAGAAATCGCCGTCTTTCCATTGGCAAGGATCCATCATGTTCCCTGTATGAACACTCCTTTGGGCTTTTCCCGCCTGTTTGCTAGGCTTCGCGTCCTCGCGGTTTGTCGAGTTCGTTATAATGAGTTGTTTACTCGACGCTGTAGTTCCCAAGCCATAAATCGATGCTTTGTTCATGACCTGTCAGCGAAGCTCGGTTTAAGATCTTGGATTACTAGTCCACAAAGAAATGTCCAGTAATCCGCTTGTACAATAGACTTGCTAAAATGTTAACTTCTTTGTAGCCGCGTCAAGAACCTGTCGCTTAACAAAAGCGGTACCATGTACTTGTTAAATGGTTTCTGTAATTAACTAACTGATCGTTTATTCCTGATTCTGTCAACTTCGTTTGATTCAATTTATTATAATTAAATTATATGAAAATCAAACTCCACGTGTTCTCACGATTAGATTCCATATAAGTTTGCTATATCTGCGACGATTATTTCGCCCTATATACATTTAACATGATATATAATGTACGTCCTAATTAATTAATTATTTTAATTTATTAATTTAGGAGTTGCAGTGAAAGATTTTGCTTCACTCACTGAACATGAACACATAACGCTAATAACACAACTGGGATATAGACCAGATGATTTCTTAACCATCGCGAACTTCCGATGTTTATACTGTCTTCATAAACATTAGAATTGTACCCTCCTTTGCAGGTAAGTTAACAACGTTCATATAACAATTATATTAGTGAGAAAAAAAATATATAAATTGATGCGGGTGAGTCAGAATAGTTTTTTCCAGCTATTTTTCATTTCTGGCCCACTCTGCACCGGTCCCATACTGGCCGAAATTCTATGAAAAATATTTCCTTCCCATGGAGACTTGTCTCGTAGTTCTGCGCCAAGACTTCTTGCCTTAACCACTCGGCTACGCCGCGGGACTTTTGGTATCCATGAAAGATAAGAATGGTTATGGGTAAACATATACTGTCGGGGACTTTTGTAGAGTTTTTTGAGATATTGAATTCTGTGCACGTTAATGTTGTGCATTTCTTATGGTTTAGGCAGCGTAAGCCATTGAAGCGTCCAAAGAGCTACTTTTTTCGCATTAGAATTGTACCCTCCTTTGGAGATAAGTTAAGAACTGTCATAAAACAATTATATTAGAGCGAAAAAAACGACAAGTTGATAAGGGTTAGTGAAAATAGTATATTTCCAGCCAGATTTCATTTCTGGACCTCTGTGCATCAGTCCCATACTGGCCGAAAATCCATGAGAAAAAAATTCTGCCCCATGGAGATTCGAACCAGCGGAAGTCCCGTAGTTCTGCGGCAAGACTTCTTGCCTTAACCACTCGGCTACGACGCGGGACTCTTGGTATCAATAATAAAGATGAAAGTTTCATCCGAATGGGTATTATTCTCTTGGTATCAATGAAAGACAAAAATGGTTTTTGTGAATTATCCGCAAGAGATAAACACATGCTGTCGCAAACTTTTTTGTAGAGCTTTTTGAGATATTCATTTCTGTGTACATTAATTGTGTGCATTTCTTTTGGTATAGGCAGCGTAAGCCATTTATGAGTCCAAAGAGCTACTTTTTTCACATTTTCCTCTACAAAGGGCGATTTTTAAGGGTGTAGGAGTTGAGTATCACAACTCTCTTATAGCCTATGTTCATCTCCTCAACATAGTGCATAAAAACGCATCATTATCGAATCAACGGTATGGCCTCGCATAAAGTACGAACAAACAAACACACAAACAAACATTTTTTATATATAAGATATTCAAGTAGTTACTTACTTACTTACTTACTTACTCACTGGCACTATCGAACCCGAAGGTTCATGGCCGCGCGGACATAAGCTCTCCATACATCCCTATCCTGAGCTAATGCTTTCCAATCATTCCCTGTATAATCTACTTCCCTCAAATCATAGTTAATGTTTTTCTCCCACCTCATTCTTGGCCTACCAACTGGGCGTTTTCCCTCTGGCTTTCCTACAAGAAGCTTCCATGCACGTCTTTCATTCCCCATACGTGCAACATGTCCTGCCCATCGCAGTCTACGAGACTTAACTGTTCTTATTATATCTGGCTTCCTATAAAGACCATGTAGTTCATTGTTATGTAGTCTTCTCCATTCACCTGTCTGTTCATCTCTCTTTGGTCCAAAAATTTTCCTAAGAACTTTATTCTCAAATACTCGTAATCTCCTTTCCTCCCTTAAAGTAAGAGTCCATGTTTCGCACCCATATAATATAACTGGTAGAATAATAGTTTTATATATCTTCAGCTTAACGTTTTTTGAAAGGATTTGGGACATCAAAAGTCTCTGCAATGCATAATAGCATGCATTTCCAGAATTGAGCCTATGTTTAATTTCTTTGTGCATCTCATTCCTATTTGTGATTATTGTTCCTAGATATTTGAATTCAGCCACTTCCTCAAAATTTCCCTCATTTGTCATTAGCTGTCCATTTCCATTATATACTGAATTTCTACGTGTGACCATATATTTAGTTTTAGTGATATTTACTTCCAGTCCTAATTTCTTAGTGTTACTCAATAGTGTGTGCGTGTTGGCCTTTAGTATCTCCTCGCTATCGGCCAGTAGTACTACATCATCAGCATAAACTAACAGCTTATTAATACCATTCAGTTGTAAGCCTTCCTCATTCTCTAAAGATTTAATGGCATGCTCTAGTACAAAATTAAATAGTAGAGGAGATAGTGCATCTCCTTGCTTCAACCCATTCTGGATTTCAAAAGTGTCTGAAAACTGTTTGCCTACACGCACCCTACTCTTTGAGCCATTTAGACACATTCGTATAAGTCTAACCAACTTTTTAGGAATTCCGAACTCCAGCAGGATACTATATAACTTCTCCCTCTTAATTGAATCATATGCTTTTTTGAAGTCTACATATAGTTGATGCCACAGTACCATTATATTCCCATTTCTTCTCTAAAATCTGTCTTATACTGAAAATCTGATCTGTTGTAGACCTGTTTCTTCTAAATGCACATTGATGATCTCCTACAATGTCATCAATATAGGGAGTAAGTCTGCTTACTAATATATTTGTTAGAATTTTGTACGAAGTTGAAAGTAATGAGATGCCCCTGTAGTTGTTGCAATCAGCTTTATCTCCTTTCTTATAAATTGGTACGATAATTGATTCCTTCATTCATCTGGAAGAGCTTCTTTTTCCCAAATCATACTAAGCAACCAGCGTATCTTGTCCATCAATTTTCCTCCCCTGATTTTATCAGTTCTGCTGGGATCTCATCTGAACCTGATGCTTTATACGTCTTCAATTTTTCAATCGCCATTTCAACCTCTAATGCACTTGGCTCTGCGGCTAGCGTTTCTGCTGTCTGTAACTTATCCTCCTCAATGTCCTGTTCTGTATGTACATTTAATAGCTGATTAAAGTAACCTTTCCATCTATTTAATATACTCCTAGAATCTGCAATCATATCCCCATTTTCATTCCGAATTATGTTTGTTCTAGCCTGAAACCCCTTCTTCTCTATACTAATTCCCTGATATAATTCTCTAATGTTCCTATTTTTTGCATTCATTTCAAGATCATTAATCTTCTCTCTCAAATATTCCCTCTTTTTACTCTTTAGTAACTTAGTGGTTTCACGTCTAACACTACCCAATTGCTCTACATTTACCTCATTTGGCTCGTGTAACCATTTCATTTTTGCTAGCTTTCTTTTCTTTACAATGTCGGCACATTCCTCATCAAACCATTTCTTGTTTTGCCTCTTTTTTAAACAACCAATGCTTTCTGATGCTGACAATTTAATAGTATCTCTTATAGCCTCCCATTCTTTATTTATATCAGTTTCTTCTTCGTTTGCTACATTGTCATCTGAAGATTCCAGTACTTCAAATCTATTAGCTATTTTGATTTGGTATTCTTGCTGCCTTTCATCATTTTTCAAGTTTTTTAATTCATATTTTACTGAATCATCTTTAGCGTTCGTTCCTCTCATAAGCAATAGCCGTTGTCTGATTTTCACTCTGACCAGATGATGATCCGAATTGCAGTCTGTCCCTCTAACTGATCTAACATCAATGATGCTACTGTGCCAGCGTTTATCCACTAATACATGATCTATCTGGTTCCGAGTTTCTCCATCTGGGGACGTCCAGGTGTATTTATGAATATCCTTATGCTGAAATGTTGTGCTCTTAAGAATGAGATTCTTTGATGTGGCAAATGTGACTAATCTAACCCCGTTGTCGTTACTATCTTCATGAAGACTGAATTTGCCTATTGTTGGTTTGAATATATCTTCCCGCCCCACTTTTGCATTAAAATCTCCTAAGACAATTTTCATATGATATCGTGAAAGGCTATCAAATAAGCATTCTAATTCTTCATAGAACTCATCCTTGATCTTGTCATCTTTATCTTCTGTGGGGGCATGTACATTTACAATTATAAAATCATGTCGTTTACCCTTTAGAATTATGTATGATATCCTATCACTAACAAATTTAATATCTCGGATAGCGGATAGGTTCCTCCTTCTGACTAAAAAACCCGTTCCAAATGCAGGTCTTTCTGCACCCCCATAGTATAATGCAAAGCTTCCTGATTCCTGACTACCTTCTCCTGGCCACCTAACTTCCTGTAAAGCGACTATATCCAAGGGCGATTTATCCAATTCCCGCGTTAATATCTCTAGTGTCCCGCTATTGTATAAAGTCCTAACATTCCATGTTCCTAGGAACATGTCCCTGTGTTTGAGCCTTTGGCATGGGTTCCCTGAAGTAGTCCCCGCCCGGAGAACCGAATGGGGGACTATTTGACCTCCGGAAAATTTTACCCCAGATGAACCCATGTCCGCATTTCTTGACAGTTGTATTTTTACGGTGAAAGATCGTCACTCTTTCGCCCAAGGTACTTTTTTCGTCTGGCTTATCACCTTCGACCAGTCCGGCATGGGTAACCCTATCGGCAGCAATGCTACCGCCGGCATAGCTCTCAGGATCATTTAAGCACGCAAGCCACTCCACCACGACAAGGTAAAGATACCATGGAGGGATTCGAGTAGTTACAGCAAACATATTTGTTTAAAATATACACACTGTTCCTGATTTTACAAAAATGTATTTCTTACAGGCCCTATATAAATTGTAGTGTATGCAAACTACTTTTCATTTTTTAATTCACGTTTGGAGTATATAAAAATAAAAATCAATTACAAAAACACATGACTTCTAATTGATGGAAGTATTACCACAAACATGATGGTTGCAGAGTAGCGAGATTGCTCTAGACGTTAATTTAGCGACCCATTATAAAAATTGAACGTAATGAACGCTAACTGGAGATTATCCCGGCTTCATGTAATCCGATGAAGCATTTTTTTTTCTAGTCCTATATGTTAGGGGACTATCCCTTTTTCACACACGTACACTGCGTTTACTGAAAAGAAAATCCTTCAACCTATCAGCCTTGTAAATTTGCCTATATTAAGGCAATTCTAAGAGTATTACGATTCTCGTACATATAAGAGTTGAGAATAATGAGGTGAGAGTTGAGAAGTTAAGTTTTACAGTTTAGATTTGTAAAGACTTGTGGTTCCACAACAAACAATATATGGTCCTTATATTTATAGGAATTTAAGATTCCCACCTGTCCAGAATATAGGCATGAGATTCCAGCCGGATTATTAGGTCTGCGTGACGACTGCCTTTACCTCCAGAACAAGCGTCTGGTACTTATTTCAGTTGCAGATTTAGTCACCCTAAGGTAATAGTGCCGCCAGAAAGTTAAGGCTAGTTTAAACATTGTGACTCCATCGGAAATCCAAACCCTGGTCTATCAGTTGTAGCTAATTTTAGCTAATTTCAGAGGTAAATTGATCCCAATATAGGCCTTAGGAGGCCTTTCGGATAGTAAAGGTTAATACTCCACTTTCCTAGACAATCGACATGAGATGTGAACTCGATTAATAGCCCTCCATAACGACCACCCTTAACCCATAATATGCGTCGGCTACTCATTTCTGTTAGAGGCTGAGTCTGCACAAGAGTCATAGTCGAGCCAAAAGGTTTAGATCAGTTCAGATTCTTGACACCATCGGGCTTTCAACTCAAAACCTTCGGCATATAACGCATCATATTAAAGTTAATGTTGATGGAGCACTCAAATATATGTAAATCGATTAGACATTTGGCGGGACTATGTAAGCCTGTCATATGAATAAAGAAATATGTAGAAGGTGACAGTAAAGCTGGATTTTGGTGCGGAGGTTTTTATGTTTTATTTCACGTACCGAATGCCACATTTTATTTATAATTCTTGATATTTTATACCATGTGAGATTTGAATAAATTTTGAAATTTAAAAACAATAGCATATTCCAAAATTCCTAACTTCATAACGAATGTTATATCAGTTTGATCTCAAGACTTCATTTTCCTTAAAAAGACTAATTCGATCACATCATGCAATATAATCAAATGTTGACACAGGCCCTCCAAACTCCAAACCAAATATATTTACATTGTTATATATATATACCAGAGAAATAACGCCAAGAATTATCTCGTTTCTTCCGGCTTACTGCAGGGCTAGACGGACGTCATGCATAACCACTTTTAAAAGAAAATCTAAGTTATTGTTTGTTGATTTTTTATCCTTTCACGGGGATTCCTTTCCTTTCGCTTATTCGTAATTTTGCCATTTTTCAGTTTGTTTTTATATTGTTTATCATTTTACGTTTATTAAAACTTCTACCTTGCCGGGAATCTAATCCGAGATGCCGGGGTGGAATGCATGGATTCTATCAACTGCGCCACAGCAACGGACTTCCATTTAATGTCGATTAATACTCTCAATAACCATGAGAGTTGCTCAGATCCTAAACCTGACTCTTCTATTAGGGGTGTGTATTTTCTTGCCCGAGAATGATTGAACTAAATCTGCCAAGTACTACATTTATGTGCTTTATCTACAGAAAAAAGTGTTTGTAACAGTTGTCCTTAGAAGTCTTGAACATTATGTTGCCTTATACCAAAATAACATATTAAATGGTTAAGTTTTAGCGGAAATCTTTGAGTTCACTAAAGCTATAGAATGCATTTTATTCTTAAATTTGTAAGCTTTAAACTTCACATCAATAGATGGAGGGTTTGATCGATCTCCTAGATTGTTAAATAATCTGTGTATTTGAAAGCATCAATTATTCTAATATTAAGTCCATGTAAGACATCTAATTGTGGTTCATTATGCATTTTTTGTGTTTAATTACGAACAAGTAGAACTTCACAATGGAACAGTTATGAATCAAAGGTTTAATTTTCAGATTTAGAAATAAAATTAAAACGACTAAATTTTCCTTAATATTTGAAAATGTTCATCTGATACAATATTTTGGTGCAAGTGCAACAAACATGCCATTACATTGTACTTAGGTTTAAAACTTTATTTTTTAGAAAAATTAAAAGAAATAAACATTAAATTCAGAAAAGTGTAAAAAAATCTTGAAATATTTACCTATAATTATTTAAGTAAATTTCGTCGTATACTCTTATATCATAACATAATACTCTAAAAATCTTCATGACAAGGAATAATTACTCTTATTAAATGAACAACAGAAAAAACCTCAAGTTGATTAATTATATTTGTGATTGGTTTTAAAGTCTGGAATGTACATGTAGTTTGAGGCAATTCCCGTGCACTTTGGAGACATCCATGTCAGTGGGGAATTTAATGAACAAAACCATATATTAAAAATTGACTGAAATAATTAGTGTCTTAAATCAGATTGGTGATAGGAAGAAGACATAGACGACAAGATAATTTGTGTGAAAATATCAACATTAACATATTTGGCACAGCAGTTATTCAAATATTTCAGTGAAATAAAATAATAAAAAAATTCCCACTGTGAAATACGGCGTTGCATCAATTAATATATTGAGTCATAGAAGAAATACAATTAAGAAAAAAACTGGCGATATGAGTACAAATAAAACTAATAAGTAGGTGGAATAATTATTTGAATTAACTTAGTGCACGCAGAATAGTACATTGAAATCATGATTTTAAAAACAGTGGAGATATCAGTTACAGAGTGTCCGCATTTTAGGCTGAAATTACGATACAAACATTAAATATGCATAATGTTTCAGGCTCATAAGGATTACGTGTGGAACATTTAAACCAGTTGCTTAGTATGATTTGAAACAAGAGGTATAGGACTCATTCCAAATGATTAAAAAAATGAAGTCGTACCAATCTCTAAGGAAGACCACAACACTAATTGGGAAAATCTGTAGGGAGATTTATTACTTTCAACTTCGTATAAATTTATAACCGTTAACTACATGTAGACTTCATAAAGGGATATGATTCAATTGAGAGTAAGAAGTTCCATAGTATCCTACTAAAATTCGAAATTCCTAGAATGTTAATTAGGTCTGTTCGATTGTGTCCAATGAAACAAGAAATAGGATGCATATAAGCAAATAATTAATAGATAATTTTGAAATTCAGAATAGGTTAAATCAAGGTGATGCACGATCTCTTTTGCTATTCAAAATTGTACTAAAACTTTCAGTCGAATTTTCTGAGGATGAAGATAGCGTACAACTTGATGCTAAGGAGGAATGTAAGAGAAATAATGGGAATATCTGAAAGAACAACTGTATTGTTTCTATGTATAAACACAAGCACTTGCCAAGTACTGCAAGTCTATACACTCAATGGGAACAGCTCAGCCTTTGATGATTGTTTACTCGAGAAGGCTGAAAAAGTTTTCCAACTCTTCTCTAGTGCCAACAATATGATATACTCGTAATGGGAGACTTTAACATTGAAGAAGGACACAAAGAGCACGAGGATGAAGAACCTATGGGATCTATGAATATATAACTAGAAATTACAAGAGACATTGTCTTATTTCATATTTTAGGGGACAGATATATTTAATAGAACCACCACCTTCTAAAGTAAATTCCGACATGTAGGTGGACATTGATCATATTTAACGCTACAATAAATAATGAAGTAGATTCTATCCTAATGAATTGTTAGTACTATGAAAGAGACATACAAGTGAGATATTATTTAAATAGATACAGACTGCTGAATGGTTAAAATGAAGCTAAATATAAAGAAACATTGAGATTTCGAACATTAAAATTCAAGCGGTATATACTGCCTATTTATTAAATTGTAAACCTTTCCGATAACGAATTTAAATGCATCTAACAAGGGACACCTTTGACCTCGAACGATAGGATCCGCAAGAAAACATGCTTAGAATAACAAGCGATCATTAGAACGACAGAAATATGTGTCATTTCCATGAAAAAACGTTGCATTCTTCCTCAAGTGACATTTTAATAGAGAGAAGAATATAACAAGGTATCAATACAATGGGAGGGAATTTATACGTAAATCTATGACGTCAGTGTATCATTACATTTTCAAAAGACTGTGCCAAAAACATTCTGTTAAAGTACTTATAATAGCGCAAAACACACATACACAGCAGTAGCATTCACACCTCATAGTGCTCATATTAGTCCTCATGTGCAGGTGCAGGATTTCGATGAAGTGGTTAAAACAAAGTGGAAGAAAAAAGGTGCACACCTCACTAAAGCCACGTTATCACATTCCAGATCACTTTCGCATTCACGAAGTCGGATATCAAAAGCCACACTAACTGCATATTAAAGTAATCATGTTGGTACGTCAATGTCATTGTTTGTATGGCAGAATTTATCTTCATAAATTCTTTACAAAGGCCGCAAAGCAAGTGGAACTGTAATACTAGGATTTCGCTTATAAAGAATACGGTAGTCAAATTAACTCGTTTTATTTTGACTTCACATTAATAAATCCACTTCTAATCGCATTCAATTCACATTTTATAGCCAATGGTTTCACTGCAATTTCACTTATCTTCCTTTGTAACGCATTTGCTGCGGAAAAGGGCCGTGCGTGTCTCTTGTACAAACTGTTAACCGTATCTGAGGAATAGGGGCTGATACAACGTATTATATGCGTTGACACAACGCGTCTAGAAGCTTCCAATATTTGGCGGAACTTAATTTGGCGGACAAAAGTTGAACAATCGATCGCAAAAAGCGTTGATAATCAATGGGAAATTAATATTCAAATTATTTGCCGCCCAACTATGGTAAGACTAAAAGCATTTAAAAATGACTTGCGATATTTTTAATGATGCAAGTGTTCTTGATTATTCTATAAAACCTCAATCCAACAGTGACTTATAATATATATATATCGCAATTAATGCAAATTATATAAAGCATTCAAAATAAATCCATAAAAGAATTGAGTAAAATAGAAAATCATCCATACCCCCACGCACTGATCTACTGATCAGTCTAACAGGAATTAATCTGATTAATAAAATTTACAAGCAGTACAATCAGGTTTAAGAACAAATATTGAAAATGTGTATAAATTCACATAATGAAATACTATTATATAAAAAATAAAATGTCAGGTATGGTAATGGCAATTCGATGCCGTATCTTGTGATTTCAAAGCAACAAATATAGATTTAGATTTTTTTTAGATGTATTTAGCCTGGTGGGGTTAAGACCATGTGGCCTTCTCTTCCAATCACCAGGACACACATATATTACATCAGAATATAACAATCTTAATTAACTCTAATATTAAATACTAAGTAAAAATTTCATCAAAAAGATAATATCTAATATATTACGATCTATAATGCAACCAGTTCATGTTAGTTAAAATTAAGACTGAAACTAATGATAAATTGTATAAAAGCAAGACCTATTTAAATTGTCCTTGTTTAGTGTATATTAAAAACAAAGGAAAATAATGAGATATAGAAAAACAATTTTACGATTTTATTTGATACACATGTAAAACAAAAAAATTAAAATATGTTTTATGCTTAATATTAGTTTAATTAAATAGTTTTAAAGTTTTAATTGTTAAAAGAATATTATCAGTTGAGGTGTATTAAGTTTAATATAAGTTAATTTGTTTATTTAAAAATTATTTAATTTGTTTTTGAAAGGATGTTATAGTTTGACAGACTCTGACGTTCAGGGCGGAAAGGAATTCCATGTTTTGGTAAGTGAGACCGTAAAAGAAATGCTGATAATGAATTAATATACAGTGTAATGAGGAGGGATATAAAGGACAATGTGCTGATTGGATTGAGTGTCAGGATTATATGTGTCGGATAGTCTGATGAAGCGGCGTGATAAATAATTAGGCGATGATGTCTGAAGCATTTTATAGACGAGGGATAAGGAATGGACAGTTCTACGATCTCTTAGACGATACCACGATAATTGTTCCAGGGACGGTGTAACATGGTCAATTTTGCGAATACCACAAATAAAACGTGCGCAAGAATTATGAACACGTTGAAGTCTTTGAGTAAAAATAATATTTAAGTCTGTAAAAAGAGTGTCACAATAATCAAAATGGGGCATTGCAAGTGTTTCTATAACATTTTCCTAAGAGCGAATGGCTGGCAATTTCGTACGCGATATAAGGAATGTATTATTGAGAAGACTGTTTGGCATGTATGATTTATTTGTGTATTCCATTTTAAGTTGTTGTTAATAAATACTCCTAGAATTTTTACTGTCTCACTATAAGGGATTTGAACTCCATTTAGTGACACATGCGAGACTGTGTTTAGGTTAATTGTAGATAATAGTCTCTGGTGACCCATAATGATTGATTGTGACTTTCTAGGATTTAATTGCAGTCCATATTTAACTGTCCAAGTCATTAGTGAGTCAAGATCCTCGTTAATTTTGGGAACAGCGTCATTTAGTGAATATTTGTCTGTGTGCGTGTAGATTTGCATGTCGTCTGCAAATAAATTATGTTTGCAATGCTTTAGGGAGTTAGATATGTCATTTATATAGATTGAAAAAAACAAAAGTCCAAGCACCGAATCCTATGGAACCACAGTTTTACAGAAGGACCGAGAAGAACATAATGCATTATTTCCTACAACAGATTGCTGGCGCTCATGAAGGTAGGAATTGAACCATTTCGTGGCACTATCAGAGACTAAGATGTTTTTAAGTTTATGCAACAATAAGTCCAAGTCTACCGTGTCGAATGCTTTACTAAAATCCAGTAATGTAAGAATGGTAAGTTTTCGATTATCAGCAGCTTCGTGTATGTCTTCGCAAATATTTAGTAGAGCAGTATTTGTATTGTGCCCTGTCCTGAAGCTTGATTGAAATTGATCTAGAAGATTATATTCATTGAGGTAGTCAGTCAGTTGTTTATGGACTAATCGTTCCAGAGCTTTTGAAAGCGTAGGTAAAATGCTAATGGGTCGAAAGTCGTTCGGGGTTGAGGGCGTTTTGACTTTAGGCAGTGGGCGTACGAGGGCTTGTTTCCACAATGAGGGATATGTAGAAGTTTGTAGTGAGGAGTTAAAAATATGAGTTATACTAGGTAGTATAGCTTCGATTATTTTATTCAGTAAAGTAATATTTATGCGGTCAGTTCCTTCTGCTTTGTTTTTTATTCGCATGATGGCTTTCTTTACGTCGTAATCTGTAACATATAAGAAGTCGAAATGTTCTCTGTCGGGTTGATTTGTCAGTGATAATTAATTTATTGTTCGTTCTTTATCCTTTGGAGTAGTAGTTATACCTGTGAAGTGATTATTGAGTGTGTCCAGGGAAACAGGTAATTTGTCTACCTGTGTGTCGTTTCTCCCAATTCCCATTCTATTCAAGTTTTTCCAGATTTCTGAAGTATTGATATCTGTCAGGCTGTATAAATGTCTAAGTTTGGCGTTTCTTATAGCTTGATGTTTCTTGTTACGTAACTGTTTATATTGATTGAGATTTGTGTCTGTTTCGTCGAGTCCATATTTCTTACGTGCTGCGTTTCTATCAGCCATCAAGTTACGAATTGAAAGAGTCATCCAGGGTGCAGGGCGTCGTTTCACGAGTTGAGTTTTTGTGGGGCGTGTCTGTTGTATAATTGTAGTATAAAGTCATTTAGTGTCTCAACTTTTTCATCTACAGAACACAGCGTCCATATTAAATGCCACGGCATCTGCATAGCTTCTTCAATTAGGGCTGCATTGTCTATATGTTTTAAGTCTAAACGTAGTAGACTTTCGAGTCGGTTTAGGGAACTGCAGTGAATATGCTAAGAATATAATATCATGTGCTGATATTCCCGGGGCTGGCAGTTGCCCGTGAGTAAGTACTCTGTCTGGATTATTAGTTGCAATTAAGTCAAGTAACGTCTCAGAGTAATGAGTGTGATGTGTAGGCCATAGGGGTAGGAGAGTCATATCACAAGCCTGGAACGTAGCCATCATGTCTGTTATCACTGTCTAGTATATTTATATTAATGTCGCCCATAACGATAACGTGTTCATATTGTATTCGCGCGTTTTGTAAAGTGGATTCTATTTCAGCGATAGCTTTTATTTTAGGAGGTAGGTATACTACACAGAGAAGACATTTTTTGAAACTGACAAATCTTTCTATGAACATAATTTCGGCAGATGGTTCGTTATTAGATAGATACACAATTTTATGAGTAAGGCCCGTTCTAACGAAGGCTCCAATACCGCCCCTGCGACTGTAAACACGATCGTGTCTAAGAAAAGTATAACCATCCATGTTAATTAAAGAAGAGGTAATGGTGGGATTTAGCCACGTTTCAGGTATGAGAAGAGCATGAGTATTTAAAGAGAAGAAAATTGTTCTGATTTCATCTATATGTGCAGTAATATTTTGAGCATTGAAATGGACTACCTGCAAGGAAGTAGGTTATGGGGACAAAGCTATTTCTAAAGCATTTCTTGAAGTAGTGGGGACGAGAAGGGGTGTGGGTGGGTTATTGTCCTGTAGCCTGTCAGAGACTGTGAAAAGAAAATCATTATTTAAACGAAAAATGGTCGTAAAATACTTCACCAAACTTACAAACTATACTTGGTATCACATCACGAAGAATATCTTAATATTATATACTATTAATAACATGTTTAAAGTGATAACTGTCGGTTATTCACTGGCCGTGTTCGCAAATAATTATATTTATACGGCAATGCTAGCGCACATAAAATTAAAAAAAAACAATACAGCAAATGACAAATACAAAATGACATCCAAGTATTTATCTTGGCAACTAGAGATCCGCAAGTGGACTCTTAACTCACACAAAAAATACAAGAAATAAATTGCTACTTGACCAATAAGCAAATAAATTCATAAAGTAAAATATAAAGTAAATCATTCTCAATAGAAATGTTCTCTTAAACAAAACACACAAAGACAAATTTTCAAATAAAGTAAACAATTATATAAGTCACAATAACCTTTATTCAAGTTCTTCATTTAAAGTTTAAGGTTTTTGTCAAAGTTTACGTGTTATAAAATCACAATATTTAACATGTTGAAAACGGAACTAATTTTACAATGGGCATTTGTAAAATTTTATTTGGTGCAACTTTGAGAGTGGCGACTCTAACCAAACTATCACTACCAGGAGAAATATTTATAATTCTGCCTGTACGCCAGAACAATGGAGATGTATTGTCTGCTGTAATGTTCACTAGCTCTCCAATTTCCAAATTTGGTATTTTTTTTGTTCCATTTGTGTCTCTGCTGTAGACTTAAAAGATAATTTCTGGAACAACCTTTCCAGAAGGATTGAAGCATATGTTGAATGTGCTGCCATATGTCCAAAGCGTTGATTTTCAAGTGACTTAAGGAACGACTAATAAGGAAATGTCCTGGTGTCGAGGTCGATAACATGACACATCATCAGAAATTTCACTTAATGGCCTAGAATTGAATGTAGCCTCATTTTAGCATAATAACGTATTTTATTCTTCGTAATTAAGCACAGTTCAACCAATTACTTTCATTAAATGAGTTTTCATACATTTAACTTCAGACTCCCATAGACCACTCATATGAGGAAAGAATCTTCAATTTGCTACAAGAACTAAAGTCTTTGCCTTCAGATAGACAGCTGATATCTTCAGAGAATTCATCCCTCTGAATGATATAAATGAGTTTCAAAAATGATTCATCTATTACACTTATTGTGAGAGAAATTTGAGGTTATGGTAAAACCGGTTAATATAAGTAAAAACTCTCTTCAGAGTATTGAGATTAGAAAACATATTAACAAATTCATGGGCATTCAATGCTGAGGATTGAGATTCATTGCTACACAAAAGAATAACTTTAGTCTCTTTTTTTAATACATGATAATTCAATGTTACTACAGTGAAAAAATGGGAGGTTTGTTAAGTTTTTCATATAAAAATTGTGGACCATGCCAACATAACTCAAGATTGGATAACTCATGGGGCATCACACCACGGGCTAGTAGGTCAGCGGGATTGCTGTTATTGGGAACGTGACGCCAAGATTGTACATTTTTAGTTTCCTGTATTTCTGATACTCTGTTTTCGACAAACACATGATGCTTAGAGCAGGTAGTGTGTGACGAGTGGAGGACTATTGCTGAATCACTCCAAAGATATATAGAATCAATACTATTCAGTTGAAGATATTTAAGTGTTTGATTTAAGAGTCTGGCCAATAGGACAGCTCTACGTGGTTCAAGGCGTGGCAGAGATTGATGTTCAATGGGCGTAACTCTAGATTTGGGAGTAATTAGTGAAGCGTAAGTCTGTTCATTATTATAGACTGTTTTAACGTATATGCATGCATCATAGACAGATAAGCTAGAGGCCGTTTCACTAAGGAAGAAACATGACCTACAAAGCTCGCGCAGGTAAATGTAGGGTCTTGGGGAAACGATCCCTATCAGCAGGCTTGACTGTTTCTGCAAAATCATGGTTACTAGTCATAATGAAAATATTAACCCTGAGTAGGAAATGATTATAATAAATTCCTTAAGAGCACCCGGTACTAATTTCCTTGCAAATTTGGTTTTAAAATATGGCATACAATTTTCTTTTCAGCTTATTCTTAAGTTATGTGTATGAAAATTATGTCACTAATTAAACGTATTCCTGAACATAATGACACTTTGGTTAACTTTTTAGACTTATTCCTTCATGAGTAATTTAAATACAAAAAAGTTAAAATAAAAAATTTATTTTGTTAAAATTATTGTCAATTTTCTAACAAACTACATTCCAATTGTTTCCAAAATTTAGTATGTTATTGTCCATGGTTCATTTGACACTAATAAAGTTTGCTTGTGTTCAGATATGGATTGTATTTATTTATTTTATTAAAATTGTTCAGGTTCATAAAATAACCTCAAGTCTGAATAAACGTATTTTGTGCAACATGTATCCATCCTTCATCCATCCAGTAATATCTTAGTTGTCTATTAGATGTTCCATTGAGGGGATGTGCTAACCACATATCACTTGTTGATATGTGTGGGTAACTAAGCGTATCTAAATTAGCTTTGTTAAGAAACTCCCGATAGAGAGCAGATGTTTACTCACGCGGGAAGTATGGGGTACATACATAAATAATGCAATAAAGTTAAATGTGATTAAAATTAAACCCAATAAAAAATATACACACAAGAACAGCTCCAACCTACTATACATGAATAAGTTATTAGGTTATACATACTGATAAATCATAATACTATTTTTATTAAATAAATGAATAACAAATTATGATGATTTTGAAGATCATCATAATATGAGAATAACAAATTATTAATTGCTAAAAAATACTATTAGTGAGATGTTTTGTCAGTTAGTTAACAGAGAAAATTAAGTTATCTTTATGAAAGAAGTTATAGTTTCTCAGTCTCTGATATAGGTGGAAGAGAATTCCATGTTCTAGCAAGATAAACTATAAAAGATTTGGAAACAAAGAGGTAATGTGATGAAGGGATCGTGTGCCTAATTTATGTGCATCACAGAGTCCAAAGAAGTGGTGTGATAAGGAAATGATGTGTGTGCTGGTTTATAGAGAAGAGATAGGGATTGGACGGTTCTACGATCTTGTAGATACGAGAAATCTTCCACTTAACACAGCAATATAACCTCACCTTATTTTTAAAACCGCGCAAGTCTAATTTAACAAAATTTTCAAAAAAAAAGCATAAAACATGTTTTAACATTACTTCTAATTTTGTAACTATGTTTTTAATGTCATATTTTAAATGTTTAAATTAAAAATAAGACATTATTTTATTTTTATACAGATTTTCGTCCACTCCATATCCTCCAGTTCTCTTGCTCTTATTTCTTAACATAATTACAAGATAATAAACAATGTCAAAAAAGTTTTATGCTCTCTTGAAATTATACTTACGAGGTTTTAGAAGTAAGGTCACGAAAACTAATATTTTTTAGACTGACAGTACACTATTTTGGAATTGAATGTGTACGCCTTTACCGTAGACTACTCGCAGTCAAGGGGATGAAACTGGTCTTCTGCGCATCTGAGGCCATGCTTCAACCTTGATGAAACGGCCTCTAGCGTCAGAAGAACCATGGACTTCAAGTCTCGTTACAAAGGGAGAAAGAAACCATATTCTGTCAATCTTTAAATCATTTAAAGAAGACAAACAATTAGATATGGATAACCATTCAATTGGAATGTCCATAGGCGTAATATCATCCCATGATAATTTAATTAACCATAGTTTTTGCAACAATAATTATATATAAATAACATTTAATAATAATAGGAGCTAAAAGTCCCAAGGAATTAAAAATGCTTGAAATAGCAGATAATAAGTCTCGCTTAGTAAACTTATCTATTGCCTTAAATGAGTATGGACAATTAAATGTATCCTGTGAGGAGTTCCAAGACATATCTAATGCTTCTACTATGTTTTCACCAAAGGGATTTTCATTAAAGTGATGTATGCGAAGTGAAGGTTCAATATTTTAAATAACTTAAGGAGAATTAGATGACCACTTTCTAATAGGAAAGCAACCGAGGGACAATAAATGAACTAACTGTTCATAAAGTAGTTTTACTTCTTCAATTGTAGAACAACCTCCTATATAGTCGTCAACATAAAAACCATCTAATAAAGCTTGAGACGCAATGGGCAAATTACCTTTAATTTCATTAGCATGTTGTTCTAGGCAGCGTGTTGCTAAGAAACTGGCACATGGGGTATCATGTGTTACCGTGGTAAGTTGGTATGATTGTAGAGGATCCTTAGTAGATTTTCTCCACAAAATCTTATGTAATTTCCTGTCATCAGGGTGAATCTTAACTTGTCGAAACATTTTAGCAATGTCAGCTGTGAGCACAATTTCATACTTTCTAAATCGAAGCATGATTGAAAACAAATCATCTTGTACATTAGGTCCAATGCACAAAATATCATTAAGTGAAAAGTTATTAGAAGTTTGGGCGCTACCATCTAATACAACTCTGATTTTAGTTGTACTAGAAGTAGGTTTAAAAACAGCATAATAGGGAATGTAAAATTCTCCACTTATTTTAACCTCATGCCCTCCTGTTCCTATCTCTCTTTATAACATAGCCAACGCATACGTTCCATTTAAAAACAAAACTAAAAAATTAATGGAGCATATCAATAAATCCAAATATATGGTCACACGTAAAAATAGGTTGATAAATAGTAATATACACTTAAAAACAAATACCGGTAACTTATATTGTGAAGAAGTGGCAGACTATAAATAGCTAGGAACAATAAGCAGGACTGATAAGTGAACTAAACTCAAGCTAACTCGGAAATGAATGGTATTATGCATCACAGGGAAACTTGTCATCACAACTTCTCTAAGCAATATTGAACTAAAAATATATAAAACGCTAATTCTTGCAGTTAAATAAAATAAATGTGAAACATGGTATATTACTTTAAGAGAGAATAAAATATTTTAGGAATATTTGAGTATAATGTACCTAGGATTGTTTTAACCAAAGAAAATTAACTGTGAACTACATAATATTTATGGGAAACCAGATGTAAGAAGATCAGTTAAGTCCCATAGACTGCGATGGGCAGGAGACGTGACACGAATGGGAAATTTATGAGTGGCATAGTTATTCCTTTTAGGAAAACCAGAATATTAAGAAACCGGCAAGTTGGCAGAAATTGAGATGGGAGAATAAAATTTACCATGATATGAGAGAAGTGAATTTTACAGGGAATCATTCGAACAAAAATAGTTCAGAATAGAAATGTATGCAGAGATTATGTCCGTGTGGCCATGAATCAACTGTGCCACATATTTAATTAACTGCTTAGTTAATTATTCGGGCTGTACGTCTGCAAAAGACATCGTGATTTTTATGTCATCGATGGATTTTAAACGAAATGATCTGTAATATAATTCTCAATAATAATATGTACAGAGTGCTTAGAATGTAAAAATGCCACAAGTTTGTATATAGTTGTAATAAAATGACCCAGAGCATAGAGCATATGATAAAGTTACTGTCTTGTTTTGTAAACTCCATAAATACAATAAAACAATGCGGATAATTAACAAAATTATGAAAAATTGCATAGTACAAAGGCACACAAGAATACAAAGAACATTAGCTAGATCAGAACTATGTTATGGAAGTGAGGGATGGACAATGTGTAATACACACATCCATTGTATTACGGCAGGCGAGATTAAGTCATGATATCGATAACAGGTTGTTGCCGATGGGGTCACAAGTTAAATTAAATTACATGGATAGACTTCACTTAGAATCAGTTATCCCTTTTACAAACTAGTACCAATACACTTGGTGGAAAACTTGTGTAAAAGGTATGTCCAAGAATAGATTTCCAAAAAAAAAAAAAAAAAAACATATGGAAAGAATTTGAATCGTCCGAAGAAGATCTGGATTTGAAATACAGCTTTGGGACCTTAACAGGTCTTCAGGCATTATACTAGTATGGATTATAGTAATTATGAATACAGAATGGAACGTCCTAAAATAGTTTATTTGTATAATTACTCCCTACTGACTACCAGTCAAACAAAACACTGTATTAAGCTATAAAATTCAAAACCCCAAGTTATATAAATATTCTACTTTACGTACCTAACCAATAATAAATAATACTTTTAGAAAACTAAAACAACACGCTTTATTAGAAAACCGAACTAAAAAATTGAAAACTAATTTTAATTTCCAACATACTTGGGATAAATAATTTCACCATCAAAAGCGTGGCGTACTCTTTATGAATTAATATATTTGATAATAAACAGATGTTGGTAAAAGTAAAGTCTCTAAGAAGAAAGCGTAAAAATCATAAAAAGCACCCCACGCTTTTGATGGTAAAATTATTTATCGCAAACATGTTGGAAATTAAAATTATTTTTCATTTTTTAGTTCGGTTTTCTAATAAAGCGTGTTGTTTTAGTTTTTTAAAACTATTATTTATTTTTTAGTTTTTAGTTTTAATATATTACAGAATAAGATAAATATGTAAATATCTTTAAATTCGATTCTATTGTAGTATGAGCTGAAAGTAATACTCTTCTAAAAAAAGCTCCCAGCCGGATTTGAACCATTGACCTATGGATTACTTAAATTATATACCACTAGAGTATACCGCTCTACCAACTGAGCTCTTACAACTATTGAATAAAGAGTCGACAAGTCCGCAACCTATTATACCAGTTTTCATTTTTTTTATTTTTTGATGATTCTGGCCAGGATTCTAGAAACAAAATATGAAATTATTATATTGTCACGGGTCCGTTACAAGTACACAAAGTTTCAAGTCGATCCAATGTTTCTAAGTGGGTGAAAATAGTGTTCAATGATTCCGATACATAGATACAAAGACACTTTTTTTTATTTTCCGACGATTCTAGCCAGGATTTTAGAAACTAATATGAAATTATTGTATTGTCACGGGTCCTTTGCAAGTATACAATGTTTCAAGTCGATTCAATATTTCTAAGTGGGAGAAAATCGTGTTCAAAAATTCCGTTACATAAATACAAAGACAATTTTTTTTTATGTTCTGATGATTCTGGCCATGATTTTAGAAACAAAGTATGAAATAATTATATCGTCAAGGGTCTTTTACAAGTATACAAAGTTTCAGATAGACAGCTGCTTGTTTGTGTGGATTTGCTTGGCAGTATTCTACCGTGCTTCTTATTGCAGACAAATTCCAACAGACAGTTTACCTCGCAATCCACGTACTCGTTTTCTTAAAAGATTGTGAGTTGTGTACTTATTCTACTTACAATTATTTTTATTAACTTTATTCAGTGTTAAGCAGTGTGACTACACAATAATCAATTGGCCTATTATATATTTGCGTTTGTTTTGCAAACAAATTTGTAATTCCTTCACAGAAATTGCCAATAATTTCATTTTTAACAAATTTGCAAACAATGGACGTCTTAATACATTCCTAAAGGATTCAAATATCAGTTGTGAGATCATAGTTCCTGGAGGATATATTTGGTTTATGACCTCATCTAGCCATCGTTTTTTCAGTACGTTAGTTATTAATCATCAAGACTGGTGTTACCATTTATATTTTCTAATATTCAAACTCTCTTGTTATTTGTTGATGTAAATTCGTAAACAGGTTTCTGAGAAGTTTTTGTAGCCCGTTTAATACTTTCAGAAGTTGTCTCTATCTCTTTATCACCTGTTATCAATTGATTAATAGATTGTTGAAATATTTCATTTTTTTTTTACAAATGGGACAATACGCCTTCTCCAATGTGTCTTGGATATTAGTCTACGTCTTGTTATCTCTACCTCTTTTACTGCATTCATTGTTTATTATATATTCCTGTCTGATGGTTGTATTTTTGTATAAATGATGTAATATTTAAAGTAGAAATTAAAGTTTGAGCGAAATCGTTGGTGATTTTTTACAAATAAAAGGTCTAATTATCATTTAATGGAAGATTTACCTTCGCCTCTAATATACAAAATGAGACGATCTTTGGGATAGAGCTAATTTAATGCTGCGGTGACCAACTCATGCTCTTTGCGCAAGAGCACTCTTCCCTGCACGTGTGCACGACGGAGGAGCAGAACGCACAATGTCACAATAAAGAAAGAATGGAGGGGAGGGAGGTTTAGGACGCGGCGGCACGTTAACGATTCGGCTTTGCGGTTTAAACTGAGGTCAGTTTGCTAAGATTCTCGGTGAAATCATGCCGGGATATGCAGCAGATATGAAACGGCATTCATCATCCTCAATTCTTTGTTTTAATCGGCAAATGGGAATGTGTACACAAATAAAAGACAAAATGTTTAGTGTCTGAAAGTTCTTACTAGCATCAGTAAGTTCAATATTCAAATATATTATTCTACATACCATGCGAAATATAAGGATACCGATCATGCTGCGGAGGCCGAAAAAGCTAATGGAAAACGTTTAAATCCGTCAGTGCACAAAATAGTGTATATTTATTTCATTACTCTTATGCTAATTTTAAGTGTGTATAGGCCTATTTGCATTAATCCAAATTTTAACCATCACAAATTATTATTATAATAATTATTATTATCTATCTGTATTTTCGTTTGGAGCTAGATCGCTACCTAGTGGGAGTGTTTAACCAAGCTAATTTTGTTATGCTTATTTACCCATACATATTAGCTATTATTATTATTATTATTATTATTATTATTATTATTATTATTATTATTATTATTATTATTTTTACTGTCATTATTATTGTTATTATTACTATTATTATTATAATCATCATTATCATTGCAAGCAGAACCGTCTGCTCGTGAGTCAGTTGTTCTCGCCAGCTACCAAAATAGCAATGGAAATTGGGAAATCGAGACGTAGGTTGCCTGATTACGAATTTATGAAAGATTGTAAGAAAATAGCAGTTGAATTGTTATGCCGTAATCAAATTGAGTTAATTGACGCAATTAATCTTTCTCGCACAATTGTCACTCGCCGCATACAGTATCTTGCTGGTGATATTTTTCACAAGTTAATGGAAGTTAGTAATTTTATTGTATTTTCCTTAACTTGTATTTGTTGATATAGGCCTATTTGGCTTGAAACAGTTTATAACTTTTATCTATAAATTATTTACTCTTTTTAATGCAAACATTATAGTAAAACAATTTAAAGTAATATATATATTCCGTCCACCGCTGCGGTCTCGAGGTAGCGCGCTGCCTTGTCACGCTGCGGACCCGGATTCGATACCCGGTCGGGACAGGTTCCTGTGTGATGTTCTTTCGAAGTTTTTCCTCACCTGTAAGACAAATGTCAGGAAGCCTAGGGTTCAACTGTCCCCGAAAATCATCCGGCCATCATCATCATCATCATCATCATTCTTCACCATTGTGTAAAGCAACGGGAAGCTACCACACATATAATTCCCTAGTAAAGCTGCAAAGCATAGCATGAAAATGCTATGATTGCAGTGAAGGACCTGCCCTGAGGCAGACTTACTACGGCAGGATATATATTCCAATAAAGTAAAATTTTAATATACTTGAATTATTATTAATCAACTTTAAATCCATAATATTTTACAATTATTAATCATTTATAAATATATGAATAAGCTCAACTAAATAATTTCATTTTTAAAAATCTGACATACTATATTAATAAACTTATTAAACTCTAAATAAAAGTGTTGATATCTCTAGCATAGTAGGCCTGAAGTGGCATTTTTTGTTAGAGGTGTTAACTTCGAAGTATACAAAAGAGCTGTTAAATCTAGCTCCAAAGCGAGATACAACATCGGACCATTAATATGTTATCATGTATAGAATAAGCTGTAGAAAATATCGATATTTCATGGAGATCATTTGTATCTGTAACCACAGATGGGACATTGGCCATGGTAGGGTGTAACTAGGGAATTGTGTAGAGTCTCAAAGACAAACTAAGATATCAGGCCGCGAGGGTAATCATTGCATCATTCAGTAAGAAAATATGTGTGCTAAATGCGTTTTGCTGAATGAAATGATAAGTATTGTAGTTAAAACAACGAACATAATCAGTTCGCAAAGATTTCTTGACAGATTTTGATTGCGAATATGTGACATACCGTACTTTCAATGAAGTGTGATGGCTCAAGTGGGGGAAAACAATTTAACACATTCTTCGAGTTGCTTGATAAAATTGCGACATTCATGGGAATGACGGGCTCAATATATTATGCTAATATCTAATAAGAATGTTGTACGTGCATTATACCAATAAATCATAGTTTTTTATAAGAGTTTAGAACTATTTTAACCTTATTCAAAGCCAAACACAATTATATTCATTTAATAATTGGTAATAGCTCTTTAAATTAATATATTTTCAGTATACAAGAACATCAAATACTGTACGATGCCAAAAATGGTTAATGTTTATAAATTGTGACTAGCCGCCTCTGTGTGGAAGACTGTACGCTGCTCGAGCTCCGATGCTCCTGCTTACTTGCGACTGCACATGGCACTTCCTATTTGCAGCTGATCATGTCAACGCTGAGTTAATGCATTGTGTTTCATCGAGGGACAGGAGCTATGAAAGTCTATCACCGCGAAGCAGCTGGTGGATTCTCGATTATACAGAGTGCTCTATAATTACCCTTATAAATTACTAGGACATGTTGAGGTTTGATAATATTTAGAACTGGAAACCATGTCCGAAAAATTACCCTTCCCGTGCTACATCCTTTTGAAAATATGTTTTTAACGCAACCACTTTTACAAGTAATTTGTAATGAGGACTGATACAGTACATCCCTTGTTTTACAATTCAACTCATTAATAACGAAAGAAACAAAATGTAACCTGGATCATTTTTCACAAACACCATTGTTTTCAGATAAACTTAAACTGTTTTTGTCCTTTTGTAATTATGGTTAATATTCGGATCCACCACAAGTTCGGTTCGATGTGGTGACCAGCAACTTCGTTGCACACATTGTACCTACGAATGAAATGTTGGTAAAAGAGCTCTATCACACCTGGCATATCTGAAATCTCTCCTGCTTAGACATGAACTCGTGCCACCAGATCTTCTTTTGTCTCTACAGAAGTGTCATAAATCAAACTCTTCATATGATTCCAGAGAAAAAAGTCCAATGGAGTCAAATCCGGTGTTCGTGGAGCCCATGAAATTGGGCCACCTCGGCCTATCCACCTTTGATCGTATCGTCGGTGCAGAAGTTCCCGAAAATGAAGAGAAAAATGAGGGGGTGCGCCGTCATGCTAAAACCATATGTCTTGACGGACGTTCAGTGGCACTGTATCCAACAACACACTCAATACTTGTTGTAGGAATATCAAGTAGATGGGACCTGTTAACCTGGATGGAAGCATGTACGGTCCAATCACATGATTATCCAAAATACCTGCCCACACATTAATTGGAAATCTATGTTGCAATTCCTGGATATGCGTGCATGAGGGTTTTCGTCTGCTCAGACATGGCTGTCCATAGTAAATGTATATTAATCTGTGAAGAGTATGCGCCGTGGGTATAAGGGCCCGTTGATGCAGCAGTGCAGAAACCACGTACAGAACTTAACGCGTGGACGAAATTCGGCTGGCAGTAATGAAGGTGCCCTTTGGAGGTGGTATGCATGTAGTTGTTGTTCATGGTTAACATTCCAGACGGTGCTAGGAGCAACATCCTGTACACGCACAATTGCTCGTGTACTCATTGACGGATTCCTCTGAACTAGATGAAGTTCGGCCTCTTCCAATTCGGGTGTGCGGTGTCTCCTTGGAGCACCACAGTCATTCCTGCTGGCTGTGAAGGTACCCCTTTCTCGAAGCCATTGCGTAATTATGGCGACAAGGGTATGCGATGGAGTCGGACGTTGTGAGAAATGACCTTGATAAAGGCGAAAGCAGCTCTTCCATTGCCTGGAGCTACGCCATGCAGCAGGATCATATTGGTGTGTTCAGCAAACGTGAACTCAGCCATGTTGCTCTAACATTGAAAGACACGTGAATGAGGCACGAACTATCTCCGAGAGGTAGGATAAACATAAATTGACATCACGTGATACGACGTAAGCGATCCTCATCATGTAACTCTGCAGGCGGACGAATCACGAAGCTATTACTTGTTGAGACACGTGACGTACGTTCAGGCAAAGCTTGTTTTCAAACGGCTGAATCGCGGAAACGGTATGTATCCAGACAACGTTTCCAATTCTAAATATTATCAACTCAGTCCCCTCTACAAGTCCTAGAAGTTTGTAAGGAGAATTTAAAGCACCCTGTATAGCATTATTATTCCCACAAGAAACTAATCGTTCGCTCGAACTAGGAACACGCGTACGTGTTGTTTTATTTCTGACATTTGTTTTGTGTCATGTGGATGTGACATTTTGAACCTAGGTCTTCACAGTATATCACAAAATGATGTCAGAAGATACCAGGCATGAACAGAAACACAAGGAGAGCATTTGTTATAAAACTCAGGAAAGTATCCGGGATATTTTTTACACCGCAGATTCGATCCGCTGGCCGCTCGCATATCACTTTAACTGGAAGTTGCCACACGATATTTGGAGCCAGTCTTGCCCTCACAAATAAAGTTGTATTTTATTCTATTTTCAAATCATACATACTCTTCCTCATTGCTACTAATTAATGAATTTATTTTCAATCATAACCTTACATTTTAATTTATTATATACATTTATAAAAATATCATTATCAGAAAAGCTATTCGTCGGAAAGTTGCATCGTACAGGACAATATTTGTGTCTCCATTAACATACATTCCACATTGTGAAGTCAACTCTCCAGAAAAAAGTGTAATTCACTTTATTTGCGTTGTCTTGCTCTCAAGTGTATTTCTAACTTGTATATCAAAATAAGTGATAGACAGGATGATGTTCAACGAATGTATGTAGCACCAGTGTGTTGGACTTTTATTACTTTAAGAAACTGGCATTTAATATAGCTTTAGAGGTACATAATTGGATAAGAATCTCTGGTCATAACACCTCAGAAAGCAGAAATTACACAGTTATACTCAATGGACGGAGTATTTTTATGCAAATAGATTTATGTTGTCAAGTATAACAGATTAATGAGTACATATGAAGGTGTTGGAAACTTAAATGTGGAAATAGTATTATAACTTCATATTGATGTTTACACTTAGCATAAGAACGGACAATAATTATCCTGAATAAAAGAAGAAATATGATCCTCTAAGACTCATTATCAAAAAGTGAATATCATGTCATACTACGGACTTTCTATTAACGTTGATTACTGAAAACTATGGCTAGTGTTCTGTTTCTAGCAAACAAATGATATTTCGGACAAAATCACAGGATTTACAAAGCCCTTTTAAAGTTGCAAATAATGAATGTGAAATAAATAGGCCTATACCCATACTGCTTCCTCCGCCGACGGTACATCTCTCTTTTTTCAGTCATCTTTTCGAGCCATCCTCGAAAAATCCATATATTTCTGAGTGTCTTAAATATTATCCAATCCTCGTTCCAAAACTTGAACATCAAGATAAATCAAACAAAGACTCAGGCGATCTTCTTCGTGGATGTGTGGATTGATCAAAGGAAGCGTGCCAGCGCGCTAAGCTGGAGATCTTGGGTTCAAATCCTTCTTAAGGCATACATTTTCTCTTTAGTTGTGTTAAGTATCGCATGCGGATGGAAAATCTTACTACTTTATTTTCAATATTACATTTGTAATTATCCGATATGGCACGGGAAAGATATTTCATCATGATGTCTTCGTAGTACAAGCAGCCCTTACTGTAATGTGAATATTGTTCACTATATAGTGCACACCTTGTTTAATAGTGAAAATAATTAATCTATATGCCTGGTTAGATTAAGGGGACACGTAGGCAGAAAAACCTAAAGACTCTGACTATTTTTATTTCTTCTTTTGATAGATTAGGCATTCAACTATAATTTCTCCAAGTTTCATAACCCAATTCAAATTGCTTATGTTTTTAAAAAATTAATTTACAAGGTGATGCTATCTTCCACGTCCAACTTATATTCCTGCTTGCATTCATATTTGGTTCTGTGTTCTATTTTACTGCTTTTTTGCAGCATGTAAGTGTACATTATCTAGATGGCACTGTTTTGTAATTTATGAACAGGCAGAAATCTCAGACACATCAGAACGTATGCAGAAGGCTGTTTTTTGTACTTCATGGTAGCACATTTTTAATACATATTTATTTTGATATTAGTGTGGGGTTTTACTATTTTTAAACTCTGTGAAGTGTATTTTGATTCTCCATTACTCTCTAAATATTTATATTAATAACGGGTAGGTCTGAAAGAATATTCAGAAAAATTAAAAAGTCTGAAATTCTGAATACGAAGCTAAAAGTACAGGAGAGGTTAGAGTTTGTCAGTCACAGACACCTCCAAGTGCTTCCAAGAGTAACATTGCATCAGGTATAAATGTAGAAAGGAGTGCTGATGAAATAAACAGTGGATATATAATTGTAGATTAGACATTACTCTCTGAGGCAGTGATTTGTGCTTGTCTGTGCTCATTTTATATTGGTCATATTCAAACGTGAATGGGTGGAAGACTGCGAAGACTTGTAGAACATAATAAGGACAAAGTTCTAAAAGGTGGAAAGGCAATTGGGGAAAAATACAGACTGACCAAGAAAATAATTGATAGTTTGCAGAATTACTATGGTAATACTATTAGATGCAATGTGAATAACCTTCAGTCTATGAAAAAGTTGTGTGGGCACTTGGTTTTATTACTCTTCAAACAGATGACAACCGCCAACATGGCCTTTGCTCTGAAACATGGTATAAGTATAAAATAAAACAAAAAACTGGAGAAAAATATGTCCAAAAGAACAACCTTCCAGAAGAGGTAATGCTGACAATGAAACCAATTTATCAAGCACTTTGTGATCCGGAACTGCTGATAAAATGCCTAGATGGCAAACTCAGAATCGAAATGAGTGTTTCAATTCACTCATTTAGGAGAGATGCCCAAAGACAACATTTATGTCTAATCTAGTTGTTAGAATAACAACGTTTGATGCAACTGTATTTAATTATGGAAAGATAGCACGACTTCGCGTCTTGAAACGTTAGGACTCACTCCAGGAGTGTTTATGAGGCAAATTTTGGATGGACAGACAGCGCATCACCTTTGCAGAAATTAGAGCTGAAAAATTGGTCCAGCAGATCAGATTGAGAAAGAGAGAGAATAAAAGGGCTGCAGAAGACCAGGAAGAGAATGAAGACAACAGTTATAGGAGGTTTCAAGTAAGTTGTGCCCCACAAAACTAAAAATTTCACCTTGTTTTCCCGTTTTCTCAGTTTATTAATTTTAAGATTTTTGTACCTTTCTTTCAGATACTTATAGAGATATTTCAATGAAATTAGGTTCACAGTTTTAAGCTACCATGGTAATTATTTTGGTACAGGGATTTTCTTCTAGAGCCATTTGTTTGAATTTTGTCATTTGAAAAGTACTGTACTTTGAAACAAAAAAGTTTGTTCGCATTAAAAATTCATTTAAAAATAAATGAACAAAGATTTAAAAAATATGTTGAACGAAATTGTATTGTTATTCAAATAATATATATGAGCTAATCTCTATGCATTTTCTTCAAAGGGATACTGAAAAAAAGATACGTAGTCATCACAATGTATTGAAAAAAAGTAATGCATCCAAAAAAATTAATATGCCACAGTAATTGTAACAAAGCACAGTATTATAAGATGCAGTGATAAATATATGTGCAAAATTTCATTCCTCTATGGCAAAAAGTGTAGCTATGACAGGCCATTAATGATATAAGTGCATTTCTGTCTGTGTCCCCTTAAAGGAAGTTTGCCAGCGCGCAATGCTGGAGATTATAGGTTGAAATCCCTATTCAGTCATATTTCTTTCTCTTTAGTTTTTCTGAAACAGAAGTAGCAGTGAAACAAATGACGCTAGCAAATTTAGTTGAATCATGATTATCAAGGGCAATGCCATAAGTGCTTTCATCTTGTCGATAATTCATAAACCGAACTAGGGTGAATATTCGAAGAGATGAAAAAGCTCGTGCGATTTTAATATATTATTTACTGATCGAAGTTAAAAACTATTCAGTGGGTGAAATTTCTAATAAAGTATATTTACAATATACTTCGGTATAATTGTTGTTTGCAGTTTATTACTGACTCGGAAGTCATAGCTAGATTCTAGTTTTATTTACAGTGCTCTTATTTACATGTAATATTTCACATGTATTTTGTTTATTCTTCAAAATAATTCCAAGGAAATCCTTTTATATATAACCATCCACTGTCGTAGCATCAGTATGTCTCTCTATTTTTTAATCCTTGTTCTCTTATACTCCACTAGTATTAAGAGTAATGGCATGACGAGGGATGAGATGAGATGTAGCCCTTATGTTTAATATGTGTGAGACATGGAGATTTCGGCTGACCAATTGTGTCGCACGAATGGATGTGTTGATCTACTTAAAAGAAACGAAATATACATGAATATGGAGAAGTGGTAGAATAAAATTTTTCGCAGGAGACAACTGGAAAAACACGAGTAAACCTCTCCAAGTTTCGATCTGTCCACCACGAACTCTATGTGGGTAACCGCGACATGAAGTCGAGGCCCAGAGGCGGAGGGCGAGTGTAGACCATACGTAAGTTTTACATTATGTGAAACCATGTTATCCAAAATCACATAAAAGTTTAAAAATTATATGCATATGTTTCTGTGTACGTAAAACCCGCAGTTGCCAGTCTATTATATGACGTTGTTTGTGAGAAAAGCTTGAAACTAGGTCATATGTACTCAGAAAAAAAAAATCTACCATTGGAGACGGAATCAGAGCTTCCAAACACAAATCAATATAAGGCCACCAAAACTTGAATGTCTTTTCTTTCGGTATCAATAATGTGTATTATGTAGCAATTCATAAACGGAGCTAGGAGAATATCGGTGTTTGGATATTAATTAGATCAGCTCGATGCATCAATGCACCTTGCGTCATACTTTTAGTTATCAAAACGAACTCAGGATTCAAAATTATGCAGCCTAATACTCATAGGACTACTTGATTGTTTTATAGGGTCTGGTAATGAAGTCCCAGTGCATTGGTGGATAACGTAGTCAAAATGAAACAAAAATTATAATTTAGTATATACTACAAAGTCATTGTTACACATGACCTACATCGATCACAAAATACGTTCTCCAACTACCCACCGTCGCCTGGAAAACATTCACCAACATATCCACTCTAATCATTTCACACGCTTGGTGTATGCGTTCTTTCAGCAGTTGCAGGTTAGGAACCTTGATTCTGTACACACGTTACTTGATGAACCCCCGATTGAAAACATCCAGAAGTGAGAGCATATTATATGCAAGTGTCTTACAAACTGGAAGCCGAAGATTGCGCAGCACGACGAAGTGTAGACCGGGATAATTTAATGGACCATAATCATTTTCACTGACAAAATCACATTTCAGATTTCTGGAAATATCAACACAATTGTCGTAAAATAACGGACGAACTGCCCAATGAAACCCGCGAGTGGGAAAGGCATTCACCGTAAGAGAATGTTTGACTTGGCCTAACTAAATGAAAAGTTTGTTTGAAAAATGTTCGTCGAGCAAACAGTCACAAGAGACATACATCTTGATATGTTGCAACTTTTCTTACAGCCACAGTTACTGCGAACATACTGTCATGTATACAGTGGTGTTGTAAGAAGATAGAACATCACCACTCTTCGCTCTGATTGTCAGTGAGATTTTCAACGACATGTTTCCCAACAGGTGGATTGGAAGGATATCTTCTCGTATCTGGGCATTGCGTTCACCATAACTCGCACCTCTGAACCTTTTAGCTTTGGGATTTATCGAGCAAAATGTATACAGAACCAAGATTACTAATCTATAAGTGCTGAAAGAACGCATACGCCAAGCGAGTTAAATGATCACAGAATATTTTACGGGCGACGGTTCGTCATTGGGAAACGTATTTTAAGACTGATGGAGGGCAAGTGGAACACTGATTTTGTAGTAGAGACTAAATTATATATTTTTTTTGTAAAACGTTATCCCTAATATGTACTGGGACTTTATGAGGACATGGTAGATCGATTTCGTGAATTAGTTTATTTCCTACTGTGTCGAATTTCAGTAATTTATGGATAAACCGTCATAAAATCGAACATTACATTGGCTGATACGGACAAAGACAATCTCGTTAATCCATTCTTCGTCTCACTGTCAGATCTCAAGGGATACGGATAAATTAATGTAGTCACAGTTACATTTAACATTGCATATTCATATATACCATATCAGCAAGCGATATGGTCAACTAACGTTCGAATGAATCATGACAATCATAATTAATAATAGTAGAAAAAACAGAAGTTTAATCAGTGGAAATTTTATGAATATAAATATTTTCATATCGCCAATACCTATTCCATTATGGGGCCTACTAGAGATAAATTATTTCATGTTACAAACATTTATTTTCATTAATTATGATACAATTTTCTTTTGATTTCTCGTTCAATTGGCAATAGTTTTAGAATCAGTCTTCAGTTTTTGTATTTTTTACACGTAGGCATAGTAATTCAAACGGAAGAATGTGAGTTTATAGAAGGATAAATATTTTGTTATCACTTATTTTGAATATTTATTACTTTTATTAGTATTTTATATTGGAACGAACTTAAAAATCTCAACATTACATAAGACACAGCTTATTGTGAACATATATCTAGGGTGTTATTTTGTCATGACTGTCGAATGTTTACGTATATTTATTATTACTTATTATCATCATCATCATCATCCTGCCAGGTATTAGTCCTAGAAGAACTGTTACGGCCTGAGAAAGCGGTTTTCGTGCCATCTTTTCATAGGTCGACAAAGTGACCGTTTCCCATTTGGACAATATTTCATTATTGCCTTGGGGATCCTGGATCTAGCCATTCCTGAGACATGCTCCTTCCAGTTGAGCTGATATCTGGAGATGTACTCCAGTATTGGTGACACATTAAGTTCTTGTTGAAGGATTTCTACATTTTTCTTTCGATCCCATTTTGTGTAGCCAGCTGTTCGGCGCATAAATCTCATCTCACAAGCTGTTAGTCTGCTTTCATCTCTCGTCCTTATAGTCCACGCTTCACTCCCATAACATAGGACTGGTCGAGCCATTATTTGATAAAGACGAGTACGAGTTGATTTTTGCACAAATGAAAGTTTTAAAACTCTATTAATGATTCCCAATGATTTGTTGAATTTCACAATTTTCTCTGATAAATCCAAATTTTCGACAAAAGAGAGTTTATATCCCAAATAAGTAAACTCATTAACTCTCTCAAAAATGTTGTTATTTAAACACATTTTGTGTGATATTGGGGATTTTCCACAAAAGGTCATTATTTTAGTTTTATTGGTAGATATTACCATTGAATATTTCTGGGCTATCAAATTTAAATTATGTACTGACCATTGTAAATCATCTTCAGATGTTGTTTGTAAAACAAGATCATCTGCAAACATTATTATATCTAATTTCTATTAATAGTCATTGTGTTTTGTTTCTCTAAAGTATTTTACAATGTTAGAAAGTAGAGGGTAGAGGCCACAACCTTGTCTGACTCCTGAGTTTATTTCATTCCACTGAGTTATTTTTTCTTTTAATTTTATTGCAATGAGAGTTGATATTACTTATTAAAATAATGAATTTCGGCACAATATACAATGGACCTACACTTTTGCGTTGGAATAACTGAGCTCGTTTCCATAATGTCTCAACTCATTCGAAAAACTTCACTTCAATCCTTTTAATAAAAATAATAATTTACTAAAAATTACCATAAATCCAACTTTTAAATACAAAAAGTACGGGAGTTTAAGTAACCTTCCCTCCAGTTATAAAGTTCTATTTTAAATAATTTGTACAGAGCAGTAATACATTTCCAAAACTTGTCTTGGGAATAAATAATTATTTATCTCAAAGTCATCACTAAAATCTAACACAGTTACAAAAGAAAAACATTATCTGTATGAATATAGATATTGTGTACATGAAGTAGCGCGGAGTAATTTTAATATTTAGCTGGGTTGAAATCTCGGGCGCAAAAAGTGTAATGCAGACGTTATTATGCAGAGAATAGGCTGCAGAGGACTCGGAAACTGGGGCTTAGTAACAAATCCAGGAAGTTAATGTTTTGTCTGTAGACATTTGAAGGGAATCAAAACCTCTAATCTCGTGACAACTGTTTAATGAGATAAGTGTATATTTACATGATAGAAGCAGCTTCGTTAGTAAAGTACATACAACTGAAAGAACATTCCTTTGTTTTCCATTTTCAGTAGGAATTATTTTCCACCTCTATCTCAAAATATACTCACGAATATTTGTAGTTTGAATTATCCGCTTGAGTACCCGCGATTTTATTCAACCCAACCGACTGACCATCATTGTTAAAGAATGTATTTGAAGACAACCTAAAACACTGGCGTACCAATTCAAATCAAGGCACTAGCTGATCAAAATAATTTACTCAGCAGAATTAAATTTTTGGCAAGATTTCCATTAATATACTATGATATTAAGTTAATGAACCCATGGCTTTACCTAACTTGATAAGAAACCAATATATATTTACGTCTTGAAATAACTCATACACAGCAGATCATTTGGACTGAGATATACTGTTATAAATATGTCAAGGAAAGAAGTTAAACAAAAACAAAACGAAATTTCATACTTTAGATACACCAAGAGAGATGAGAAAAAATTGTGTTACTTAAAATTATTGGTATTTGCTCATGATATAGTAAAGCTCAACAACGAATTGTTTTCTTCAATCCTTCTCGCGGCAATTTATACACTTCATCTTTCACGATTTCAGCGAAATCTCGCAATTCTCCGTTCCATCACAGATTGTATTGAGCTATCAGAATTACAAAATAAATTAAGAGGATAGATGTTAAATAAGTATATAACAAAACACTAAAAGTAAATATATTATGTGTATTATATATACCTTAAATTTTCTTATTTTGCTTATTTTACTTAATTTTACTTTTATACAACACTTTTTATTTGAAGTAAATAAAATTACTTGTATAGCCGTGCACTTACACTTCAACTTAGATCTCTACAGTCTATATTCGTACATCCCCAGCGCAAGTTTCGTAACCTAGAAAATTTAGTTATGTTTATTTTCTACAGATATCAATGAGTGCACATGGTTTGCACATCGCATCGCCGTAAGGATACATTTGGTAGAGAAGTAAGGTATTACTTGGATGGGAAATGCCGATAAAATGTTGCTCAGAAGCACTGTTTTAGGTTCAAGAATCTTTTATGAGCCCGGAAATCTTCAGACTCGGGACCCATGGCTTAAAGTTCGTCCATGACGACTTGTCCCATGAATATTTCCACCCTAAAAAATGCATAGACCACGGACGGGTTCAAATTCGCGACTCTCAGGACCAGAGGTAAGGAACAATACCCCTATACCACTTAGAACGATTTACACCTGTATACCATCCATTAATTTTAATTCGCTCTTATGCCATGAGATAAATTAATATTTTGTAATTTCACTGAATTATTACGTGCATTCGTTGGCTAATGTTTATGCTATATAAATTGTATTTACTTTATGGTAAATGTTATGTAACTCCATTAGTTTGAGATAAAATGTAACATATATTACTTCTGTATGAGTAGAAGAGTCTTTAAACCACCAGTGAGGAAAATAAATTAAGCTGTAGGGAGACAACTATATAAATGATTACGTGTTTTTGTGATAAGTAATTAATATACAGACTATAACTAAAGTAATATACTTTGCATTCCAATCCACATTAGAGCGGCTTTGTCACTTTATCGTGAATTGTACATGAACTAACACACCCTTAAAGAAGCTAGATTCAGATTGCTGAAATTTATACAATTTCCATCTCATTAATATAGAGTAATTCCATATGTGACTGACTGACATTTACAATACACTTTTGCTGCTAAATGCTTGCATAAATATTACATTTGGTTGAAATTAGAGATGTTATGTACGTGATATAATAGAGGAAAAGTGTCTGATTAAGATTGTTCATAAATATACAATTTCTGAAGAAAAACAATATTATTTATTATCTATTAAAATATGTGTGACTGACTGACAAATGTCAACTCATCATGCAGCTTAACATATTCATCTACACCGTTCTCTGAAATGTGATTGTTAATTAAATTTTCCAAAATACCGTTTAGAGGGCACGTTTCAAGTTATATTTTAAATAAAAAAATAAACCTAAGTCACAATTAATACCGACGTTATGACCTAATATGTGATGTGTGACTGACTGACATTTCTGATTTAATTTTGAATTTCAAAATGCAAATATTACACAAATGTAACAAAATGCTATGAAACTAGATAAACAGCTTCGGTAACAGAAATGAATAAAGAACTTCAAATACGTTATCAATTCTACGAATACTATTAAATTTAATTTTGCTGTAAAATAAATGTAAATTTAAATCAATAATGTAATTAAATTGACTCGCTTACCATGTACCATTTTAAATTACATAAAATAAGGAAACTATTAAATACTTAATAAAAAAATTGCCTTCTCTATTGTTAAATATACCTACTAAAAGTGTATGCATGTGTCCGTGTAATATATATATATATATATATATATATATATATATAGGCCTATATATTAACTATCCACCGATGTGGTCTCGAGGTAGTGTGCTGCCTTGTCACGCAGCGGGCCCGGGTTCGATCCCGATCGGGACAGTTTTTCTGGGTGAGGTTTTTATCGGGGTTTTTCCTCACCTGTAAGACGAATGTCAGAAAAACTTTAAGGCCCGAACGGTCCCCGAAATCATATGGCCATCATAATCATAATCATCATAATCATCTTTCACCTCTATGGAAAGCAACGAGAAGCTATCACACCTACAATTCCCTAGCAAAGCTGCAAAGCATAGCATGAAAATGCTATGATTGCAGTTAAAGACCTGGCTTATGATCGTCTACCTCTGTGATTGTAACACATGTGGACGTGTTTGGTAGACCAAGAGCATTCTAGGTCTTTCGCGCTTGGAGTGGAATTTATTACAGTTTACTTGATGTAAGATTTAATATTTTTTATTTCTAGATTGAACCACTGAATAAAAAAAATTAAGCCTTGCAGAATGTATACACATTCTTATTAAGTTACTTATTTATCAGAGTGCATGTACTTTCAAAACAAATTATCGTAAATCGCATTAGTAAGCTGTTGTGTAAACAATAGCTGACGCAGTGAATTCTACTTTTAAACATCAATAAAAACATAACTCTAATTAGCCCGAGTTCTGATGACTCACATCATAACATTGATGTATAAGAGATCGTTTCCCTCTCTAGTCTTCGCCGCTAACTTGACCTGACTTGACCCATTAATGAAAATAATGTTTCCTGTCACGCATGAAGTCTCACGCTGTAACTGAATGGTTTGAGTCAATATGTCTCAATAGAGAGCACTGATTCGAGTCCCCATGAGAGAAGACATTTTCTCATGGAATTTCGGCCACAATGGGATTGGTGCCCGCCCAGAATCATGAAGAATTTGGGAAGCTACAATATTTAGAGGTTGCGGTCAAGAAAACCAGCCATAACGGCTGGAGTATCCGACATGCTGACCACATGTCACCCTATATGTTGGTTAGATGATTGTCCACCTCTGTGATTGATATACTTGGGTGTGAGATTAGCAGCTAAGGGCTTTTTAGGCCTGTCACGCCTCTCAGTTTTTTTAATACACGAACTTATGAATTTGTTGCGCTTATTGTTTGACAGTTGTGCATACTCTATAACATACGGGTCGAACGCTTTCACGTTGTATACGCAATGAGTCTATGATAGATGCAAGATATTCACATTGTTTATCTAAAAATGTCTTTCCTTCTTCTATATCATTTTGTGACTCCAGTTATTTGGTTGGTTTTACAGCTCACGTTACATAATTCTGCACCATTTTGTATATTCTTTCCCGATTTTTCTTACATCCGTGCCATCCTTTTTACTTGGCCGTCAATCGCATCTTTAGCCCCCTTTCCATGGTACGATTCAAAGAAGTTCCATTTTATGTCAAAATCCAAATATGCAAGTAAGCAGTATAACATTGCTAAATGTATAGGCCTATTTCTATTACCAGCTGCTCCATATGAAAATTTGTATCACCTCAAGTTTTGGAAGAAATCACTATAGTTCGAAAGGAACACTTTTCTATAGCAAATATCTATAGCATACCGGTACTTGCTATGTGTCACACAACCTTACAATAGAACAAAGTATTTCTTCTGAACTTCTCTGTCACCTTCCATCTAAACTAGGCAACAACAGTCAATATTGAAGTACGCTAATTTTTCCAATCAACTGCCAGAATTTCATTTTGTTCTTTGTAGGCATAATTTTCTGAGATATCAACAAGTATGGCTGCTTCGTTTACAGCAACCTTTTTCCTGAATGTATTTAAATGCTTCCGCTAACTGCCTTTTAGCTGAAATTGACACAGAAAAAGGGTCAGTAAATATTTTATGGAACAGCTGAGCCGAACAGTATACTAGATTTCCTAAACCATGTTTATGTTAATCCTTAGCGGAGTGCAGTAAGCAACTGACTACACCATGCGTATTAGCATATATATGATATAAAAAAAAGTCAGGCAGTCACGGGACACTAGCGGGAAAAATAATGACTTTACAAGAAAATGTCTTCAATGCTTTTGTGTTAGTTGTGTACCGATAACGTAGAATCCAAGAGGAAATTATATTCTATCAATTATTATGTTGTGTACAGTAATTTTTATACGTTTTCTGTGACTGACTAACCGCAGCTTGCAGTTAACAATTATAGGACAAATTTAAGGCATATAGAACATTAGAATGCAATTAATATTATTACATTTACGACTAGGAAGGACTAAAGTATGGTTTAACAATAGATGTTGTAAAATAAAACGAATTAATACGACCAAATCATTAAACAACAAATTGGTAAAATTTTGCGTGTGTTTACAGGTTTGGAAAATTTAAAGTTCTACCAATAATATTAGATTCAAATAATACACTTTTGGAACATTATCTTATAGAATCAGAAAATTTGATTCTTAAAGATACATCTTACATCAAAAAAATTATTCCTACGCCAATTTCAATATTTTCACCTCGGTATGACATTTTCGTGGAATCGCTCTATAACGTTAATATACCGATTTAGGTAATGCAAACTCGTAATAAAACTAATAAAAATTTTGACAAGATGCTTTATAGTTACAAGCGGGCAATAATCTATGAGTAAAAATTGTCTTTCAATACTTAATAGTATATTACAATGCGAGGTTGGGAAGTTGTTTTTACACAAGCGAGGATATGATTAAAAACCAAGCAACAGCGAGGTTTTTAATTTCCGAGTTTCTATGAAACACTTCACAAACGTGCGTTGTGCATTATTTTGTGCAAGATGGTGTTTCAAAATAATAAATAATAGTAAAATAATAACGTCTTTGTTGAAAATATTTCGTTCATGATAAACAACTGACTAACGTTAACAGTGTGGTCAATGTTTATATGGTAAATGCCGAAAATAATTTAGTTGAAATGACAACAGGCCGTGACACCAGTCAGGCATAAAATGGTGGCTAGTACGAATTTATTGTTTTATATTGTTTTAAATACATTTCAGTTCATTTAATGGGACCGAATGGTGAAGATGTCGAAAAAATCACAAAAAATACATTTTTTTGTTTATCTACATTTTAATAACTCTGATTCCATAGGATCATTTTTATATAACATTTTGTATTGTGGGGGAAAAATTGAGTCTGTGACGTAAGAGTTTAAATACCTTGCAAGTATGGACAGCAGTACTACCTAAACTTTAATAGACTTTTTTTCCGTTTCCATTTTTTGATATTTTCCAAAACTTGAAATGCTCCTTACGCTGCAATATTGATGCTATCAAAGTGAAATGTTTTGGTAGACTCTCCAATATATGCTAATTCATATTTGCTATGCAGTTACTAGTCTAAGACACATGTCTTCTTTTAAATTGAGATGGAAAAACTGACGAGAGTGATAATTTTAAATGAAAAGTAAGCAGTATCATACCTTTATGATATTTTGGCATACAAAATATGTTTAGTGGAATCATAAAAACTCCGAGTCTCAAATTTCATCAAAAATATTTATATATGAATTGTAAGGAACATTAAAAAATTTTTTTAAAACAATGGTTTTCAAAATCGTAAATCTGAAACTATTGTACTTATAAACACCAATCTTCACAGAAACGTTTCTATAAGCACCTAATGTATGTGATATAAATTAGAAAACAATCAGATGAAAAGTAAAAATAAAAAAACAATTGAAGTTCACCATTCGGTCCCCTTCAAATGCAGTGATATGTGTAGTATAATGTATATTAACACTAACTTTCGGATATTTTTTGTATATACATTGTACGTAGAATATATAAAGAGCAGTGGTTTTACTTCCCACACTAGGTAGGCAATTTGTAATATTACAGCATAGTTATTTATAGATTGGAAACCCCGAACTTTAGGAAATTGAATTCTAGATCATGGTCGCCATTGCTGGAAGTACGACAGAACGCAATTTCGAGTAAAAAATGTTTAGAAAGAAATAAAAAATAGACAACACTAAAATCACCTATTTTCCTGTCATTAAAACTTATTTTCCATGGGAGAGGTGAAAAGTTTGTTATTGCGTCACTGCCGTAAAATAAGATCCGGATCACGAGTACCAAATATGTTGCGTAAGCACGACCACAATGTTGACCGAATTAACAAACCCGCAACACGACTAAATTTAGATTTAATGGTCAAAAAGTCCTCAGGTAGATCGCTGGGTTTTTTATGTCCGGAAAGAATTTGTAGAACACTTTGGTAACTATTATTAAGTTTTATTATGAGTATTACACTAAACAGTATTGACATTAGAAATAACTTTACGTATATTAATATGAATATTCACAATTTTCAACTAGGGACCACGAGGCATTCCAAGCCTAGACATACAAGCACTACAGTCGACGTAGACGGCTTAGCAACAAGCGAGGTATTCAACCTCCTACAAATAACAACCGTAGTCCTAGACGGCCTGGCACACACTGAGGTATTCAACGTCCAATAATCAAAACGATACCATCGCCCACGATGGCTCGGCTAACACTGAGAGCGAGTCACACCTGGACACGCTAGACCTGGACACAACACCGACGATGTTGGTAGCCATGGCAAAGGCTGCAGCAAAACAGTACGACCAACATAAAATGTCTAGTGCTCTACTCAGGCGCCTCCAAGTGGAGAGCAAGTAATCTACATCGGTAGTCGATGCAGATCACGCCAGATACGACTCAGCCAACCGCACCGGCTAAACTGATGCGACACATGTCGCAACATTAGTACTTTCTTGATAATAGAAAATACTTTTGTTCTGCTGAACCACTGGCTTATTAGAATTTAGGAGTATAGAGATAAAACATCTATAACAACATTAACGTGCATAGTTTTAACGACACTTTTAGTTTAGTCCGATGCACAAAGGGACCTATGCGCATAAAACCTGACATAAATCTTTAAAACAATTAAATAGTGCTGGGGCTAACGTATCAGGCGGTGCTATATACAAGAGAAGACCTGCAGAAACATTTCAAACATGTCTCGTCGCTAGGCCTATTCCTCACCAATCCAGAGCCTTCAGTCCCCGCAACTTCTAGTAGCGACTATTTACTAGTGGGACTTCATTCTTCAGTTTGTGCCTTGCCTGAACATTAATACTTGAATAGGTAAGTTATGCCCCTTCGTGGGACTTGGCTGCTCCCTAGCGAGAGTTTATTATTCCAACTAATTCAATTGCGTTAATTTCCCCATCAACGAGTTACATGAGGTCCCAAAAAGACATCTAGTGGGCAACTTAGTTGTTACTTTAATACAAAAGACCGATTAAATTTTCTCAGAGGCTCTAATTTAGACTTTGGGTTCTTTTACGAGCTCGAAAATCTTCAGACTCGGTACCCACGGATATAAGATCCCCTCGTAGAAATTCTCCCCTGGATATTTTACATCCTAAAAAAGTTCATCAACCCCGATCGGGTTAGAACCCTTAACCCTCGAGACCAGAAAAAGGATACGTAACCTCTAGACCATCGAAGCTGTGAACTTTATGTATGTACTGAAATTTTACAAGTGATAAAAAAGAAAGTCACTTGAAAACAATATACTCAGGTTAAAAATCACAATTACAAGTTTCCATTTAATTGCTATTTTTGTTCAACATGAGTCATTTTAATTGTGTTCCAAATAAATTCATAATTCCATTCTTCTATTTTCCTAAAAAGTAGTGGCTCAAAATTATAAGATATTTTCTTTTTGCTGCTACTGTTTATTAGTTCCAACAATAGACTAAATCAAAGTTTTATAAAATACGGTTTACGAAAATAAATTTTTAATCAGGTTGTATCCCCGCAATACTGTGTTTATTATAGGTGCAAGCTCAAACTTTAGTTTTAGGAAGTGGAGAGAGCTCGTCCATAATGCAATAAGACGATCTAAAAACTAAAATGTATTCAACGAAAGTTCAGATCTTCACCAAATAAATAAAGAAATTAGCAAAATTCAGTAAAAAAAGGAATTACTTAAAACTCACGTTTACTCATTTTAAGTAACAGTATAATAGTTGGCGACCAAAGTCATACATAATAAATTAAACAGATTGAAAATATTGATGTATATGCTTCAATTTAGTATCTCCAATATAGAGGAAAAATGTGTGCTCGAGCCAAGATTTAATATAAGAGAAGAAATCGACAGAAAATATAATAGATATCTTTTAACTTACGTTTTAACTTATTCCACATAAATGAGCTTAAGGGCTGAAGGTCGGTTGGATAATTTCAACCTTCTGAATGAAATGCCACTGACCCCGAAACATCCTCAGATTTACAGGAGGGCCTATAATAAGTAATTGGAACGAACAGAGATTATACCTTGTGAAGATGCTCTGGTTGTTCTAGTGGAAGCTAAATTACCCCGAAATGTTTCCCTGGTACGAAACTCTTCAAGATGGAAAAATGTTTTGCTATTTTCAAACATACAATTTGAGCCGTTTCATTTTGTATTGGATAATTCTACGCTAGAGTTGTGTCACTTGGGTGGGCTAACCATTTTTTCTTCTTTTCCACTTTTCTGTGGTATTTGTGTATTTAACTCGATTATCCTATAGTCTGTCCAGCCTATGTAACACACACTTAAGGAAAACAAATGGGCGGGAAATCTCCGAAGCACAGATTGCTCCTATTATTGTGATTCTTCATGGCCAAAGCACAGTTCAGCGGAAGCGACAAAATAGATCACATATTCGATTAATGTAATTGCTTATTTGAAGCTATTTATGTTAACTACAGTTGAACAGACTGGCGAACATACCTACGTGTATCTTCCAAAGGTTGGAGAGTAACTAAAAAGTATTATTTGTTTGAGACTGATCGATTCTCGAAAGTTAAATGTCAGTTACAAATATGGCGGTTGTTGTATAATTTATGGTAACTTAACTCGTTGATGAAGTGTGTGATCAATAATACAAAAAAGTCCCCTAAAGGGAAATCGTTAAAGAGTGGTGTAAAGCAGACGGTGTTAAATGTATTTTGTAGGTTTATGGAGCATAACCCTGGCACTATAGTGAACGATATAGTTAAACTAACTGCAGAATTTATTTGAGTGCCCGAGTGTAGTGTTGTAGTTACATATTCGCAGGGAATTGAAACAAACTGGTAATATTAAAACGCCCAAAAAGAAGAAGAAATTTCTATTGATTTTAACTTTTTTATGTTTTATATTTTTTCTCCTATTATTAATTATAACTGTAATGATTCTTTCGAACTTAGGTCATCATATCGTTCGTTGATATGGTATTAATATGAATATCAAATATCAATAGTAACTATGACTATCTTAATATATCCGAATCTCTTGACATCTAATAATGATACGCAAGAATGGATTTACGAGAATTTCTCTGTCCGTACCGGGTACCGTAATGTTCGATTTTATGACAGTTTTATCCATAAATTACTGAAATGCGACAATATGAAAAAAACTAATTCAACAGTTCGATCTACGTTATGCTAAAAAATTCCCAATACTTGTTACGGATATCGATGTTCAAATAAAAAATAACAATTTAAACTCTCCTACAAAGTAAGTGTTCCACTTGACGTCAATCAACCTTAAACCACTTTTCCCAATGACGAACCGTCTTTGGTAATATATTCACTAACTTACCCACTGTAATCACTTAACTCGCTAGGCGTATGCGTTGTTTCAGCACTTAGAGAATAGTAACCTTCGTTCTGTACACATTTTGCTCGATAAACCCGAAAGCAAAAAGGTTAAGATTTGCGAGGTATGGTGAAAGCGGTGCTCAGATACGAGAAGGTATCCTTCCAATCCACCTGTTGGAAAACATGCCATTGAGAAACGCACGAACAGTAAGAGTAAAGTGTGGTGGTGTTCTATCTTGTTACAACACAACTGTACAAAAGATAATATGTTGGCGATAACTGTGGCTGTAAGAAAAGTTGCAACATATCAAGATATGTCTCTAGTGATTGTTTGTTCGATGATAATTCACTTACGGTGAATGCCTTTCCCACTCGGTGGTTTCATTGCGCAGTTCGTCCGTTATTTTACGACAATTGTGTTATGAACACTTCCAGAAACCTGAAATGTGATTTCGACGGTGAAAATTATTATGATCCATTAAATTATCCCAGTCTACAGCTTCGTCGTGCTGCGCAATCTTCGACTTAGAGTTTGTAAGCCACTTGCATATGATATACTCTCACTTCTGGACGTTTTCAAACGGGGGTTCATCAAGTAATGTGTGTAGAGAATCAAGTTTCCTAACCTGCAAGTGCTGAAAGAACGCATACACCAAGCGAGTAAAATGATTACAGTGGATATGTTGGTGAATGTTTTGCGGGCGACGGTGGATCGTTGGGAACGTATTTTGTGGTTGTGGAACAATGAATTTGTAGTAGATACTAAATTATAATTTTTGTTTCATTTTGACTATGTTATCCAATAACGCACTGGGACTTAATAACTAGACTCTACAGGGTGAAAAATATTTAAACCGACAAACTCTGGGAGGTTGTAGGGGACACCAAAACAAACCTTTTCCCTGAGCTCATTTTTTCCTATGAGGATTATTTAAATAGGTAGAGGAAGATTTCTCTGGCGGCAAATTAATTAAACCAACAAACAGTTTTGCATTTTTATTACCAAGAGAGAACATATTAACACAACGCAATTACTTAAATTATGGTAGAGGTTCAGTAATGCCTCAATTGACAAGTAAACGTGGGTTACACCGGCGGATCATGCTCTGTCTAATAGGGCAAAAACTCCAGGTGTATCGTAATTACTCCTGCTGCTGCTACTATCCGGGCAACCAGATCCTCTTCTGATGCAACAGGAGTTGTGTAAACAAGGTTGCGCATCTCTCCCCAAACAAAATTATCCAGTGGGGTCATATCTGGGGATCGAGCAGTCCATGGTTCAGGACCACCTTTGCCAATCCACTTTCTGGAAACCATTGATACAAGAATCGACGACTGAAATGTGCCGGCGCCCCGTCATTTTGGAACCACTTACGTTATCTTGTAGGGAATAGGATGTCTTCCAGTAATTCTGGCAATGCTCTGGCGAGAAAGTTTTAATAGTGCCTGCCATTTAATGGCCTAGGTGGGAGATACGGCCCAATTAAACTCTCCCCAACAACACCGAAGAACGACATTTGATGTGCGTGAGTAACTGTGGCATGTGGGTTATTCTCACTTCAAACATTAGCATTGTGCATGTTGAAGACTCCATCACACCCGAACGTTGCTTCACCTGTAAACAACACAGAGGATGGAAATGTAAGATGCATTTCACACTGTTCCAGGTACCATTACGAAAACTGTGCTCTGGGTGCATAATAAACTGGTTCCAGGATGTGGACACGCTGTAAGTGAAATGGATGTAAGAATTGCTCATGAAGGACGTTTCTTACATTCGTCTGATTCGTCCCCATGTTACGCGCAATTGCACGAGTGCTGATTGAAGGATCTCGCTCCACATACTGCAGGACAGCTTCCTCAAATCGCAGCGTTCTTACTGTGCGACGGCGTCCCTGTCCAGGTAATCTGCTAAATGACCCGGTCTCATGCAGCCGTTGGTACACAGCAGTAAACGTCGTATGATGCGGGATACGGCGATTAGAATATTGTTGTTGATAAACATTCTGTGCAGCTCGTCCGTTGTGGTGCGCTACGTAGTACGCACTAACCATATCAGTGTACTCACTCCAGGTGTATCGTTCCATTAGTAAACATATACAATTCACTACTACACTGGTGGACAAAACAATTCATACCAACAACAGTTGCAGGCATGACAACTAGAGAGCGTAATACGCCCTCTACCAGTCTAAACAATCCTCATAGGAAAAAATGACATTAGAGAAAAATATTTGTTTTGGTGTCCCCTACAACCTCCCAGAGTTTGTCGGTTTAAATAATTTTCAGCCTGTATAAAACAATCAAGTATCCTATGAGTATTATGCTGCATAAACTTGAATTCTGAGTTCGTTTTGATAACTAAAAGTATGACGCATCGAGCTAATCCACTTAATTTCCAGACACCGCTATTCTCCAAGCTCCGTCTATGAATTTCTGCATAATACATATTGATACCGAAAGAAAATACATTCAAAATTTTGGTGGCCTTATATTGATTTCTTTTTGGAAGCTCTGATTTTGTCTACAATGGCTGATTATATTTTTTATTCTCAGTACATGTAACCTAGTTTCAAGCTTTTCATAAACAACGTCATGTAATAGACAGGCAGGTGCGAGTTTTACGTACACAGAAACATAATCATATGATTTTTAATATTTTATGTGATATTCGGAAACATGGTTTCACATAATGCAGAACTTATCTATGGGCTACACTCGTCCTCCGCCTCTGGGCCACGAGACTTGGTCGCGGTCACTCCATATAGAGTTCGTGGTAGATAGATCGAAACTAGGATAGGTTTACTCGCGTTCTTTCCGTTTTCCTTTGCGAAAAACTTTTTTCGACCACTTTTCCATATTCATATATATTTATTTTGCTTTAACATCTGTTCCGGTATTGGCGTGACAGAATTGGTCAGCCGACATTTAAGTGTGTCACACATAATAAACATAAGGACCATATTTCATCTCAATCCTCGACATGCCATTACTCTTAATACTAGTGGAGTATGAGCGAATAATGTTTAAAAATAAATAATATTTAAAAAAAACTAAAACAACACGATTTATTAGAAAACTGAACTAAAAATTAAAAATAATTTTAATTTCCAACACGCTAGGGATAAAATTAATGTGCTCAACTAAAAAATAATCTCAAACACATCTAGAATGAAACTAGAGTTATCTACAAAACAAAAAATTATTTTACCGTCAAAAGCGTGGGGTGATATTTATGGTTTTTATATTTTCTTCTTAGAGACTTTACTTTTACCAATATCTGTTTATTATCAAATATCTTAATTGATATAAAGCACCCCACGCTTCTGATGGTAAAATGATTTCCTTTTTGTTGATAATTCTAGTTTTATTCCAAGTGTGTTGGAGAATATTTTTTTGACCACATTAATTTTATCCCAAGCGTGTAGGAATTTAAAATTATGTTTCATCTTTTAATTCGGTTTTCTAATAAAGCGTGTTGTGTTAGTTTATTAAAAACTATTTATTTTATTTTTTACTTTGGTTTTCTAATAAAGCGTGTTGTTTTAGTTTTTTTAAACTGTTATTTATTTTTTAAATTTAATATTATACAGAATTAGATAAAAATGTAAATATGTTTAAATTAGATACTATTGTGGTATGAGCTAAAAGTAATACCGTACTAAAAAAATCCTCCGGGACGAATTTGAACCCGCGATCTATAGATTACTCAAATTATATACCACTACAGTCCATAGCTCTACCAACTGAGCTCTTACAACGATCTAGTAAGAAGTTGATAAGTCCGCAACCTATTACACCGTTTTTTATTATTTTGATTTTCTGCTGATTCTAGCCAGGATTTTAGAAACATTTATGAAATCATTGTTTTGTCAATAGTCCTTTACAAGTATGCAAAGTTAAAATTCGTTCCAATGATTATGAGTGGGTGAAAATCGTGTTAAATGATTCTGTTACATAATTACACAGATTTTTTTTTTATTTTCTGACGATTCTGGCCACGGTTTTAGAAACAAATGATAAAATTATTGTATTGTCATTGGTCCTCTATAAGTATACAAATTTTCAAGTCGATCCATTGATCTTAAGTGGGCGAAAATCGCGTTGAAATATCCTGTTACATAGATAGATACAGGTCAAGCTAATATAAAGCATGTAAGTAAATAAAAGTTTTAAGAAAACTAAAACAATACGCTTTATTAGAGATCCGAACTAAAGAATGAAAAATAATTTTAATTAACAACACACTTGGGATAACATTAAAGAAGTCAACAAAAAAATAATCTCCAACACATATAGAATGAAACTAGAGTTTTCAACAAAAAGGAAATCATTTTACCATCAAAAGCGTGGAGTGCTCTACATAAATTAATGTATTTGATAATAAGCAGATATTGGTAAAAGTTAGAAGAAAATGCAAAAATCATAAAAAGCACCCCACACTTTTGATGGTAAAATGATTTTCTTTTTGTTGATAACTCAAGTTTTACTCCATATGTATTGGATATGATTTTTTTAACCACTTTAATTACATCCCAAGCCTGTTGGAAATTAAACTTATTTTCCATTTTTAGTTCGGTTTTCTAATAAGACGTGTTTTTAAAACTATTTTTTACTGTTCATTACTAAAGTTTTATTCTATATGTGATGGAGATGATTTTTTTGTTGACCACTTTCATTTTATCCTGAGCGTGTTGGAAATTAAAATTAATTTTCATTTTTGAGTTCGGATTTCTAATAAAGCGTATTGCTTAGTTGTTTTTTAAACTATTATTTATTTTTTATTTTTTGGTTTTAATATTTTACAGAATAAGATAAGAAAGTTAATATCTTTAAATTCGTTACTATTGTAGTACGAGCAAAAAGTAAAACTCTTCTAAAAGAATCCTCCCAGGTAGATTTGAACCAGCGACTTATGGATTACTCAATTATACAGCTCTACAGTCCATCGCTTTACCAACTGAGCCCTTACGAGTTAGTAAGAAGTTGATTATTCTGCAACCTATTATACCGTTATTTATTATTTTGATTTTCTCCTGATTCTGGCCGGGATTTTAGAATCATTTATGAAATTATTGTGTTGTCATTGGTCATCTACAAATTTACAAAGTTTCAAGTCGTTCCAATGATTTCTAATGGGTGAAAGTCCTGTTGAAAAATTCCGTTTCATATTTACACAGATATATTTTTTTTTATTTTCTGATGATTCTGGCCACTATTTTAGAAACCAATGATGAAATTATTGTATTGTCATTGGTTCTCTAAAAGTATACAAAGGTTCAAGTCGATCCAATGATCTTAAGTGGGCGAAAATCGCGTTAAAAATTATGCTACATAGACAGTTACACGTCAAGGTAATATAAAGAGTGTAAATAAATAATAGTTTTGAAAAAACTAAAACAACACGCTTTATTAGAAAACCAAACTAAAGTATGGAAAATAATTTTAATTTCCAACACATTTGGGATAAAGTTAAAGTGGTCAAAAAAAGTCATGTCCAACACATACAGGATGAAAGTGGAGTTATCAACAAAAAGGAAAACATATTACCATTATAAGCGTGTGGTGCTCTACATCAATTAATATATCTGATAAGAAACAGATATTGGTAAAAGTAAATTCTCTAAGAGGAAAATGTAAAAATCATAATTTTCTTTTTGTTCATAACTCTAGTTTTATTCTATATGTGTTGGAGATGATGTTTTTGTTGACCACTTTAATTTTATCCCAAGCGTGTTGGAAATTAAAATTATTTTTCATTTTTTAGTTCGGTTTTCTAATAAGGCGTATTGTTTTGTTTTTTAAACTATTATATATTTTTCAGTTTTTAGTTTTAATATTTTACAGAATAAGATAAAAATGTAAATATATTTATATTTGATACTATTGTAGTACGAGCTAAAAGTAATACTCATCTAATAAAATCCTCCCAGCCGGATTTGAACCAGCGACCTATGGATTACAGAAATTATGTACCACTACATTTCACCGCTTTACGAACTGAGGTGTTACAACGATTGACTAAAATGTCGACAAGTACGCAACCTATTATACCAGTTTTAATTTTTTTTTCTGATGATTCTGGCCAGGATTTTAGAAACAAAATATGAACTAATTTTATTGCACGCGTCCTTTATAAATATAGAAAGTTTTATGTCGATCCTATGTTTGTAAGTGGGTGAAAATCCTGTTCAACGATTCCGTTATATAGAAACGAAGACACTTTTTTTATTTTCTAATGATTCCGGACAGAATTTTAAAAACAAATATCAAATTGTTGTATTGTCACGGGTGCTTTACAAGTATTCAAAGTGCCAAGTCGATCCAATGTTTATAAGTGGGTGAAAATCGTGTTGAAAAATTCCGTTACATAGATACAAAGGCACTTTTTATTTGTTTTCTGATCATTCTGGCCAGGATTTTAGAAAATAAATATGGAATTATTGTATTGTCACGGGTCCTTTACAAATATTCAAAGTTAAAAGTCGATCTAATGATTTTTTTAAGTGGGTAAAAATCGCGTTGAAGGATTCCGTCACACACATAGATAGATACAAGTCAAGCTAATATAAAGCGTGAAATTAAGGCAATGCTTTGGCGAAATTCGGTGAAATATGATGAAAAAATTGCTTTTTCTATTTTAAGTTTTTTTATTATGTTTGAACCCTGTACTTATATTTTGAACTTTTGTTTTTTTTTTAATTTCGGCCATATCTAAAGCCCTACGCAGCCATTTAAGTCTCCCCGTTTGACCACACACTGGCTCTTTAAAGCCCACGCCCACTACTGTAACTTTTGTAAATATTTTTTCGATTAGTTTTGGTGTTACTGTGACTCTTTCTTTTCCCGGAGGGCCTGAGGAGGCGATATTCTATTGAAATCACCTTTACGGTACGTAATACTACGCAACTACTACGCCATCGTGTCTTCCCTCTACAGTAATGTTATAGAGTGGTAGAGTGTGCGCATAAAGAAGGAAGGGGTTACGTAGGAGGGAGGAAAACGAAGGCAGGAATTTGGTACTGTACGTCCACAGATGAAACACCTCAACACTTCAAGTGTCCCTTCAGTGAGGAATCATGGTGTTTCTATAACAGAGCTTTCTCTGCAGGAAAATAACCACCGAAGCATGCCAGTAGCACCATGAAGACAACACTATCTGCATATGTGGTGTGTAAAAGAATGCATGTGTATCAAAGATTAGCTTCTGATGAGATTCTGAACCGCTGTACTGTGGGGAAGACTCAGAATCCAAATGAATCTTTGCACAGCGTTATTTGGGCTAAATGCCCGAAAGAGGCGTTCGTCTCAAAAAATAAATTGGAAATTGCTGTCACATCAGGGATTCCAGAATTCAATATGGGATGCGAAACAACACAAAAACTGAAATCTGCAGTCAGTGGTGTGCAATTAAGTGCCTCAGGACAAAAATTTAGTTCAATGAGGGATAAACGTCGACTCACAAACAATGAAGTTTCAGCAAAGCTAGTCTTCAAACCAGCCCAGAGAAGACTCAAATTGACAAAAACTGCTGTTGAGGCAAAATTGAAAGCAGAAGAGGGTCATACATATAGTGCTGGGGAGTTTTATGTCTACCTGAATGAGGTATTGTGCTCATATCCATTGTTAAATTTTAAATTTAATTTTTCTCAACTATATTTTTTCAGCATTTGTGAGTTTTAAAAATTCTCTGCGTACCACAATATGTTACTAATTTGCTTGAAATTTTCAGGAGAGCATCATATATTACATACTAAAAAACTGATGTGCGATCTTTTATATATATTGAATGGTTCATTTGTATTTAAATATGATTAATATGTCACCCTCATAAAATTGAGAAATTATGTAACAAACATAGAATTTTTTTTTCTACTAAACTAGCTCAAATTGAAAGAAACCTGCACATCAGTTTATTTATTTTACTCTATTAAGTTTATAAACAAATAAGTCAGATATGGTAAACCGTTTGGTACAAGAAACATATTATTGACATATAAAATACAGTAAAATTTTAATAAAATAATTAATTTCTCAATTTTGTTTTGAGATAGCTTACCAAAATTTGGTATATAGTATCACTGTGACACTGTGGTGGTAAGGTTAAAATTGGAAGTTGATCTGAAGAAATGTGTAGATTTTTACAAATTTCACAGATGCATTGCCTTAAGTGCGTGAGAATCTCGTTAAAAGATTCCGTCAAACACACACACACACACACACACACATATAGATAGATAGATAGATAGATAGATAGATAGATACAGCTCAAGCAAATTTGAAGCGTGTAAAAAGAGAGACATACGGATGCTAAGGACAGCGGATCGTTATATAGAAACGGAATCCCTTTGTATTACTATGATAAATAAACGAAATAAATGTGAAATATTACAGATAATTAAGTGCACTCTAAAAGAACTGGAATTTCTAACTATGACCTATGAACTATGAATAAACCTTAAACTACAAATATACTGAAGTACATTTTTAATATATTTTATTACGAATTTCATACACTAAGTAGTTTTTAATTTCGACCAGAAAGTAGTGAATTACTATCACACTTGCGTTTTCATCTCTTCAGGCATTCATGGAAATACAGGAATTATTATCACTATTAAAACAAAGTGTAACTTTAGAGTGAACACTATTCACATTACAGTAAGGCTGCTTCTACTATGAAGACATTGTGATGGAATATCTTTCCCGTGCAATATCGGTTTTAGTTACGATGTAATATTTAAAATAATGTAGTCAGATTTGTCATCCGCATGCGATAGTTATTTCAAGTAAAGATAAAATTTATACCTATACCGGGACTTGAACTCAAGAACTCTTCCTTTGAGCTATCCATACATCCACGAAGAAGATCACCTGAGTTTTTGTTTCATTTATATTGATGTTCAAGTTTTGGAACGTAGATTGGATAATATTTAAGACACTCAGAAATATATGGATTTTTCGAGGATGGGCTCGAAAAGATGACTGGGGAAAAAAAGAGATGTTCCGTCGGCGGAGGAAGCAGTATGGGTACAGGCCTATGTATTTCACATCCTTCATCTGCAACTTTAAAAGATCATTGTAAATCCTGTAATATTGTCCGAAATATCATTCGTTTGCTAGGAAAAGAATACCAGTGATAGTTTTCAGTAATAAACGTTAATAGAAACTCCGTAGTATGACATGATATTTTCTTTTTGATAATGAGTTTTGGAGGATCATATTTCTTCTTTCATTCAGGATAATTATTGTCTGTTCTTATGCTAAGGGTAAAGAATAATATGAAGTTGTAATAATATTTTAAATAATATGTATGTACTAATCTGTTCTACTTGACAACATAAATCTGTTTTTATATAAACAACTCCGTCCATTGAGTGTAAATGTGTAATTTCTACTTTCTTAGGTGTTATGACGAGAGATTCTTATCCAGTTATGCATCTCTCAAGCTACATTAAATGTCAATTTATTAATGTAAAAAAAGTCCAACACCCAGGTGCTACATAAATTCGCATAACATTGTCTGGTCTATCAGTTATTTAGAGAATTAAATTAGAAATACACTTGAGGGCAAGAAAACGCAAATAAAGTGAATTACACATTTTTTTAGAAGAGTCGACTTTACAATATAGAACGTATGATAATAGAGACACAAGTATTGCCATGTACGATGCAACTGTCTGACGAATAGCTTTTCTGATAATGATATTTTTTATAAATTTATATAATAAAGAAAAATGTAAGGTTATAATTGGAAATAAATTTATTAATTAATAGCAACGAGGAAGAATATGTATGATTTGAAAATATAATACAATACAACTTTATTTGTGAGGGCAAGATAGGCTCCAAACCTCGTGTGGCAATTTCCCGTTAAAGTGCTATGCGAGTGGCCAGTGGATCGACTCTGCGGTGTAAAAAAATATTCCGGATACTTTCCTGAGTTTTTAACAAATACTCTCCACCAGCTTCAGTAAATGCCTGGTATCTTCTGACAACATTCTGTGATATAATTTGGAGACCTTGTTTCAAAAATGTCACATCCATATGACACAAAACAAATCGCAGAACTAAAACACGTACGCGAGTTCCAAGTCTGAGCGAGCGAACAGTTGCTGTGGAAATAATTATGCTATACAGAGTGCTCTAAAATTCCCCTTACATACTTCTAGGACTTGTAGAGGGGACTGTGTTGATAATATTTAAATTGGAAACCATGGCCGGAATCTTACCTTTTCCGTGCAACAGCCGTTTGAAAACAAGCATTGCCTGAAAGTACGTCACATGTCTCAAGAAGTAGTAGCTTCGCGATTCGTCCGCTTGCAGAGTTACATGATGTAGGGCTCTACGTCGTATCACGTGATGTCAAGTGATGTTTATCCTACCTCTTGGAGCTGTTTCGAGCCCCATTCACTTGTCTTTCAGTGTTAGAGCAACATGGTTGAGCACACCTTTACTGAATGGACCGACATGTTCCTTCTGTATGGTGAAGCTCGAGGTAATGGAATAGCAGCTCGTCGCCTTTATCAAGATCGTTTTCAACAACGTCCGATTCCATTACATGCACTTTTCGCCATAATTACGCAACGTCTTCGAGAAAGTTGTAATTTCACTGCCAGCAGGAATGACTGTGGTACTCCAAGGAGACATCGCACTCCCGAATTGGAAGTTGTCGTACTGCATCAAGTTGAAGGGAACCCGTCAACGAGTACATAAGCAAATTGCGCGTGTAATGGATGTTGCTCCTAACACCGTTTGGAATGTTATGCATGAAGAACAACTGTATGCATACCACCTCCAAATAGTACATGCACTATTGCCTGACGATTTCGGTTCACGCGTTAAGTTCTGTACGTGGTTTCTGCACGACTGCATCAACGAGCCCCAATTTATATGGTGCATTCTCTTCACAAATGAATGTACACCTACCGACAAAATGAATGGGTCGACTCTTGATCTCGAATATTTTAAGTTCCAACGCGCGGTTCACACGAGTAAATTAATTGTGTAGTAGAGCTAAAATACGTTTCTCTTCTTCCATTGAAGAGTATTCTTTCAAGCGCCATTAGCCAGCGTATGCTTAGCTCAGTGCTTGGAGGCTTGATTCGTATGCATAAGGTCACAGGTTCCATTCTCGATTAAATTAATTTTTTTAATTGTTAAAATACTTTCTATTTTATTCTGTCTGTTAATTCTTAAAGATAAAAGTACTAATTATTTGAAAGTATTACCATTTGTATTATTTATTTATTTATAAACAGGTTTACAATGAATAAAACATCTTCCTCTGCCCAAAGCTTCTTAAATTTTTATCTTCTTTCTCCATTCTTCTCTATCTTCACATTCCAATTCTTCCACACCTAGCTCCCTCATGCCTCTTCTTACATCATCAATCCATTTAAGTCTAGGTGGAACTCTCTTGTATTTCTGATTTTCTCCAATTTAGAATGGCACGTTGAGCGTCTAGAACAATAACGGCGTTTAACATTGTTATTACTGATCTGCCTTTTAGAAATCTGTGTTTCATATCGTTTTCTTGGGTACATTTTGAGTTAATTTTGATCCCCAGGTAATTACATTTTCACATCCTTTGATACATCCCATTATTATTATTATTATTATTATTATTATTATTATTATTGTCCATCATCTATGGGCTATTATTATGCTGGATTTGACATATATAAAGTAAATATTTTAATTGAAGGGTGACACTTTTTCTTCACTAATACGTAATAAATAAATAAACACATACATATATATGAAGCTATATTATCTTTTATTACATATAGTTATAGCATTATTATTAAAACATGGTACTGCACAAACAATTAATTTTATGCCGGTAGCTACATTGTGTTACAGAGTTTACGAATGCATGAATATTACTTAATAAGTGTAAAGAGGAAGTAGATCATGTGGCAGGAATTAAATGTTATAGCACTTACAGGATGTATTTTGTGAAAGTACAAACTAATAAAAAAACACTGGTGAAAGTTTCGAACCCTGGCTTTCATACATATTTTATCTTCTTGTAAGTGGTGTAACGGTGTAAGCTATTCGAACTTCAGATACCAGTTATTTGAATATAGGTTTTCTTGTACTTTTGTCTATGAACGCGGAAAATAAGAACAACACTTACCCATAAATAAATAAATAAATAAATATGTTAACAAATTGCAATACCATTAATTCTTAATAATTCTACATAACTAAGTTAATGTATAATGTAATTGTATTGTTATCTAATTGTAATATTATTGTGTTATATATTTTTTAAGTATATAATTACCAAACATCAACTTATTGTAACGGACTGTCTACAGCACGTACGGCTTACTGCCCGTGCGACCCATATTTGTAAATAATATTGTATGAATCTTACGTTTAATCTAATAAAGTCCCTATGTATACCATGAACGAGAGTTTGACTTTATATGAATCGTCGCAATTTGAGTAATATTGCATTTGTCGAACACTCGTAAATATATAGAAACATGTCGCCTTCACTATTCTTTAGTTATATAAGACGATTAAAACCAAATAGATCGTATGTAAAACATTTAACAGTGCGTTACCTCGTGAATCACAGCTTTAGCTTTTCGAGCATGCGTAGTACGCCATAACACGGACTCTGCTTTTGGAAGCGGCTAATTCTTTTTGTGGCTAAGTGTACATTTACTAGGGATTGTGTACTCAGTTCACGAAACAGGCATGTCTGGGCAGACGAAAACCCTCATGCCACGCATGTCTAGGGATTCCAACACAGATTTTCAATTAATATGTGGGCAGGTATTCTGGATGGTCATGAGATTGGACCGTACTTGCTTCCATCCAGGCTAACATGTCCCATCCACTTGAAGTTCCTATTACAAATATTGAGTGTGTTGCTAGATACTGTGCCACTGAACGTCCGTCAAGACATGTGCTTTTAGCATTTCACTTAATGTTCGGGAACATCTGGACGGACGATTCGAACAGAGATGGACTCCAGAAATTTTTAGGTCTTCGTCTCTAGTCTTCCCTCAGGTTTCCATTCAAAAACACATTATTATTATTATTATTATTATTATTATTATTATTATTATTATTATTACTGATATCTCTTGATTTAGAGGACAAAAACATATTTTAAAGCTCTTTTGTTAGATTCCAGCATTAACGCTCCTTAATTCTATTACGAATGAGTGGATTTTAATGAATTATCTTTTACAATCATGTGTATTAAAATGTATAATTAGGATATTTATTTTAAAACTGTGGTCTGAGATGCCAATTAAATCTCCTTTTTGTTATCAAACATAGTTAGTCGTTACATGTAGCCTGAAGATACTCGATGACATGTTTCATAATAAGACACAGTGGCTCGAATGCATGGCGAAGAAGAGCTTACAAGGGAACAAGAACGTCAACTTTCGTAACTTTGATAGGCTCACCAGGTCGCCTCTTAGCACCGTTTCATAAACGAATATAGAAAACCCTTCAAGCATAGAGACCTCACGGATTTTCTAAAACTAAGGATGTTTTAATTAAATCGGCAGATATCGAATGATTCCAGTTCAATTCCATGACCTAATATTCCGAAAACAAACTTGTGCTTTCATTATCACAACAATAATAATAATAATAATAATAATAATAATAATAATAATAATAATATTAATAATAATAATTTATTATTATTAAAATAATATAAAAACAAAAATATTATCAATATTGATCATATATTATTATTATCATTACGTTTCTTATTGCATTTTAATATGCTATGTTGCATTACAAATTTTCCGTACAATATCCGGCCGTCTTATTTATCATTATAAATATTCGCCGTGTTTAGTATGAACGTGTGAGTGAATGGTGTATTTTGTCTTAAATGTTTGTGTAATCTTGAATGTGGTCCTGACATTTAGCTGATCACTCTTCCATAGAGGCCCTCATGTCCTAGCGTGGTCAATATGTGCCTGTTTGTTTGAGAGTTTAAAAATGCTCTCCCGAAGGACGTGTATTTGTAAGGACCGTTTGGTGTGGGGAGCGTAAAAATACTTACAAGTGGAGAGGTTAATTTAAAGAAAGAAATAACTTTTATTATTATTATTATTATTATTATTATTATTATTATCATTATTATTATTATTATTATAATAATAATTATTAGTGGTAGTAGTGGTAATAATAATAATAATAATAATAATAACTTTAATATGCGCAGTATTAAATTTAGCCCTTGTTTTAGACTAGGCTATTAACACGATCCAACGTGTACAGGGGGCGTTAACCATAACTGTATACAGTTGGGTAATTGTTAACAGGCGCGTTCTCATCGCGGGGGCGAATACCAAGATTCTTAGTGACTAAGTTCTATTAAGGACCACTTCCCAGGGATACGGGTGAAGGCCCTAACGGTTGGATCAGCAAAACGAAGAACCTTCAATAATGGGGAGACAAGCGGAAGTGGCAGCCCCTCCACCTGGAGTTTGTATGGATGGAAGCATATTCAAATACTTTAAGGTGGCAGCCCCACCATTGGACTTACTCGGCAGCAAGTCGGTTACCTTCTACGAGGAAATTTTTAATAGACTCGAACTCCCTAAACAATATTCGGACAGACAACAACGTTGGAAAGACGACCTGCAGCGGGGAGCGGAACAGGCCAACAGGATCATACCTTGAAGATGACGATGTGATGAGTATTAACAGCATATGAGATATTCCGCAAAATAACGGAAGACATTTTGCACAGTTCTTTCGTTCTCACATACATGCCTCTGTGTTTCTGAATCCACCGCATGATATTTTATGTTAGATCGCGTCCATTACTGTACGTCTATAAACAAGGATTGAAGGTAGATTTACCGCCAGGTATCTGGAAGTATGACGTTAGAGCCGAGTAAGCCTGCTCTCTCTATCTGTCTCTATCACATGCGAGCCAACATCCTAACTGTAAGTACCAGTCACTTATCACCACAACTGCACTATATTCTGCTTCGCACAAATGACAGCGTTTTTTTTAGTTAGAATAATACAGGGTGACCACAAAGTCCTGCTACCAAAACAATGTAACCTAACTCGTAAACTGTTTTAGATAGAGACATGCGGTTTTTTTCCAATGTGTTCTACATGTCCCAAAAGTTTGTTTACATTTGTTGCTGATTGTGATTTAAACGACAATCACGATACCACAGGAAAAAGGCTCAATGTGTATGGCAGTGTGCTGAGTCTGGAAAATCACCAGTACCCCCATGTCCGAACGTTATGGCGGTTAACATGTCAAGACACAAAGATAGTCGCTTCATCAGAGAAAATCGCCCTCTCCAGGTACTCATTATCTCATTGCGTTGGGCATGGAGTCAGTAAATTCAGCACGCCGAGGGAAGTCAGTTGGCACAACGCTTGCGAAATTTGCACTTTATAGCCCCGAAGGTGTAGTCGCATATGGAGAACTTCATAAATGGTTGATTTTGGTAAATAGAGTTCCCGTGAAGCACAATAAACCGATTTATGAGGGCTGCATTGAAATTCAAGTTGAACATTGTCGATAGTTTTTTTGGCTCACATCTGATCATCCACTCCGTGGCAAGTCCATTACACAGCCAGTCGCTAGAAATTTCTCGGCCCATCAAATTACACTGGCCAACAAAATTTGAACATTTTTATGTTACAAGGGAGAAAATGTGTGTTTCTAACTTACTTTTTGTGCTGATTTCAAATCTTTTTAAGGAACGTTTCCATCACCCAGGGTTTTCGAGTAATCACATGAAAACCATTTTTCGTGTCTATACATTACAATTTATTATATCTTAGCTGAAATTATATTTGCTCACCCAAAGTGTATGTGAATTGGATTTTCGGCTGTACTTCGCTTTAGGAATATCCCTCTTCAGTGTCCAGCAGTAGTCTGCTAACATATTTGGACATCATTTACCCTGATAGCGCCTTTCCATTTCCGCGATGTCCTGGTGGAAGCGCTCCCCGCGTTCGTCGCTCACAGCCCCTAGATTTTCAGGGAAGAAATCAAGATGGGAGTGCAGAAAGTGAATTTTCAAAGACATATTACATCCCATTATCTTGTAGTTCTCAATCATCTCATTGACAAGTTTTCTGTAGTTATCAATTCTGAAGTTCCCCAGAAAATTTGAGACAACATTTTTGAAAGATTGCCATGCAGCTTCTTCTTGCATATTTAACTTGTTCTGAAACTGCGTATCTTTCATCCGTTCCTTTATTTGAGGGCCAACAAATATCCCTTCTTTCAATTTTAGCTTCACTGATCCTTGGAAATTTATTTTTGAGGAAGAGAAATGCACTGCCATCAGGATCCATTGCGTTCACAAAATTTTTAATCAAGCCTAGTTTAATATGTAGTGGAGGCAATAAGATTTTTTCAGAACGTACAAGCGGTTGGCGAATAACATTTCTTGTCCTGGATTAAGTGACTCTCTCTTTGGCCAGTTCTTTTTAATATAATGATTACTTCTATCTCTGCTATTCCACTTGCACAAGAAGCAGCAAAATTTAGTATAGCCAAGCTGTAACCCAAGTAAGATGGCTATATCTTTCAAATCCCCACATATATGCCAAGACAAATTGTCATACTTTATAGCGGATAGCAAGAGCTTCATATTCTCGTAATTTTCCTTCATACCAACTGCATGGGCTAAAGGAATGGATGGATATATGTTTCCATTATGTAGTAACACTCCTTTCAACTTGTTTTCGAGGAGTCTACGAATAAACACCAATCCTCAGATTTATGCTCAACACCCCAGTGACTGGACACAAAGGCTCAACATCAGGGGGGGCAGAGAACGAGGTCCGCCTCGGGAGAAAAGAATTCCTAAAATTCCTTTTGGCGATTGCGGGAAAAAGTTACTTTGGTGTTGCCTGTTTATCCGGCAGTAGCTTTCAATCCTTTCCACAATCTTGAAGCAAGTAATTCTGCTTGCTTTTACTTAAACCAAGATCCCGAACCAAATCATTTAAATCCTCCTGTGTTAGAAATCTGAATCATTCTGTAAATCCTGAATATCAGAAATTTCTTCAATCATTGTTATGCTATCTGGTGGAATTGGTATGGGTAAACCTGGCCCATGAAGTACCGGTCGAATTGCTGAATCTAACATTGGATATTTAACGGTGTGTCTTGACTTGGAAGTTATTCCACATATATTTGTCAAGCAGAAGTACCAGTCTGTCAAATGATCCTTAGGTTCGCGCCATATCATAGGGACTGCGAAAGGCATATGACGGGATCCTTTCAACCAGCCAGTTAATAGTGTTACACATTTGGTACAACAGATTTCCGGTGCCCATATATTGTTCTGGTCTATTTTGTTGTTAAAATAACAATGATAAGCTCTTCTTATTAGAGGAGTAAAATTTCGCTTCTGCGCTTTGAAGGTGAGCTCACCACACACGAAACAAAAGTTGTTTCTATCGTTAACACACTTTCGAGACATATTCTTATACAAATACAATTTTACTCTTCTCTTTACAATACACTACAATACAACACACTACTTAGTCTTTACAATACACTTCTATCACAATTCACTTGACTACGGAATTGAGCACAGAACTAGCTTCTTTCTTTTAAGAAAGCTTCTATTCAACTGCGAACTTAAAACATACAATCACAGTTTTGTAGGAGAAGATCATTGTTGTAAGTTATGAATTCAAGGCAACAATCGCAAAACATTATAAGTCCATTGTTGGCACAATGAAATGAAATATAAATGTAAAATAATCCTTCTAATCATCATGTTATATATGAAAAATGCTAATAAATAGGGGAAAAAAATCAAAATTACAAAAAAAATGGTGGGTGATGGAAAATTTCTGACTTCATTTTTCGAATCAGCAGATGAAAATACATAAGAATCACCTAAAATCTTTTATGTAACAAAATCACTGTTGACCAGTGTTATGGATGATTTGGGTGGAGGATTTCTTCCATATTGCCAGTGGAAATTTTGCTTAACGGTTACTGGTGATTTACCGGACTCACAGCATACGACCATACATATTGGTCCTATTCGTGTGGTGTCGTCGTAGTTGCTTATATCACAATATGCAACATATGTAAACTAAATTTGAGAGATGTAGAATACGTTTAAAAAAACCGAATGTCTCTATCTCAAATAGTTTACAAGCTAAGTTATATTACTTCGGTAGTAGGACTTTGTGGGTACCCGGTACAATGAGCGGCGTAAACAGTAGGTTGACCGTAACGGATTTAATGCTTTAATATATCTGGCAGTCTTTGTAATCGTCATGCGGCGTACGTTTCTTGGTAAAAGCTACGAGTTGCAGCCGCATTTTGATGTGTTTCACCATAGAGCAGAATAATGTCGGTGTACTCAATATTCATTATTCGTAAACACACCAGCAACATCGGCTTTCGCCTCATACAGTGCAGCCCGCTGTTACTAATATAAAATACCACTAACGAAACAGGAACGAAGTACTTGGGCCAGATTCATAATTCTTGTTCTTATGTTCAAACAACAATTGACTGTCCAACCTAAGAATCACACTTTGACATTTAACTTCGGAATGTGTTACTCCGCGCAGCACGTGTAAAGGTACATGGTACCTCAGTTGGCTGTTTATTAAAAGCCAATAAATTAATGCACAACAATCATTTTAATTTCTAGTTTTTAACGTTGTAGGTTGTATTAACACACACAATGGCATGTCCAAAACGAATTAAATTATAATTACTATAACTGTTAATATTAAACAAATTAATTCGAATCAAACTCTTCAATTAAAATAATTGTACTAAGAGTAAAACCTATGCACTTTATAAAAATCTGCACACTTCACATCATCTCCCAACCTCCTAACAGATAATATAGCTTCATATATGTATGTATTTATTTCTGTTTATTACGTATTAATCAGGAAAAAGTTTCACACTTGAAGTAAAATATTGAATTTATATAGGTAAAGTCTGGCCTAATAATAGCCCACAGATGTTGGACAAAGAAAAAACAAAAATTACAATAATAGTAATAATAAAATAGTAATACTTTGAAATAGTTATTTCGTTTTCTTTAAAGAGTGGACAGACAGGATAAAGTAGAAAGCATTATAATAATTATAGAAAGTAACCTCATCGGGAATCAAACTTGTGACCTCTTGCATACGAAGCCAGCCAAAAGGCACTAAGCTAAGCATTCACTGGCTTGCTTTGCGTAAAAGAATGCTCTTCATAGGTGGAAGGGGAACGTATTGTAGCTCTAATGTGAAATTAGTTTACTCGTGTGAATCGCGCGCTTAAACTTGAAACATTTGAGAACTAGAGTCCGCTCATTCTTTTTTATTTATTTTTGCTAAGTGTACATCGTCGGGATGGGAGTGAATGTAAATTTGCAAATCGTCAGTATACAGGTGATATCGACAATAAGTAAGACCAGTGGGTTTGTCGTTAATATAGATAGAGAACGGTAGTGATCCTAACACTGATCCTCGTTTTACGCCACCCTTCAGAAATAGACAAGACGAGGAATGTTCGGCATTGGATACACATTGCTGGCAATGAAGAAGGTAGGATTGAAACTCGGTTAACAGCGTTATCCGAAAGATCTGGAGCTCGCAATTTTGCTATTAGTATGTCAGTGTCAACAATATCGGAAGCTTTACTGAAGTCTAAGAGTGATAAGTGATAACCTTATCATGTGGCCATTATCCATTGATTCCCACACATCCTCGGTTACTTTAAGAAGAGTGATTGCTGTACTATTGTCTGTGCTTAAATCTGGCTGGTATGGGTCGAGTATGTCATGTATATTAAGATAATCAGTTGATTGTCCATGAACAATGCGCCTGAAGGCCTAAGAAAGGACTCGGAGGAAGCCAATAGGTATAAAGTCATTTGATATTACAGGTAATTTAATTTTAGGGATTCCTCTGATTATAGTTTTTCCCCCCAAAGTTCGGGTAAATCGAAGTCACGATTGAGGCATTCAAAAATATGAGTCACAGTTAGGAGTATGACATCAAGCGTTTTCTTTAAAAAGACGACACTTATATGGTTTGTGCCTTGTGTCTTAGTTCTAATACGGTCCAATGATAGTTTAACGTCAATTGACTTTATATAGGATTTTTTTTCGGGAAGGAGTAGGGGCCGATAGGAGCTTCGTCTATAGTTTGTTGTTTTTCGTAGCGTTTATGTTAAGTGAAGCGTATGATGTGAAATATTGGTTTAGATCGTCCAGTGATACGTTAATACTCTCTCCATTGGATGTCGGCTGCCGCAGACCTATTGATCTAATACGTATCCACACATCACTTGCATTTGTGTTTGGATCAATGAGACTATGAGCATACCGCAACTTAGCGTTCGTAATGATTTTATTAGTTTTCTTTCTTAATTAACTGTATTGTCTTAAATTTGCGTCACTTTTTTCTCGTCTGTATTTTCGAAAAGCAGCGTCCTTCTGAGCCATTTGTAATCTACTTTTGTCGGACATACAGGGAGCTGAGGATCTAGTAATTAGTCAGGTCTTAAAAGGGGCATGTTTGTCGTATAGTTGTAATATCATATTCTTAAATTTCAGCAATTTATCATCAATGGTGCGTATAGTTCAAACGTCATGCCTTGGCATCTTGAGTGTGTCTGCAACTAAAGCTTGCTGGTATATATTTTGGAAATATCTGTACGTCAATAATTTACGACGAATCCCAGGTCACTAGAGAGAGAATTTGGTATGTACGACGTAGTAGGCTGATATGCAGTAGGCTGGTATATGTCCGTAATTTACAATTTTCTCTCAATTCGTCGTGGGTACGATATCAATTAATGTATCAGGCTGTGCTGTGTGATGGATGAGTTATAAAGGCAAGACATGCATATTGAATCCGAGAAATAATCCTAGTAGTTCGGATGCTGAAGTATAGGACGTTAGAAGTAAATTAGAGTTAAAGTCATCCGTTATTAAAACATGCCGATAATGCGGCAGTAGAATTAATAAAGGTGTTTCTATATCAATTACATGCTCTTCTTTCCTAGGTTTGTACACCACGCAAATGAGACATGTCTGTAAACTAGCTGAAATATCAATGAAGAGAAATTTAGATCAGGCATAGTAATTAGAAGGGGAGTGAAAAATTATTTCAGGTTTTAAGTCTGTTCTATTGTAGGCTGCTATTCATTCACCTCTTTTCCTTAGTCAATCATTGAGACGGAGAATTTACCTGTTAATTTAAACAAGGAAGGAGGGAACAGTTGGTTTAAGCCAGGACTCAGATATAGGATTACATGTAGAGATATTTCTGAAAATAAATGTCGAATTTCCTGTACGAGAGAAAGAATGTTCTGTGCATTAATGTGTTCATTTTAAAGTTGATGATCGAGAAGAAAAAGTATTCTATTAGCAAGTAGCCAATGGAGGGAGGTGACAAATCTTCTCTTCTTAATAATCCAAGGATTAAGTCGTTGGCTCGTCCCGGTTTGATTAAAGCTAGAATTATTAGAATTGTTTAGACCATCTTGGTCGACCAACATTTCTCCTTCCGTATTATTTATAACTCAGCAATAATTTTGAAAATAATTCTCCAGGAAATGTATCAATGTGTACTTTCCAGGCGTTACTGTATTTAACTATTCGATCTGTAAGTAAGATATTATTTAGTTCCTTTCTTTTATCTTCATTTCGTATTTTTTATCCAGCATAGTATATCCTGCTATATTTCGAAAAAAAACATCTCATCTCAATTGCTTCCAATCTTTGTTGAAGTGAATAATGTGAGGGTTTATTGAAATTGTGGTTTGGAGAAGTGGTAGAACCTAGTCTGGGTTGTGGCGGTGTTAAAAGTAGGAAAGGGATTGATTAAAACTAGAAATATAAAGTGCCATATTTTACAAATAATGAAAATTCTAATTGAATTCACACACTATTAGGTGCAGAGAAATATAGATGTTGATAATAACAAAATTATTTAGAATACCCTACGCAAATAAAGTAAATGATAACCTAGTTAACTTAGAGAACTTATTATAACTTAATTTTTAATTTAAAGACTTATTGAAACAATAGTAAATAGAATAAATAAACTAATAAAGTTGTTTTGAAATAAGATGTCAATAAACACATGCCTTTCATGTGTTTAAGGCTTAAATTAACACAGATCACTAACATTGGTGATACGCTCTTTCGAGTCACCAACTTCAGCAAATATCACTCCGTCTAGTGTCCAGACTTTGCGTACACCAAATTAATCAATAGTGTCTTTCAATAGTTGATTGCGAATTCTTGTCAGATCTTCTCGGATTATAAATCCCGATCTCTTAAGCTGTCTCTTATTTGGGAATATCTCCCTTCGTTTCCGATAACTGATAAATTTTACTATAATAAGGTGCTGCCTATTCTCCCTTCGTATATCAATATCGGTTTAGAGAGGACCACGCCGTTCTTCTGAGCTGTTTCTTTTCCTTTGATATCAGTATCCTCCCCGGTCACTTCTTTGACTCCGAACACATGTAGACATTGTCGCCGCTGATATTGTTCTAAGTCGTCCACTTTTGTCTGCAGGTTGCTTATTACTGTGTATTTTTCTTCGATGGTCTTTTTCAGATTTTCATAATAATGTTCTCGATAGTTATTAGAATTTTTGCCACGAATTCATTCCTTATCATTGTAGCCAACATATGAAGCATCTCCTTGTCTTGAAGCAAGTTGGACAGATCGCGCTTCACTGTATCTTTAATAGAACCTGTAGATTTCCACCAATTGTAATGAAGAATCATGCGAAATGGGAGTTTCGCCATGTTCAGAATTGAATTGTCTCTAAATTTACTTAAAATATGATAGGTTACATGCAATGCCAGAATTAATGCTGCAACTGAAGTCGCCATGCCCCTATGTGCGATGCTCAATCGTTGACATTGTCACCTTCGAGTCAACAATTTAGAATTTTAAATTCTCAAAGGGTTAATTTGTTTTTTCAGGGCATAAATATATTTTTTTCTGAGAGAAAATGAAACCGTATCTATCGTACTTCACATTTACGTAAAAGTGATTTATTTAAACTTCTAATAAGAGACAACAAGGGAGTATATGTCGATTCAGTGATGACCATAATTGAATTAAACTAATAACTTCACATTTTAAACAAAGTCATTAAACAATATAGTAACTTATATCTTCGTTTGTTAAATATACAAGAGCATTCGTGGTTCTAAAAATATATGCTTGAATACATTGGGAATCCTGCATAAGCTGTAGATAAGTAGATTATTCGTTAAAGTTTTAAGAATTATAAAACAGTACCCTGATATCTCAGTCGTCCTCAATAATTTGCAGTGTTGTTTTATATTGAGGACTACTGAAATATCAGGTACTCTTTTATAATTCTTAAAAACTTTAACACAGTGACCTCAACGGAGTTTCGTAATATATTTTAAAATCTAGATTATTCGTCATTAATTGCCTTTCAATATATCTTACGTAAACAATACTGTAACACCATACTTTTTATTTCATCTTGAAAGTAAAAATTCTGACATACATTCTGTTCGAAAATTCCCATTAAACTTTTCTAGGGAATAATCATGCGAATGAGTAGAAAAATATTTGAATAGGAAACTTTGTCCACAAACGTTCCATTTTCAGGCTGCACGTACAAGTTCGAATTAAGAGTTTAAATGTCCCACATTGCCAGCGATAAATAGATAGTAATTTAATCATTTAGGACTCACCAAATACATTTACACAACCTAATATACACTGATTTCGTGAAATATCTAAAGCCAAGGGAAAATAAAAAACTTAATTTCATCAATTTAATAATACGGTGAAGCGAGCGTATCTGAACAAGATTCGCAGGCACGATTTGTTGAACGAGCTTGGTGGTCGCCACTTGTAACCACTGTTCTAATGGATAAGTACTAATCACACTTGTTCAGTACAGTAGATAATTTTGGTTATTACGCGTATAAACAAACAATTTTACACAGACAAAGTGAATTTTTTCATTTATTTTCTTGACATTAGACTTTGCACGAAATCAGTGAATGTTGGTTTGGGTAAATGTAAATAATTGAATCATAAATCATTGAACTGCTATCGATTTATCTGAGGCAGGCGTGTGAGATTTAAACGCTTGATGCAAACTTGTACGTGCAGCACAAAAAGGTCGAATCCCGACTATAATTCCTATTCAAAGTGATATCTACACAGTCACCTCTACAAGCCCTAGAAATGTGTAATCAGAATTTCTGAACACTCTGTAAACTTATAACTCAAAAGAGCATACATTGTCGATAATTTTTATTGAATTGACTGTAGAGATATAGTGGAAAATTAAAACCAAACTACGTCAATAAAAATAATATGCATAAATGAGCTCGTTAGCTTCCTCGTACAACTTGTGTAAATACGACCTCATTTCAATCTTCGACAGAATCAATTGGAGAGTTAAATCTAAATTTTAAATGTTACGGTTGATAGAATTCACTTTATTAAATCAAACTGACGTGTGTAAAAAAATCACAATCCTACAATAACTTGTTAATTTTAAGCTAGTGGCAGATAATATTTATGGATGAGCACAAAAAATTGGTAAAGTTTCGATGCATTATCAGAGCGAGAATCATTTATGTCGGCTTTAAAATTTAAACCAACTCATGGGCACTATCAAAAACTGGAAGTACATGGGAAGACTGGCAGAGTCTTTTCATATATCCCTAAAGAATTAATTAATATTTAATAATAAACTAACTTATACACCTCACTGATAATATTATTTTAACAATTAATAAATTTAATTATTTATGAAAATAATATTAAAAATAACAAATATTTTCATTTGTTTTGTTTTAAATATTGTATAATCGTAAAATTAGTTTTCTATATCTCGTCATTTTCCTTTGTTTTTTTTATATACACTAGACAGGGGCAATTTAATATGTCTTGCTTCTATACATTTTATTATTAGTTTTAGTCTTAATTTTAACTAACATTAACTGGTTGTATTATAGATCGTAATATATTAGATATTATATTTTTGATCAAATTTTTACTTAGTATTTAATATTAGAGTTAATTGAGATTGTTATATTCTGATGTAATATATGTTTGTCCTGGTGAGTGGAAGAGAAGGCCACATGGCCTTAACTCCGCCAGGCTAAATAAATCTAATCTAAATAAATCTAATCTAATATATCCTAAACTAATAATATTCCAGTCATTCATTGTATATTGCGCCTCCCTCAACTCGTGATGAATGTTATTTCCCCTATTTATTCTTGACCTACATATTATGTGCCTTCCCTCTAGTCTTCATGCAAGTATTTTCTGTGTCTATCTTTCGTTTCCCATTTGAGCCAGGTGTCCTGCCCAACGCAGTTTACGAGACTTAACTGTTAATTCATCTCTTTGGATTTGCCTTACGATTAAAATGTGGACGTGAAAATGCCCTAAGAGAATACACTAAAACTCCCTCTTTCAGAACATTTAAGACAAGACAAAACATTATTTTATATACAGGGTGATTCAAAAGTCACTACCGGTATACATTTTGTGTTGAGACAGGTATTATTACACTTTATGTAATAATACTGAAACATATGCGACAATACGACACAATTTCAATTCATTTCAATGTAACCACCTTGCACGTCTAGACACAACGACCATGCTCCACTACACTGCGAAATACTTTCTCAAGCATAGCTGGTGTAATCTTAGGAGCCGCGGCTCTAATCCTCTGTTTTAGCTGTTGAATGTTGTTTATCTTCATCTGGTACACGTAAGACTTTATAAACCCCAGGCAAGAAGTCTAAAGTTGTCATATCTGGGGAGCGGGAGTCCACATCATTTGCGCTGCACGGCCAATCCATCTACCGGGAAAAGCTTGATTTAGGTAGTCCCGAACCGTAATGGCAAAATGAGGTGGTGTCCCATCCTGTTGAAAAACAGAAGTATCCATAATACCATCAGATATCAATTGGCGTTTCAAAAACTTTTCCAACATATCGAGGTATACGTTTCCAGATACAGTTTTCTCTGCGAACATAAAGGGCCCCTAAACTGTTGACCTGGTTAATCCTAACCACACATTTACTTTGGGTGTGTCCCGTTCCCACTCCTGCATCACATTTAATTGGTCCTCTGCCCATATCCTGCAATTGTGTCTATTGACATATCCACTGTGTGGAATGTAGCCCCATCAATAAACAAGGCATTTTCCATTAAATTCTTATTTTTCACAGCGTCTAGTAGATCACGACACGCAGCTTCTCTGGATGCATAGTCCTCAGCTTCAAGTTTATGAATGACCTGGATGTGATATATAATCAATATGATTTTCATAAAATAAAATAATAATTGTTGAAAGAATACTGAAAGTGAGGAGTTTCCGTTAGTTAGTAAATAAATAATCAGTTCGTTATTGAAAGATCTTATTGTTTGGCAATCTCTCACATAGGGTGGAATAGAATTGCACGTTCTGGCAAGTGAAACTGTAAAATATTGTAATAGATAGTGCGGTAATGAGGGATATAAAGCACAATATTCTGATGGGATCGAGTGCCTAAATATGTGTATCAGAGAGTCTAACGAATCAGCATGATAAATAATTACAAGTTGATGTGTGATGTATTTTATAGAGAAGGACTAAGGAATGGACGGCATTACGATATACTGAATTTTCAAAAAAACAAAGCTAAATTAGGCGGGTTTTGAGTGTTATTCACAGCGATCGTGACATGTCATAGCGTGAGGGAAAATTGAAACTCTCGCGTATCATATGAGACTGAAGAGGTTACTCCAGCTTTACTGCTGTCAGTATAGGTCTTAGAGATAAGTTAGCAGTTTCCATAGAAAAATATTCAGATATATATTAATTTAAAACAAAATGTCCCATGCCCTTTCTGCATAATTCTAGCATAAGTTTGGAAGATTACCAAAGCAAATAAATCATCGAATTATTTCCTTTGGTAATCGTCCAACCGTACGTGTCCTTATTATTATTTTGTACTTTCTTAAATATTCTTTTGAAAATACTTTTGAATATATTATCCGTATTAATTCTGCAATACTTTAACTTTTCATTTATTCATTTTCTTGTTTATCAATTCCAAAATGTATTTTAATTGATTATATTTTTCGTTTAACACTTATTAACTAACGTATGGAAGCTGTCGGTTGATCGCAACTCTCCATATATCCCTAACCTGAACTTATGTTCTTCATTCAACTCATGTGTAATTTACCTCTCTCAAATAATGGTTAATGTTGTTCTCCCACTTATTTATTCGCCTACCTACTGGGTGCTTTCCCTCTAGTTTTCGTTCCAGGAGTTTGTATGTCCCTCTTTCGTTGCCCAATCGTGCCACATGTCCTGCTCATCGTAGGCTAAGAGATTTATCTGCCCTTTTTTATATTTGGTATCCTTTAAAGACATGTAGTCTAAGCTCACCATATTGACCCGATTCGTAGAGTATGCTATTTGTTGGTATATCTTTTTCGCGTATTGTTTCGTTTTTATTTAGCACATAATAACATTTGACGAGATTTTTCATTTTATGTTCTTTCTTTAAATTCCATTATTCATTTTTAATTGTTAGTGTTTTGTCGTTCTCTGTCGAATATGAGAAAGCATTGATAACATAGGTGTAATGAATTACTCACTGATCTTAGAAGGCGGCACCTTGCACAAGTTTTGGCGCTACTGTTTGTGTGCAAATTACAGTGACCGCATTCATGGACGCACCTCTTGATAAGATTTCTAAATTAGATGAACAGAGTGTAACGAAGGCTAATCTGCCTCCAGTGAAACGATGGGCGTAGATACCCTTTTACAAGAGAACTGATTAAGTTTTCACACATCATCCAATATCCTCTTCTTAATATTATTTTAATTTATTTTACGACAGTTAACTGTTAGTCTACTTACAAAACGAGGGACTATTCACATGTAAAACAATAATGTCAGTTGTTATGAAAGTATATGGTTCCAAATAAGTCGTATGACGGCTGTAATTATCATAAATTACTAAATAAACTAACTGCCACAATAGAGACCGGGGGATGAATGGCCATGTAGACATGAATTCTCCATGCATCAATATTCTCAGCTAACGTTTTCTCATAATTTGCTGTAAAATTCATCTCTCTCTCTCTCTCTAATAATGGTTAATTTTTCTCGCACTTCATACGTGGTCTACGTACTGGGCACTCTCTCTCTCTCTCTCCCCCTCTCTCTCTCCCCCCCCTCCTCTCTCTCTCTCCCCCTCTCTCTCTCTCTTTCTCTCTCTCTCTCTCTCTCTCTCTCTCTGTTCTTCCTACAAGAAATTCCATACCCCTTTCATTCTCATTTCATTCCAAATATCCTGTGCATCAAAGTTTACGAGACATATCTGTTCCCATAAATACCGTGTAGTTCAATTCTGTATATTTTTTCTTAAAAAATGCACATAAGCTGGGACATGAACCCAAGATGTGCAGCGTTTCGCTCTATTTCTCTACAATTGTGTTACTTAACTGTACTTATTACATCTGGATTCCCATAAAGATTGCATATTTTACTGTCGCGCAGTCTAATAAGAACAAAATGAACCTTAAATTGGGACATGAATCAAAGATGAATATATCGTACCATACTATAACGACCTCATTTCCTGGAAATGTAAAAAAAAAACCTTCGGTTACAACCATCCTCCTGAGTGTCTCTTATCAGAAGCAGACCGGCTTTCAACCCTCATTAGAGAGAATGAGACGGAGATATTCCGAAGTTGTCAAATCAACTAACCGTTCTTTTTATATGGATGTGCTTGTTAATATAGCATGAAATGGTTTAATTTTAAATGAGTAACATGAACGTGGCAACATTGGAAATTGAAAGCATTGGCGCGTGGTAGTTTTAAGGATTAGCTTAGGATTCTCAGGGGGTGAGAGAAAGCCGTTGTAGCATGACCTATACCAGGCATGGGGAACTTGGGCTCCGAGAGCTCATAACAAACCTCCCCGCCAATACTCATTCCACTCGTTTGTACCTGCACTGGAGATGCAGGTACACAGTGATTGACAGTACACAGTGAGAGTCAGTGGCGGTCAATCCTGCATGAGCGGGGAAAATTCTAAACACCGATATAATTTCAATACGGACTGGGTAAATGATTATTTTTGCATTCAGAATGGCACGAAAGTTGTGTATTGTGTTCTACGCAGTTCCGTCATGTGAAACACTATAATATCCCACGACATTTCAGATCTTCACTTGCAATTCAATACGGACAGACACAAGCACGGTTTGAAATATATAACTATATTTTCGCAGGGGCATATTAATGATATATACTTTTAAAATACATTAGGTAAAATGCACGGAGTTCAAATTCATAAAGTAAATATAATAGACATAGGGGACATTGTATGTTTTGTTTACACAGGAGATGACAGGATGAGATTTTTAAATTATCTAAAGCAGCAACAACTCCAAAACGATAGCAGACAACCACTTTCAGAGAATTCAGTACGTGCTAGTTACCGGATTTCAAAACTGATTGCTGAGAAATCATATCAAATCTAAAAACACTCTCCAGATTAAACGAAGACACCCTTGTCTCAATATTACGTCTCTCTACGAGTACTATCCTGCCTGACATAGATAAATTAGTGTCAGCGGTTCTACTACGCGCTCTTCAAACGTTTGCACAGATATACGTAAAGTACATACGAATGGAAGGGATTAGTGCATATGTGTGAGGTTATAAGTTTGCGCCGCCACTGATACTGCATGGTATACCGAGATCACATTAGCAACAGTCTTGAGTTCAATGAAAGGTGGAATGAGGAAGATGTCATACTATCCCTCATTCGGCAGTTCCCCATGCCTGGCCTATACTATGCACCGTTTCGTTCTATTTATCTACAAGTATGCTACTTAACTGTAATTACCGTATTCAAACCCGTAATTTGCGCCCCCGCGCATTTTACGCGTCCTAATTTTTTAGGGAATATTTCGACATTTATTCTTGCTCATGTATACCGGCATTATTTAATTGACATTCAAACACTTCTAATGTGCACTTGCATTTATATTGTATTTTAAGATGGTAAAAAAAACAATTACTCAGCATCATATAAATTCAAAGTAACATGTTTCGCGGAACATTTCAGTAATCATGCAGCAGAAAGAGAATTCGGAGTTCCCGAATCCTACGAGCGTTATTGGAGGAAACAAAAAGACGCGCTAAATAATGCAAGAAGTACGGCATTTCGTGGCCCGAAAACTGGTAAATATCCCGCTGTAGAAGATGAATATTTCATTTATTTTTAAAATTTGCGGAACGACGGTATCTTACGAGGGTGAATCAAATATAAACCGAAATTAATGTTTACAATTTTATTGAATTAACAAAAAAATACAAAACCACCACCTCATTTTTCTACATAGTCTCCTGCATTTACAACATACATTTGCCATTGAGTTGGCAACTTTTTGATGCCGTCCTTGAAGAATGAGGGATGACGTGTAGTCAGCCAGTTGCGCACGAACTCCTCTACCGCTGCGTTGTCACCAAACCGCCTTCCTCCCAGGTCTTCTTTCAGTGGCCCAAGCAAATGGTAGCCACAGGGTGACAAATCTGGACTGCAAGGAGGATGTTCCAAAGGTGTCCAATGCATTTTCGTCAATGTGCAATGCAGTTTTTGTTCCTGGCTGAGGAGTCGAGGAACCCACCTGGCAGACAATTTTCGGAATTTGAGTTCATCACTGATGATGGCTTGAACACTTCCCAAGCTTATTCCAACGTGTGAAGCAATATCAGAAATTGTTACGCGCCGATCCTCCTCAATAACATCCCGTACAGCACGAATGTTGTCTGCAGTGATGCTTGTTCATTGCCGTGATTGGTGGGGCTCCTTTTCCACTGAATCCCGGCCCGCTAAAATTTTTTTACGCCAATCATACACCTGTGTATTCGAAAGAGTTGCTTCCCCGAACTGCGCATGCAGCCTTCTCAAAATTTCGGAAGGTTTAGTGCCTTCTTTCACCAAAAAGTTATTAATAACGCGTTGCACAACAGATCTGTGTACCTCTTGCTCGCTCATGACTTATTGAAGAAACCGGCCGCTCTTCGGAGTGCGACACTTCAAGATCCCTACTTCAAACACCCCCACCAACTTCCCCTCCAAACCGCAAACTTTGCAGTTCGCTACCATATCCTCCAGATAAAAATTCCGGTTTATATTTGATCACCCTCGTAGTTACACATGACGTGCTAGGATTAAGTGCATTTGAAATTGTTAATCCTCACAACATAGACGATTTACGGTACTTGTATTGTTTTATTTATATAATAATAATAATAATAATAATAATAATAATAATAATAATATTTTTAATAGATTTATTATTACAGGATTATTATTTGTTTAAGTCAAGATTACCTACAATGTTATAATATAAATTTTTAAGAGATGACAAAATTACTGTATTCTTAATTACTATACTTACCTACTATAATTGAGATAACATAGAATATGATCTCTAATTTTTTTAATTTCATATTTTACGCTCCCCAATTTTTCAATGGCCAAAGTAAATCAAAAAGTACTCAAAATACGCGAACAAATACGGCATTGCATCTGGATTCCAATAAAGATTATATAGTTCATTGTTATTCATATTACTAGGGGAAAAGGTGCACATAAGCTGGGACTTAAATCCAAGGTGTACAGCTTTTCGCTCTATATCTCTATATTTAGGGCCTCTGCTACTGTTCTTTGTTCATCTTGATTCCCATAAATTCTACATAGTTTACTGTAATGTACGTAAACTTGGACATGAACCCAAGATATACAGCCTTTCGCTTTATTTCTCCACAACTAATCTTTTTAACTGTTCTTATTACATCAGGATTCCCATTAAGATCATATAGTTCACAGTTGTGCAGTTTTCTTGGGGAAAATTTGATGTAGACCCTGGGACATGAACCCAAGGTATCCAACTTTTCGCTCTAGCGCTTCCCTCATCCTACTTAGATACACGTCCCGCATCAAATGAAATCTATCTGCATAACCTTTCTCTCTCATCTTTAATCCCCGAGTTTTTAGTTATAACTGAAAAAAGTTCAAAATATTTAATGTTGCTACTTCAACTGCTTGAAATCATAATGATGCGAGTTCACTGTTACGTCAGTTATTTATATTGAAATACAAATTATTACTTCCTGGCATGCAGTCTGTTAATTTTGATTAACACTATCTAAAATTTAAAAAATGCAACTTAGACGAATTTTAAACTGAAGATATGGAGCTTTATATTATGACGCTCTAACATTTTGCTAGTTACACTTCACGCCACTAAGCCAAATACCTCTCTCTCTTTAATCTCCAAGCCCACTGTTCACTTTAAATTGAATTTCTCAAAAGTTCGATAGGGTGAATTTTCACTAATTTTTGGGTAGGTATCAAACGGAAATGTTGACATGGATAGGGATGTAAGACTAAATAGTTCTATGTTAGAGCGCCAGCGAGTAAAGCTAGAGATCTTGTGTTTATATATAGATTCAGATCAAATTTTCTCTATCCAATGTTGTTAACGATGGCCATTTTAACGATTATAGTGTTGAAATGACTCTTCAGGGTAAATGTACACTTTGTATCAATATTTTGCCCTCTCGCGTTTTGTACGCCTATACTTGTGTGTTTACAAGTGATAAACTGTGTAAATCTATGCTCTCTTTATTCATTTTTTTAAATCGTTCGTTGCTGTGATCTGGGGTAAAGTCATTTCCACGGACATATTGGGCCCGAGTTCGATGTTCGGCAGTGGCGCTTTTTCTGGGTGAGAATTTTTTTTGGTTTTACCACAGCAATAAATAAATTTCAGGAAATTTTAAGATCCAATTTTTCTCAGAATACCATCTAGCCATTATAAGGACAAAAGTAGTAGTAGTAGTAGTAGTAGTAGTAGTAGTAGTAGTAGTAGTAGTAGTATTAGTAGGACTTTATTAGACAAAAAGTAAGATATTTACAATATTATTTACAAGTATGGGTCGCACGGGCAGTACGCCGTACATGCTGTTGACAGTCCTGTACAATAAAGTAATAATTGGTACTAGTGTAAAGAAAAATATCCAACAAAAAAAGCAATAACATTACAATTACATAAAGAAAACACAATAATATTACAATTAAATAATAACACAATAGCATTATACACTAAAAAACATTAACATTACAATTACATAAAGAAAACACAATAATATTACAATTAAATAATAACACAATAGCATTATACACTAATTAATTTATATATAATTATTAAAAATTAATGGTATTGCATTTTGATAACATATATTTATTCATGAATGAGTGTTGTTCTTATTTTCCGCGTTTTGTCCAGAAATTTACCCAAGTTTATCCAATTTTCTGGATTTACCAATAACTCGTAGCATGCCAATCTTTCCCGATTTGAATTTATAAATCTTTCCGGTAATAACTGACGTCTCCAATATTCTAAATCATTACATTTTCCTAATATATGTATCTCATCTTCAAATTTCCCGCACATTGGACATATTCGCATATCGTGATCGTCGCTAATTTTTAGAAATTTCCATGCCCCTACCCTAAACCAAGCAAGCCCTGATCTCTCCATAAATACTAGGTTGAGTATATACGATTCTTTTCCCCAGACGTGTTTTAGGTCTCTTTGTAAACACAGTGAGCGTTTTTCTGTACATTCGGCGAAAGTATCTTGTTGGTTTATATCTAAGTACCTCCTCCTTATTTTTCTCCACACGTTCTTGCGATTTTCAGTCCCTTTTTCCCATATCCAGCCCATCCCAATCTTTTGGAGTTCTCTCCTAACCTCGTCTGCCCAAAATTTAACATCTATGTTTTTAATTTGGTGGTCGTAACAAATTGCTCTAAGCATTGTTTGTTCACCTTGGATTACTCGCAACCAGTATTTGAGTACACGAATTTTACAGTTAATGTCGTCCTGGAATGACCCGAATTCATATAAAATTCCACAGTTAGAAACGGCCTTACTAAGTCCTGTAATATATTTTAGAAAATGCGTATATACCTTATTTAGTATTTCCGTTCTTTGGAAACCCCAAATCTCACTACCATGGTACATTACTGGCATGATCATCGCTCCATACATTTTTTGTAATGTGCTGACTGGAATATCAGGCACTAGACCCAGAATACCGAGTACACTGTTAAGTTGTCCCCCACCCTTTAAACAAAACTATATCAATATGTTTTTTCCACTTCCCGTTCATTTTCAACGTCGTACCAAGATATTCAAAATATATCACGTTTTGAAGTACTTGATCTCTGTATTTCCATTCCTCTGCTCTACCATAAACCGTCCCATTTGTAAAGGTCATTGTTTTTGTCTTACTAACATTTACAGCCAATCCCCAATTCCTACAGTATATTTCCAGTAGATCAAGACCTCTTTGCAATCCCTTGATTGCCTTGGAACAGATAATTAAATCTGCTGCTTACAACAGGACTGGGACTTTAACATTTCTAATCTCCGGAGCCTAAATTTCTCCTTCTAGAATTACGTCTACAATATCGTCAACGAATAGATTAAATAGCATCGGTGATAAAATGCAACGTTGTCTCACTTCCCGATTGGCTTCACCGCTCTCTGTAATTTGCCCTTGGTCTAATTTTATACAAAATTTAACATATTTATAAATTGACATTAAAGCATGTATCATTTTATGAGACGATCCTTTCCGATTTAATTTTTCCCAAAGTGCGCTTCGGTCCACAGTATCAAATGCCATCTTAAAATTAATGAATGCACAAATTGATTACCCACCTTCATTTTCAGTTTGCCATCAATTAATGTTCTCAGAACATATACTTTGTCCACCGTAGAGCACCCTTCTCTAAAACCTGCCTGAAATTTTGAGAGTCTATTGTTCTCTTTAGCCCACTGTCTCATTCGTTCGTAGAGTACTTTACAATATATTTTTCCGAACACTGACAAGAGACAAATTCCCCTGTAACTTTCTGGTACTTGTGTCCCACCTTTCCCTTTGTATAGCGGTTGGATGTCACCTGTCGCCCAGGATTCCGGATAATCTCCTCCATTAAAAAGTTTGTTGAACGCAGTTTTCAAAACGTCTAATAATTTATTGGATGATATCATATTTTTCAAGAATTCCCCTGGTATTCCATCAATTCCAGGTGCTTTACCATTCTTTAAACATTTAATGGAAGAAACAACTCCATTTTTCGAAATATCCTGATCCAGTAATTGAATACAAATTGGGTCAGGGGTCTCAACTATATTTCGTTGATTATATCTTAAGCTCTCATTTTCCTGCACCATATCAAAGTAACTTTTCCATTCCCCGGGCGTTATTCTTGTCCGATTTACGGACTTTACTTTGAGTTCCCTTATCGCTTTCCATATGTTCTCAATGTTCCCACTTTCAGTCGCGACTCTCAATTCTTCGGATTTCTTATTTTGCCACGCTAGTTTTGTCTCTCCCAGTAATTCTTAATATTCCTTTCTCTCTTGTGCATATATTTTTCTGCTCTCATCTGTGCTTTCTTTTCTAAACTTTAAAAGACTACTTTCGACAAACTTCTTCTTCTTTATACATGCATTATTGTACCACCCATTGTCCTTCTGGTTCATTGCGCATTTAACCTTGAATTTTTCCCCTGCTTCTTGAAAAGATTCTGTCAAAGTTTTATTAATTTCCTCCCCGCTAAGATCATTTAATTGTAGATCCTGTATTAGCGTTTCCAAACTCCTGATAAATTCTTCTCTCAGATCCTCGATCCACCTGAAACGTGTAATTGGCCGCAATATTGTTGCCACCTCATCATTAACTGTCTCACTAATACCTTTCATATTTAAAATAAGTTTGTTTGGGAAGTGGTGTGATTCGATTCTGGAAACTATACAGAAATTACTTAGGACTGGAATCATGTATTGTGTGCATATTGAATAATCGATTACGCTACCTCCATTTTTATTAATAAATGTCAGTTCTCCATTTTTATCTTCCCCATATTTCCCATTCAGAATTTCAAGTTCAAATGCATCGCAAAAAGCTAACAATTGGTTTCCTTCTGAATTTATAATCTTACCTTTGCTTCTCCTACCCTCACCTCGTGTTTCATTATCATCTGATTTTATAGTGATATTTTCCTCCCCAATGCTACAGTTAAAGTCCCCTAAAATTATTATTCCCGCTTCCGGAAACCTATCTTTTATTTCTGCCAACGAGTCAGGCAATGCAACGAAAAAAATTGGATTGGCATACCTGGAAATTAGTGGTTGGCGGTAAATAGACAACAGACACATTTCTGCTCTTCCTGTATGGTAATATATACAAATTGCCTCTTTTAAAGCAATATTTACCTTTTTAATATATGGGTCTAAGTTAGCTTTATATAAAATGGCAACACCGCCTGGATATCTACCTCTCTTCACTTTAGTTTCATTACCCTTAAAATAACCTTTTATATTACATAGATTTACGCATTCATTAGCTTTTAACCATGTTTCTCCTAGAGCTAATATATCAAAATCTCAATAAACTCTACACATCTGTCCATTGAAAGTTTTTGTTTTAACCCTTCGATGTTCCATGTACCGACTGTCAACAAATCCTATTGTGTTCCCTTGTCATTAGTCTTACCTGTATTTTTCGAACTTCCCCCTCTCAATAGTTCCTTTTCTGCGGGTAAATTCAGAAGTCTTAGTGATTTTCTTGTTTGCGTTCTTGTGTTCGCCGGTCGTTCACCTCTTAGAGGTGGGGTATTCTTTTTGCGTTCGGCTGTTTTGTGATGAATGTTTACTGGATCCCTCGGAGTTAGAATCGTAGTGGCCCCTCTCTCTTTCTCTCGTGTAGAATTTTCTCCCTCCTCTGCTGTAAGGAGACCACCTGCTGTTGTAGCGTCCCCTGTAGGTTTTGGGGACTCGCTGTCAATGACCTCTTCAAATTCATTTTCAGGGTTGTCCATATTTTGTAGTTGTTCCCTGCTCCAGATTCGTCCATTTATAATCAATTTATTAAATTGTAGGATTGCATGGCAGCCCTGCCTCCTCGCCTCGAGCATGTGTCGCTTAAGAAAGTCCCTTTCGCGACGCACCTTCTCACTAAAGTCTTCGGCAATATTGATACCGGTCCCTTTAAGATATTTACTGTCTCTAAGGATCCAACATTTTATTTTGTAGTGTGATAATTTGCATACAATCGGTCTCTTTCCACTATTCCAACGACCTACTCTGTGCGCTCTTTCAATATCACTGTCCACCAAATCAATCCCGATTTGCGCCACTACTCTTTTAACTATAAGTTCAGTTTCCTCCCAGCTCTCCCTGTCTTCTTCATGCACTCCATATATCACAATATTATTACGGCGACTCTGGTTTTCGAGATAGTCTAATTTAGATTCCAGCCATTTCAATCTGTCCTCCATCCGATGCATGTTCGTCTCAATATCACGAATTATTTCACCCACGTTGCACTTTTCAAACCCCTCTTTCACTTCAGTTCACAATGTTTCAATCAGCTTTCTAACTTCTTCCATAATGCATTGTCCCCTGCACACTTCAACCACTCTAACAAAAACACGTCCGCTCTTCACGACGGCCTGCTTGGAATTCGTCGGACAAAAGTAATGTATGCCTTGTTTACTTTGAACATAGAAATGTATGGCGTATCCTGGCTTAAATAATTGTGTTGTCTTAAAAATGGTCCTTATGTTGAGCTAATCAATCAGGCACTCCAAATAAAAAGGTATGCTTAAGATCCAAAGATTAAATTTCTCCCGATATTTTGTGTTCTTACATTAGTGTTAGACTTGTAGTAAAAGTAGTAATATCAGTGGAGTCTTGCAATTTTGTTAAATAAAGTACGTTATACTGTAATAGTTGGCATCGGTAGTCTAGAGTTATGAATCTTGCCTCTAGACCCGAGGGTGCGGATTCAATCCAGCGCGGGATCAATGGATTTTTAGGATGAATAAATCCAATGAAAAGTACTCCAGAAGGACTTTTGAGGCCTGGGTACCCAATCTGAAGATTTTCAGGGTCGCAATAGAACTTTAGGCTTAAATAAAAATTGTTCTCAATAAAGTGTAACGGATCTTCCTCCTTGCAAGTAATATATTAGTTTACTGTTACATGTCTCCAAGAGGCAATGTACTAACCACATGCCACTCTCTGATATATATATAGGGAAATAAGCGTAAACTAAATTAGTCTGGTTAAGAAACTTCACACTAGGGGAGCATCCATGTTCCGAGCTGGACGAACCAATATAAATCAATTAATCAAACTGCATTAGACAGTGTGGACAGTCCTGTCTCTCCGTTAGCGTTTAATTTTGTTTCACGATTAAAAACACTTTATTAAAATATAAATTTTCTTTAACACAGAAGTTTATCTTCGGTCAAACTTATACTCCATATTCCGCTTATAACTATAATAAAATAAATAGTTATAACTTTAAAACCGTGCATCTAGAATTGATAAAGTTTGGTAGGATTAGAAAGAGGAGGTTAGGACCTTTAATTTAATTCAATGTCAAATGTCACGCTTTACAAATTTTCCAAACTCGTTTCATGAGAACATAACTCAATCCAAAGGGTTCGGAATGCTTGTTAATAAAGAAAAGAAAAGTTTCAATCTATCAGAGAGGACCAAAATATAGGAGAATGGAAGGAGACTGCATATCTGAGAGCTACATGTTCACAAATGTTCAATGTGTGATACCTGATTCATACGTCACAAATCAAGACGGTAATCTCCTATGAAAAATTCCCTGCAAGATGGTTCGAAAGAGGATCACCGTACATAACATGGCCTGCGAGAGCATCAGACATATAGTCTCTGGTTTCTTCCGCGCGGATTTGTTAAGGATGAAGTCTTCAAGAAACCAGTCTGTGATTTTGCAGACATACAAGAAATAATTTATGCTGTTGTCGAGATTGTAACATCGAAGATGCTTCATAACACATGGATGATGGATGAATACCTATTGGACATTTCAAGTGCAATTGTTGAAGCCAATTTCAAACCTAAGACAAATACAATTTGCGAATTTCAATTTGTTTTGTATATGGATTGATATTAGGTCACATTTCATTAATTACACTTAAAAGCCGAATATCCAAATTTACAGTTAATATTTCATGGACAGTTTTATAGCTTATTTCAACAAATAATTATTTCTTGTATATTTACTCTGACATAATAATATTTTATGTAGAACATACCACACTTTTTCCAAATATTCATTGGTCTACAATGTCGCTTTTCAAAATATGTATTAATTTAGAAATAATTCCCCCCTCCATTCTCTGCACGTGTCCGTAAAATCGTAGTTCTTTTCTTCTTCTATTATTATAACTTTTTGCACTTCCATTACTCTACATATCTCTGTACTCTTTGTTCTTTCTATTGAGATTTTCTGAAAGATGTACTTAAAATATATTACAATAGCTCTCACTTCTTTAAGGAATATATGTATGCATGCCTGTCAGTAACTTATATCGCCAGGTGGAACAATGGTGCTCCCTTGCAGGGGTTATCAAACAAAAGATAATTCAGTTACATTATTTACTAAAGAGTCGGCGAGTGACAAGTGGTTAACTCATCGTCTCAAGAGACACTAATTACACAATTAAGGTAATTCTTGAATGGAAAAGACATCTTAAAGTTTGCTCGAAACTTCTAAATTTTGTTTAAGTTCTTTAACGACACCGAAAATCTTCAGACACGGAACCAATGGCTTAAATTATCATCCGGACGACTTATACTATGAAATTTCCCATCTTGAACTTTAAGCGACCCCGACCAGTTTTGAACCCGTTACACTTATGATCACAGGCAAGGAACTTAATCCCTAGATCCTAAACCACCGAAGTCTACACACACACACAAACAACACACACAGATATGGTATGTATATATATATATATATATATATATATATATATATATATATATACTACTAAAAATAGAGGAACACATGTTTAAAACAAAACCAAAAAATACATATTCTAACGATTTAATTTTTGAGAGTCAGAGGTTTTGAGTTCAAGTATTGTTTAAAATCGGATTGAAGATTTTCTGGGTTTTATTAATTTTTCTCTGAATATGTTAGTGAAATTCCTAGAGTTGCTGACACCAAAGTGAGTTCGTACTCATTTATTAAAAAAAAACAGGTTTAAAGAATAATCTCTGGTACGGAATTGTTATATTTGTGTTCTCTGGAGCTAACATAGAGCAATGAGACATCTGAATGAAACATTAGTTGCACGAGCAGTTGCATTGACTGATGATGGTCATTCCATTCGCCATGTCTTTAAGATTCTTGATATCAGCCCTTCCGTCGTCCATAGGCTGTGGAGGCGATACAGAGAGACGCATGGATACAAGAGGAGACCCGGGCAAGGTCGTAAGAAGAAGACTACAGGCGTACAGGATGGATGTCTTGCCTTATCAGCTTTGTGCAGAAGAAAATCTACAGCCAGAGATCTACAAAATCATTTACCACAGGAACTGGGACGGTAAATTCTGATCAGATAAGAAATAGACTCACAAATGCAAGGTTGAGGTCTACATTCCCCTTTAAAGCCCCTCGTTTAACACGTATGCACAAGGAAGGCCGGCTGCGATTTGCTCAGAATCATGACAAATGGCAACAACTCCAATGGAAGGGTGATTTATTGACGGACGAATCAAGATTTCGTCTAACAGGTTCCGATTGTGATACACGTGTATGGAAATGTCCTGGTGAACGTTTTGATCCAGCCACAATTATTGAACGTGACAGATTTGGAGGTGGTTCGGTTATGGTTTGGGCTCGGATTACTATTGAGTTTCGTACTGAGCTTGTCTTTGTCCCACAGCGCATGAATATGATATTTAAATTAATGGCATTATCCTCCAGCATGATGTACCCTTTGCTTATGGTAGACGGACCCTAATTATTTTCTAATGCAAGATAATGCTAGATGTCATACAACACAGGCTATCAGAGATGTCCCGTGAGAATGCCAAATTCGGGTGATGGACTGGCCTGCATGCAGTTGGGACCTTAATCCGTTGGAACATATGTGGGATAAGTTGGAATCACTTGTTCGTATGCATCAATCTGTACCTCAGAACCTTGAACTTTCACATGCACTCACCGAGAAATGGGAGATAATCTCACAAATTTCTGTAAGAAGGCTTCTGTGTAGCATGACTCGTAGGTGTAATGCGGTCATTCAGGCTCACCGAGGACACACTAAGTACTGAGTGTTGAAATAACCATTGAAACATTGATTCCAAAATTGTAAATCTCAAATTTCCATTTTGTTTTCTCTTACAAATGATAAATTGTTCGTATTGCTAATACTGTACAAGAAAATATTGTTTGAATGACTATTCTAATTTTACATAAATCTTCAATTATAATTACAAAAGTTCAAAAATTAAATTGTTTCAATATTCATTCTCGTGTTTTGGTTTAAAGATGCGTTCCTCTAATTTTTTGAGTAGTATATATATATATATATACACATACATATACATACACATATACAAACTTACTATATACTGATATTTACCCTCATACTTGTAGTGCTAATAAACAGGTATAACCCATCGCCTCTCACTGTATCGCTCCGTATAATAAATATTTATCCCTTTAGTTCCCACTGCGCCCTCGGCACAAATTATATATATATATATATATATATATATATATATATACACTGCTCAAAACAATTAGAGGAACACTTGTAATAAAAAGAATAAGTAATTGTTTTTTAAAGCTGTGATGCTGAACGTTGGACAATATGTAAATTGAATTATTAATTTTATCATTGGATACAAATTTTAAAGATCCATGGCCTAAATACAGAGAAATTACCTCAAATAACAAATATAGAGATTTTTTTTATTTTGGAAGGCACTGGCCACTTCTAATTGGTAAGCTTCCTGATGTTGCTATAGCTAGGAATGTTGATTATTGCCTTGTTTATTGAAGTCTCTGAAAAAATGAGGCATTTAAATGAGTTTGAAGTGTATCATGCTCTACATCTTTTACGACAAGGTCAATCTCTACAACAAGTGGCTAGAGAGCTTGGGGTTTCTCCTTCCGTGGTGTCCAGGTTACGCAACAGGCACAGAGAGACAGGTCAGTATTGTAGAAGACGTGCCAGGGATTTAAATTTAAAACAAGCCCCCAGGATGACAGATATGTTGTTCTTTCTGCTCTTCGACAGCGTACAAAAACTGCAAAAGACCTGCAGAATGACATTCATATGACTTCCGGAATACGGGTTTCAGACCAAAACATAAGGAACAGATTAAGGAAAGAGAATATTCGTCCAAAAAGGCCCGTTAAAAAACCACGCTTAACAAATGGGGATAAGGCAGCAAAATGTGCGTAAGCTGAAAACCATGGTGATTGGAACCTGAACCAGTGGGAGTCTGTGCTCTTCTCGGACGAATCCAAGTATCATCTTACACATTGTGATGGTCGATTGAGGGTGTGGGGACGGCCAGGAGAAAGATTTTCTGCAGAGGCTGTACAGGAAATTGATAGATTCGGAGGAGGTTCCATAATGGTGTGGGCCGGAGTTATGTACAACAATCGTACGGACCTTGTACTTGTTCCCCAGTGACTGAATGCTGTCCGGTATATCGAGCACATTCTGGAAGAGCATGTAGTACCTGCTGCCATTGGAGTAGACCCTGGATTTCTGTTTATGCAGGATAATGCCAGGGCACATTCTGCGACTGTCACCAGGGATTTCCGAGGAGGAATGAAATTGAGGTAATGGAGTGGCCAGCGGTGAGCCCAGACCTCAACCCTATTGAACACTTGTGAGATCTTCTAGACAGGAAGGTCAGGAACCGACATCAAGCTCCACAAACTCTGCAGCAACTTGGAGATGCTCTGAAGGAAGAATGGGAGAATATCCCGCAAGAGGAAATCCAGAATCTTATTGGGAGCATGCCACGAAGGTGCCAAACTGTCATCGAATGTCGTGGAGGCCATACACGATACTAACTCTATATAACGAGTGTTAACTTTGAAAAATAAGCACAAGATTCAATTGCTTACATAGCAGAATTATTTGAAAAGTTAATTGTCAGCATTATTCATTTGTTTTTACTGACATGAGCAATAAATAAATAGATAAATAACCACAAATAATGTACTTTATTAATTTCATGTTTGTACCTTTATCCAATGAAAAAATATTTGCATATTTCATAGTGTTCCTCTAATTGTTTTGAGCAGTGTATATATATATATATATATATATATATATATACACTGCTCAAAAAATATGGGGATATTGTAGAATAACATATTAAGACTATGTTTTTTGGAATAGTATTAAATGCAATCACTTTCTATTATTCCAAGATAATATAAATAAGAGTTTGAAGTTGTTACGTAACCTCGGTACCAGACCAGAGGGCAGTGTCTGTACTGTTGATGTGAAAGGGTGTTTGTGGGGGTGAATGTTTTGTTGCTGTTTTTAAATCCAGTCCAGTTTTCAGTTAGTGAATGACTTGCCTTAGGGACAGTGATGCCTCGACAACGTGATTTACCTGAACCAATGGCTTGGAGGGCCATAGGAAGGATGGAAGCTGGACAGGCACAACAAGAGGTGGCTCAAGCCATTGGGGTGTCTCAAAGCGTGATTTCCAGTCTTTGGAATCATTTTCAAAGAACATACTGTTCACAGAAGAGCCGGACAAGGTCGACCAAGGGCAACAACAGCAAGGGATGACCGTTACCTCTTGTTAACAGCCCGTCGAAATAGACAGCAGAATGCAACTCAACTGCGAAATACACTTCAAACAGCAACAGGGCACAGGGTGTTAACTCAAACTGTCCGTAATCGACTGCATGGAAGTGGTCTCTATGCCCGTAGGCCCATGGTGTGTACCAGGTTAACTCCACAACACCGTAGAGATCGCAGAAACTGGGCGGAGGAACATCGTGGGTGAAGGCATGCTGAATGGAGAACAGTTCTTTTTTCTAACGAGTCGCGATTCAACATGGAATGTGATAGTCGGCGTGTATTCATCTGGAGAGAAAAAGGGACACGAAACAATCCAGCTTTTGTACGTGAAAGATCCCCATATGGTGGCGGTGGATTGATGGTGTAGGCAGGAGTCAGTAGTGGTGGACGTACGGACCTCTACGTTATCCAAGGTGGTACTTTGACTGCGGTAAAGTATAGAGATGAGATTCTCCGACCTTTTGTCGTGCCTCATGCTGATGCCATAGGTGATTCTTTTCTTTTTATGGACGATAATGCACGACCCCACAGAGCTGGCTTGGTCGACGACATGCTGGAAGTGGAGGGTATCGAGCGTATGCAATGGCCAGCTTCCTCCCCGGATATAAATCCGATTGAGCATATGTGGGATGCATTAGGCAGGTGCATTGCAGGCAGACCAGCACTTCCCACAACTGTTCCAGAGCTGCACATTGCTCTTATGGAAGAGTGACCACGTATCCCCCAAGAACTCATTGCTAACCTCATTGCATCAATGCCATACAGGTGTGAGGCAGTGCTGGCCGTTCGAGGAGACCATACACCATACTAAAGAAACATTTTTACCCATGTTATTGTTGCTTTGTTTGTTTGCCATATTCCTAATCAGGATCTCTTTGATATCTGGTGTGGTACAGAGGTTACGTAATGACTTCAAACTCTTGTTGACATTCTTTTGGAGTAATAGAAAGTGATTGCATCTAATACTGTTCCTAAAAACATATTCTTAATAGGTTATTCTACAATATCCCTTAATTTTTTTGAGCAATGTATATATACTAGTACATGAAAATATTTTCCGTCTTCTAAACATTGTTAATTGAACAGCATGGTTATCTGTAGGGAGAATTCACCACAAAATATTTTTCGCATTGACCTTGAAGAAGCGTAACTTATGCTACGTAGGTGTGGGGTAGAAAGAAAGGTTCCCGGATGTCAATCAATAGTACCGAGATTAGTTACAAGGCATTTTCTGGGAAGAATTCCACCGAGAAGGAATAAAGCCCTCCCTAACAAAATATGTGTTGTGTGTTATAAAAAAACAGAAATATACAGTATTTAGATGCTGTCTCTATGAAGCAGGATTATGTATGCAGGGGTGCTTCAAATCAATTTCAACTAACTTAAATTTTATGGTACGGTATTATAAATTTTATTGGTACTGTTGTGGTTCACAATTATTATTATTGGCCTCACGTTTAGCTAAATACATTTTACAATTTCTATTTGGATATTTTAAATATCAAACAAGATATAAACGTTTTACAAAACTTTGTTTTCTAACTTACAAATTTAAATGTCATTCCAAGAAATCCTCCCTCAACTGAGAACCGTTAGGGGATTTAATTCTCCCCCACGCTGATGTGTTAATATATGAAGAAAAGTGATCGATAGAGGCAATAAGTGATCCTCTATTAATAAATTACAGTTTGGGGATATTCGGAGAATGTTTAAAAAAAAATTAATTTTTTTAAAGCTATATTCTAAAATATAGGAAGTTGTGAGAGAGAAAAAAAAGTTCGATTTCTACTGAAATAATCTGATTGGCTAAAATTAAATGTAAACTTTCCCGTTATTAAGAATTTAGGACACTGATAGACGTTGGAAATTCCTGTTCCATCTGTTTAAGGAATTGTAAGACCCAAAATATCTTTCGAAGGGTCTGGAATAAAAAAAGTCTTATTTCTGCTGAAATGTCTGTGTTGGGAAAGGTAGCATTACAAATTTGCTCCCCTAGAAGCATTATAGGGTGGATAAAATATCACAATCCCTCTTTTTGATACCTAGTCTCATGTTAATATATCGACATATTGATATTTTATTGACAAAAAAGATAATGCGTCTTCTGACATAGATGATAGGGGAGTTGAGTGGGGTGATTTGTAATGTTTATTATTACTTTGAAGCTATTTTTTGTGGTTACTTGAGTATTGTCTTTAAAACATCAGGAGTATCCCCTTTACCATATGACTAAATTGATATATCCGTTGCAAGATCAAGTTCATCGCGAGACAATTCCTGCTTAACTGAACATTTATATTATTCCAGCCGCTTGGAAAGTTATTTTGGGTCTTCCAATTCATTAAGCAGATGGAAGAGAATTTTCCAACGACTGATATTGTTCTAAATTAATTCTTCATAACGGGAAATTTAACATGCACTCCTAGCCAATCAGAATATTTCATTAGATTTTTTTCTCGCGCACAACTTCGTACGTTTGAGAATATCGCTTTTCAAAACAAAAAAAATGATTTTTAATATAATTTAAAACATTCTCCTATCATCCCCCTACCCCTAATTTGTTTACTAAATGATAATTTATTGCCTCTATCTAACATTTTTTTCCATATTAAATCAAATAATTAGCCTATTCTCTGCGCGCAACGGTACGCCTCAGTTGCTGGCTACCTCCTTTAATGAGAAAGCTAATTAAAAAAAACGCAATAATTTGCACACATGTTATTGTGCGGGAATTACTTACTTACTTACTTACTCACTGGCACTATCGAACCCGTAGGTTCATGGCCGCGCGGACATAAGATCTTCATAAATCCCTATCCTGAGCTAATGCTTTCCAATCATTCCCTGTATAATCTACTTCCCTCAAATCATAGTTAATGTTATTCTCCCACCTCATTCTTGGTCTACCAACTGGGCGTTTTCCCTCTGGCTTTCCTACAGGAAGCTTCCATGCAAGTATTTCATTCCCCATGCGTGCAACATGTCCTGCCCATCGCAATCTACGAGACTTATTATATCTGGCTTCCTATAAAGACCATGTAGTTCATTGTTATGTTGTCTTCTCCATTCACCTGTCTGTTCATCTCTCTTTGGTCCAAAATTTTTCCTAAGTACTTTATTCTCAAACACTTGTATCTCCTTTCCTCCCTTAAAGTAAGAGTCCATGTTTCGCACCTATACGATATAACTGGTAGAATAATATTTGTATATATTTTCAGTTTAACGTTTTATGAAAGGAGTTGGGACATCAAGAGTATCTGCAATGCATAATAGCACGCATTTCCAGAATTGAGCCTATGTTTAATTTCTTTGTGCATCTCATTCCTATTTGTGATTATTGTTCCTAGGTATTTGAATTCAGCCACTTCCTCAAAATTTCCCTCATTTGTCATTAGCTAGCTGTCCATTTCCATTATATAATGAATTTCTATGTGTGACCATATATTTAGTTTTATTGATATTTACTTCCAGTCCTAATTTCTTAGTGTTACTCAATAGTGTGTGCGTGTTGTCCTATAGTATCTCCTCGCTATTGGTCAATAATACTACATCATCAGCATAAACTAACAGCTTATTGACCATTGAGTTGTAAGCCTTCCTCATTCTCTAAAGATTTAATGGCATGCTCTAGTACAAAATTAGATAGTAGAGGAGATAGTGCATCTCCTTGCTTCAACCCATTCTGGATTTCAGAAGTGTCCGAAAACTGTTTGCCTACACGCACTCTACTCTTTGAGCCATTTAGACACATTCGTATAAGTCTAACTAACTTTTTAGGAATTCCGAACTCCAGCAGGATACTATATAACTTCTCCTTCTTAATTGAATCATATGCTTTTTTGAAGTCTACGTATAGTTGATGTACAGTACCATTATATTCCCATTTCTTTTCTAAAATATGTCTTATACTAAAAATCTGATATGTTGTAGACCTGTTTCTTATAAATGCACATTGATGATCTCCTAGAATGTCGTCAATATAGGGAGTAAGTCTGCTTAATAATATATTTGTAAGAATTTTGTACGAAGCTGAAAGTAATGTGATTCCCCTGTAGTTGTTGCAATCAGTTTTATCTCCTTTCTTATAAATTGGTACGATAATTGATTCCTTCCATTCATCTGGAAGAGCTTCTTTTTTGCAAATCGTACTAAGCAACCAGAGTATCTTGTCCATCAAATTTTCTCCCCCTGATTTTATCAGTTCTAATGGGATCTCATCTGAACCTGATTATACATACATCTTCAATTTATCAATCGCCATTTCAACCTCTGATGCATTTGGTTCTGCGTCTACCATTTCTTCTGTCTGTAAATTATCCTCCTTAATGTCCTGTTCTGTATGTACATTTAATAGCTGATTTAAGTAACTTTTCCATATATTTAATATTCTCCTGGAATCTGCAATCATATCCCCATTTTCGTTCCGAATTATGTTTGTTCTAGCCTGAAACCCTTCCTTCTCTACACTAATTCTCTGATATAATTCTCTAATGTTCCTATTTGTCGCATTCATTTCAAGATCATTAATCCTCTCTCTCACATATTCCCTCTTTTTACTCTTTAGTAACTTGGTGAATTCCCGTGTAATACTACGCAATTGCTCTAAATTTACCTCATTTGGCTCGTGTAACCAATTCATTTTTGCTAGCTTTCTCTTCTTTACAACGTCCGCACATTCCTCATCAAACCATTTCTTGTTTTGCCTCTTTTTTAAACAACCAATGTTTTCTGATGCTGACAATTTAATAGTATCTCTTATAGCTTCCCATTCTTTATTTATATCAGTTTCTTCTTCGTTTGCCATTCTTTATTTATATCAGTTTCTTCTTCGTTTGCCACATTGTCATCTGAAGATTCCAGTACTTCAAATCTATTAGCAATTTTGATTTGGTATTCTTGCCGCATTTCATCATTTTTCAAGTTTTTTAATTAAAATTTTACAGAATCATCTTTAGCGTTTGTTCCTCTCATAAGCGATAGCCGTTGTCTGATTTTCACTCTAACCAGATGATGATCCGAATTGCAGCCTGTCCCTCTAACTGATCTAACATCGATGATGCTACTGTGCTAGCGTTTGTCCACTAGTACATGATCTATCTGCTTTGAGTTTCTCCATCTGGGGACGTCCAGGTGTATTTATGGATATCCTTATTCATAATTGTTGTGCTCTTAACAATGAGATTTTTTGATGTGGCAAATGTGACTAATCTAACCTCGTTGTCGTTACTATCTTCATGAAGACTGAATTTGCCTATTGTTGGTTTGAATATATCTTCCCGCCCCACTTTTGCATTAAATTCTCCTAAGATAATTTTCATATGATATCGTGAAAGGCTATCAAATAAGCATTCTAATTCTTCATAGAACTCATCCTTGATCTTGTCATCTTTATCTTCTGTGGGCATGTACATTTATAATTATAAAATCATGTCGTTTACCCCTTAGAATTATGTTTGATATCCTATCACTAACAAACTTAATATCTCGGATAGTCCTTCTGACTAAAAATCCCGTTCCAAATGCAGGTCTTTCTGCACCACCGTAGTATAATGCAAAGCATCCTGATTACTGAGTACCTTCTCCTGGTCACCTAACTTCCTGTAAAGCGAATATATCCAAGGGCGATTCATCTAATTCCAGCGTTAATATCTCTAGTGCCCCGCTACTGTATATAGTCCTAACAGTCCATGTTCCTAGGAACATGTCCCTGTGTTTGAGCCTTTGGCATGGGTTCCTGGAGTAGTCCCCGCCCGGAGAACCGAATGGGGGACAATTTGACCTCCGGAAAATTTTACCCCAGTTGAACCCAAGTCCGCATTTCTTGACGGTTGTATTTTTACGGTGAAAGATCGCCACTCTTTCGACCAAGGTTCTTTTTCGTCTGGCTTATCACCTTCGACAAGTCCGGCATGGGTAACCCTATCGGCAGCAATTCTAACGCCGGCATAGCTCTCAGTACCATTTAAGCACGTAGGCCACTCCACCACGACAAGGTAAAGATACCATGGAGGGATTGTGCGGGAATTAATGTCCATAAATGACGCCATCTTATAACTAAAGTTATACTACTGTCCAGAACTGTTTTCTTTGTAGCTCAATTTAAAACACGATGAGTGTAAATTTTATAGTGCATGGAAGGTATGATTCCACAGGTATTTATCATAATTTCTGGTGGTTATATAGAAAAATATTAAATATATCAATAAAATTACAAACCTTGAGGTGAAGTATCCATATAGAATAAGAAGAATAGCTCACCAAAATTGAACACACAACCCTAAAAACATAACTGGGATATAGACAACCTCCGGTGTTTATTTTGTCTTCATAAACATTAGAATTGTACCCTCCTTTGCGGATAAGTTATGAACCGTCATACAACAATTATATTAGAGTAAAAAAATAGTGAAAATACTTTTTGTCCAGCTAGATTTTACTTCTGGCCACTGTGCACCGGTCCCATACTGGCCGAAATATTTGAGAAAAATTTCTTCGCCCAATGGAGACTCGAACCAGCCGAAGTCATGTAGCTCTGGCGCAAGATTTCTTGCCTTAACCACTGGGCTACGGCGCGGGACTTTTCATATCAATTAAAGATAAATGTGGTTATTGTACGTTATTCGTAAGAGATAAACATGCTGTCGCTGACTTTTTTGTAGTGCTTTTCGAGATATGCATTTGTGTGTATATTAATTTAGTGTATTTCTTATGGTTTAGACAGCGTAAATCATTTAAGCGTCCAATGTGCTACTTTTTTCACATTAGAATTGTACCCTCCTTTGCAGGTAAGTTAAGAACCGTCAAATAACAATTATATTCGAGTGAAAAAAATATAAATTGATGAGGGTGAGTGAAAACAGTATTTCTCCAGTAGATTTAATTTCTGGCCCACTGTGCACCGGTCCCATACTGGCCGAAATTCCATGAGAAAAATATCTTGCCCCATGGAGACTCGTACCAGCGTAAGTCCCGTAGCTCTGCGCAAAGACTTCTTGTCTTAACCACTCGGCTACGGCGCGGGACCCGTGGTATCAATAATAAAGGTGAAATTGTTCACCCGAATGTGTATTATTCTCTTGGTATCAATGAAAGACATAAATGGTTATTATGAGTTACCCGTAAGAGATAATCATATGCTGTCAGGGGCGTTTTTGTACAGCTTTTTGGGATATTCAATTCTGTGTACATTAATGTTGTGTATTTCGTAACGTGTAGGCAGCGTAAGCCATTTAAGAGAACGAAGAGATACTTTTTTCCACGTTTTCCACTACAAAGTGCGATTTTTAATGGTGTAGGAGTTGAGTATCACAACTCTCTTATAGCCTATGTTCATCCCGGGAATCGCCTGAACATTTTTCAAAAAACCCCATCACATTCGGATCAATGGTATGGTCGCGCATAAAGTACGAACAAACAAATAAACAAACAAACATTAATTTTTATATATAAGATATAAGCGGTGCTTTGACGACCTTCTCTCACCCCATAAGAAACCTAAGCTAATACTTACAACTATCAATCGCCAATGGTTTCACTTTCGAATGTTGCCACGGCCGCAATGCTCATTAAAAATGTTGCATTTAAACCATTCTAAACTATATTAACATGCACATACCTGTAAAAAATCGTTTTAGTTTATTTGACAACTTCGGAATATCCCCGTGTCTTTCTCTCTAATAAGGGTTGAAAGGCGGTCGGCTTTTGTTATGTGACACTCAGGAGGGAGGTTGAAACCGAAGATTTTTTGACAGTTTCAGGAAATGAGGCTGGTAAACTATACTTGTAACTTACAAAACAAATCTTAACACAAACACAAATGGAGGGAGGGGTGGGAGGGAGAGAGAGAGAGAGAGAGAGAGAGAGAGAGAGAGAGAGAAGATTAATCATATCACGGTTAGTGTCGGGAGGTTTGAGGTAGATATGTAGCAGTAGAAAAACTTTAGTTGGAGAAACTAAAGAGCAAAGCAGAGAGGAAGAGAAGGCGAGTATTCTGGATATGATGACTAATAGTGGAATGGATGATGGTAATTCCAATCCAACAGTGTTTTATAATTGTAGGAAATCGCAAAAAATCCAATCATGTTTGCCTGTGTCAGTATTTGAAATTGGCAACTCTCTAGTACGACTGACAATCGATACCGACTGAACACTGTCAATGCTGTCTACATGTATTCTTATTTTCTTTTCTCTTACGGTTCTAGTTTTTCTAACCAAAAATCAAACTCTTTTCATCAGCGAAAAGATCCAAACATATTACTGCCTCAGTCTTTACTTTTTATATTCCATAGTTACACAACATATTCAACAAGGCACATATTTTCCAGTACAGTTATAATATTAAAAAAAATTATGTTTCTCACAATTTGTGTTCTCCGATACTTTTTAATACTAGTCTAGTCTATACCAGTAAATACCCATGTGGGGATAGGGGTTATACCCTATCGGGAGTTACTTAGCGAAGATAATATAATTATGCATATTTCCCTACAGATATCGGCCAAGGATACGTGGTTAGCACGTCGCCTCAAATATATATCCAGTAGGCAACTAAGATATTACTTGAATGTGAACGGCCGATAAAGTTTGATCTGAGGCTCTAAGTTGGAACAACAAGTGTTAATTAGGGGTGGATAAAAGTGTGATGGATTATCACAGGATGTGGGTTTAATACAAGGATTGATTAGAAGGAATCCGCGTAATGTGGGAATTTTATGCTCGCGGTCTAGTCAGGTTGGGTTCGATGAGCGATCAGGAAAACTTATCTCAGGGAATAACGAAGGAACTGTAAGGGCAGCAATAGTATTTTCAATAATTGTAGTTTATAAATCACTCGATTTATTTAAATCGTATTCACTATACTTCTATTCGATACAATGAAAAACACTTAATTATACGTTGTGTTAGCAATCTGATTTCGCATTAGAATACTGAAGAATTATTATTATTAAAATAATAATATAAAAGTTATGGATAAATATCCGCAATGTAATTTAATCTATGTTTTCCCCTTAGATATCTGGGAGGCTTCTCGCGACTACAATGAAACTTTTTATGTTCTCCCTTGGCAAGTTGGGAGACTTCTGTTACTGCACGGGACTCAATTTGGTATCTATTGAAAACCTCAGTATTCTTTCGATCGTCAGATCGCTACAGGAGAAAGGATACATTTTTTTCTTATTGGTTTAAATATATGAGCACATATATTACAGATATATAAAAAGGTGTGGCTTTTCGAGCTACTTGTCTACAATGTTGCCAAGTTGTTTCTAGTTGGGCCTTTGAGTTTTTATGTGTAGTTCGTAGTTATATTTTAACTGATAAGTATCTAAATTAATACTTGAAACATCATCCTGACATAGTGATGTTTCCCTTGTCACCCATAAATATTATTTTGACTGATATTTTAGTCTCATTTGAAATAGACGTCCTGACACATTTTCATTAACAATGGTTTGGTATCTACTGTATTCAGGTATCTGGGTCTACCTTAGCCATACCCTATGACTTCTAGACTTTCTGGCTTCAACTATATTGGCATAACCCAAATTTAACAAAAAGCGTTTTCTAAGTAATTTTAATAAGAGGAAATCAACTTTTATATAATTAACAAAATCGATTCAGTAATATGATCATTGGATTTCGAATAAAATTCTGATTAATTAAAGTCCAAACTCGTTATGTTTCTCTATATTACATTTTTATCTCAAATTACTGACCTGTAATTGTATTATCTAGATTTAATGAAATGTCTAGTTAATATTTGAAACTAGAACAATCTGGAGGGAAATTCGCGTTACAAAGTTTAGCCTTCAGATTCTTCCACGAACACGAAAATATTCAAACGGGACCTACGGCTTGAAGTCCCTCCCGAATGACTTTTCCCTTGGATTTTTCCATTCAGTAATGGGGTATCCATCTTCTACGGCCGGTTTTCAACATGCGATCCTCAGGACCGAGAGGCAAGGAAATTAACACATAGACCATCGAGGCCCATGATTTAATAGACAGAGCGAAAAGTAAGACAAGTCAAAACAAGATAAAAATAAATGAGGTTTTAACACAAAACATACACTATATTATTAAATTAACTTGACAACTCGTGAAATAAATCTATGGGTGTAGAAAATTGTTGATTAAACAGTCTACACTCCTTCGTTAATCTAATATTGAATATACTATTAATTATATATAATAGCTTTGTAATTAACAGTTTTAAATTTATTGAAATGCAAATTGATAAACCTTCCACAAAAATGTTTTAATAGACGTTGGAAATACCGATATCCATAACTCAACCCATTTTTTTTAGTTTAAAAGCAGTTTAAAGAATGACATCTCGTCAAAAGAAGTTAGATTTGGTTTTCTGCAAAATTAAATTCTAAAACCCATTCTCCAGTCTTCAAAATTCCAACCACTTACAGATTACTGTTTGTTTCTTGGGTTCCACACACCCTGTTTCTGCTGCTAGGCTAAACACATAATCAGCAGCCAGAAATTTTCAAAATAATATATCCGACGGTTCTCTAATTAGAAATATATATTCAGTACATGGGACAATTTCATTAGATTGCGTCTTTTTTAACTCAGAAATTATAATGACTTGAGCGAAATTCAATCAGCGAATTTATATTTCAAATTAGGATGCAACACTCCTCAACCAAATTTGCTAATGCAATTTGTGTTATAGATCAAATTTTCGAAGTTAGCAGAGCATACACACTAACATTTCAAATAATTATAATTTTCTACAATCGCTGTATAATAATAATAATAATAATAATAATAATAATAATAATAATAATAATAATAAAATCGAATCTCCACAGAAGGACCGAAAAAATTAAGAAAGCATTCCAAATGGAAAACCTTAAAGAAAACATTGCAAGAGCCAGAGGAAAATCATGGGAAAGAAACAATAAATAATAGTTTTAAAAAACTAATACAACATGCTTTATTAGAAAACCGAACTAAAAAATGAAAAATAATTTTAATTTCCAACACGCTTGGGATAAAATTAAAGTGGCCAACAAAAAAATCATCTCCAACACATGTAGAATAAAACTAGAGTTATCAACAAAAAGAAAATATTTTTACCATCAAAAGCGTGGGATACTGTATATCAATTAATATATTTGATAATAAACAGATATTGGTAAACGTAAAGTCTCTAAGAAGAAAGTGTAAAAATTATAAAAAGCACCCCACGCTTTTGATGGTAAAATTATTTTCTTTTTGTTGATAACTCTAGTTTAATTCTGTATGTGTTGCAGATGATTTTTTTGTTGACCTCTTTAATTTTATCCCATGCGTGTTGGAAATTAAAATTATTTTTCATTTTTTAGTTCGGTTTTCTAATAAGGCATGTTGTTTTAGTTTTTTAAAACCATTATTCACTTTTTATCTTTTTAGTTTAAACACATTGGTGACGGACCACGGAGATCTCCGTGTTTAAATGGCCAGCGCTAGAGACCGGTCATGGATATTTCCGTTTTTACGTTTTCTATGGTTTCCCTGCCTCTTCGCTTTAGAATGAGGCATGCAATTTTGTTTACTTTCATTGTAAAATAAATATTTGTTGGTTTTGTATCCCATTCTTCTCTTTTATGAAATTGCCAACTTTACAGAAAGAGTTGTTTAAAATTTTAAGACAGACGGCTGGTGAAATATGGAATTTTACTGCGGGTAGTTAGGCGATTACGGGATACGTATGTAATTTGTAAATATATTTTGCAGAATGGAAAAATTAAAATAAACTCTATTTTGGATTCTGGAGCCGAATTTATATCTGTGGCATCATGTCCACCAGGATAATTATTATAATAGTGTGGCTATAGCTGAAAATTTGCTCGAAAGTAAAACGAGAGTTTCTGAAGCAATAAAGATTAAGAGAAGGCTTCGAAAATCTTTTGTGGAAGCAGGAAATAAACTCAAACCAGGAGAAAGTGAATTTTGTAGTAAGGGGGATCTTTTGCTACAAACATCGAAAGATAAAAAAACAGACGTAAGAATGGTTAGCACATTGCATCAGGCATCACGAGAGTGGGAGCAGTAAAGTTGTAAAAGTGCCCTATTGAATACTTCAATATAACAAATATGTGAAGGGTGTAGACAGGGTTGACCAGTACCTATCATATTACTCCATCCTTAGAAAAAGAGTGAAATGGAACAAGAAAGTTGTATTGTGGCTTCTGAATTGTGCACTCTTTCATGCTTTCAGGGTCTATAAATTTCAAAATCCTAACAGCAAAATGTCAAACAGAAGTTTTTTGTTTGAAACAGCCTCTTATTTGGAAGTCGTGAAATTGGGAACAGATGACAGGGAGAGGAAGAAAGACAGAGAGAAAAGGAGACCACCTCAAGACCCACCAGGAAGGCTGAGACATGAAGAAAAATAAATTAACACCAACTGTGATTGGAAAGAAAAACAAATCCCTCCAAACCTTTCGCGTTTGCAGTGAACACAGGAAAAGAAACTCGCTACATATAATATTTTGCACTGTGCCTTTACATAAAGGGAAATGTTTCCAACGCTATCAAACCCTCAAACTTCTACTAGAAGGTCTGGTGAGAACATTAATAAAGATTTACTTATGCATTATTGTTATTGGCTGTAAATATGTTGATGTAAAAGCCACACTGTGCTAGCGCGGTTTAAAATTTAAAAGTCCACAGCTGTCGGTCACCAATATGTTAATATTTTACAGAATAAGATTTAATGTTTGCCTGAAAAAAACATTAAGAACCAACAGGCCTCTGCGTACAAACAAAACAAAATATTAGAATACGTTTAAAACGTTCCTGTGTTTCTACACCATTTTAACAAACGTGATTTTAATATTTCTTGATACGGGGAAAAATTAGTGGGTATATTTATTTTTCCTACTTTAGGAAAATAAATCATGTCTTTTCAGGGTGCTACTTCTCGGGCATTCTTACTTGACACTTGACATTTTTTATCTTATTTTCTTTTTTTATAAAACTTTCCTCATTAGAGGACAGGCACAAGGACAAAGTGATACAGAAAATTAATTTTCGAAATTGATGAAATACATAAATAATTTCAAATTGAAATTGAAGTATATTCTGTAAAGTTGAAATATTGTAAACATGGTTTCTGAAAATTGAAATTGATCCTCTAATGGCAGCGATGGCAATTTTAGAAATATACACTCTGTGCAAATTTAAGAAATTCCGAAATTTAGCTAAGGATCATGGAGTACCTCTTGCCCCGATCATAAATCCTGTGACGTTATACTATCTAATTAGTATTTATCTTTTTTAGTATTCAACTCTTGGCTCATATATGACATTCTTTTCAGACTCACCTTCCTCAGGTTGGTTACTATGAGTCTCAAAACGGATTGTGGGATCTAATATCATACCAATTTTAGGAAATGGTTTAATGCAATTATATTTATTCGTCTATTACTCCCATTTACTAATTTAAGTGGACAGGCTAGTCTGAGTGTATGGATATTATACAACTACCAAGTAAATATGCTCTATCTCAGTAAGGTGTAATCATACTTCTAAATTTTACACTGTGAATACAACATCTCTCGAATTATTATGGTTTTCACTTTATGACTCTAGCCCTGATATTGATTTTAAAAAAAAATATACAAAAAATTTTTCATTCAAAATTTGGTTAAAAGAAACTGCTTGCAGTATAAAATCATAATTTTGTATGCACATTCAAGGTATAATTAGCTACTCAGATGACCAGAATCATTAGGATATCTTTAATAGTTAACCACAAATATATTATTGTAAATTATGAAAATTATTGTTCTGAAAACCTTGTAATTTTTTCATGTATTTTTACTGTAAAATGTGTAGTTTTCAATGGAACTTCCTGAACGTGGTTGTAAAACTTCATCATCATATGAAATAGGAGTGTGCAAAATTTCAGCTTTCTATCTCCAACAGTTTCTTAGCAACAGGTACATAAACATGCAAAAATGTAAAGTTGAGAAAACGGATTTCAAAAAAAGACATCTACATACTGACGTATATCAATACATTCCAGGGCCATAATCTTCTGGCTCCTCATTTGTGGACTCTTTCTGCATCCTTTCTTGTCTCCTCTTAGTCCTGCCTTCCTTAGGTGATGTTTGGGTTGCTCTACGTGCATGATAAATCCAATTGTTATCGATGTGACGTATTGCTTTCTTTGTACTTGACTCTGGTTTGAGCCCCATTTCTTTGACGACCAACAATCTACATGCAGCGCCACTGTTGAAAGTCCACACAGCATTGTACACACCCACACATATGAAGTCATGTTCAAAAAACACAGTTTTAGGCACATGCTCCCATATTAAAACTCTCATTTTGGTTCTGCGTGTGCCCATGTAAACATTTTTTGAGAAGCTCTGGGCTTGTCAGCTCCCTGAATATGGGCTTTATGGTATCCATCTCTGCACTGCGAAGGGAATTCTTGTAATGATACACTTGTCCAAGTGCTGAAGTCTTCTGGTGGCCGCGCCATGAATCAGGTTCCTTGGGGCAAAGTTGGTGTTGAGGATCCAGATTGGTTGAAACTTTATGAGAAAACGTAGCCCACGCTGCTGTTCTCATTTTGTCCAGGCCATTCTGGTATAAACCCATTATCATATGAATTACGTGTTGTAATGGAAGTGATGGCACTGTACATCAACTATATGTAGACTTCAAAAAAGCATATGATTCAATTAAGAGGGAGAAGTTATATAGTATCCTGCTGGAGTTCGGAATTCCTAAAAAGTTAGTTAGACTTATACGAATGTGTCTAAATGGCTCAAATAGTAGGGTGCGTGTAGGCAAACAGTTTTCAGACACTTTTGAAATCCAGAATGGGTTGAAGCAAGGAGATGCACTATCTCCTCTACTATTTAATTTTGTACTAGAGCATGCCATTAAATCTTTAGAGAATGAGGAAGGCTTACAACTGAATGGTATTAATAAGCTGTTAGTTTATGCTGATGATGTAGTACTATTGGCCGATAGCGAGGAGATACTAAAGGCCAACACGCACACACTATTGAGTAACACTAAGAAATTAGGACTGGAAGTAAATATCAGTAAAACTAAATATATGGTCACAGGTAGAAATTCAGTATATAATGGAAATGGACAGCTAATGACAAATGAGGGAAATTTTGAGGAAGTGGCTGAATTCAAATACCTAGGAACAATAATCACAAATAGGAATGAGACGCACAAAGAAATTAAACATAGGCTCAATTCTGGAAATGCATGCTATTATGCATTGCAGAGACTTTTGATGTCCCAACTCCTTTCAAAAAACGTTAAGCTGAAAATATATAAAACTATTATTCTACCAGTTATATTATATGGGTGCGAAACATGGACTCTTACTTTAAGGGAGGAAAGGAGATTACGAGTATTTGAGAATAAAGTTCTTAGGAAAATTTTTGGACCAAAGAGAGATGAGAACAGACAGGTGAATGGAGAAGACTACATAACAATGAACTACATGGTCTTTATAGGAAGCCAGATATAATAAGAACAGTTAAGTCTCGTAGACTGCGATGGGCAGGACATGTTGCACGTATGGGGAATGAAAGACGTGCATGGAAGCTTCTTGTAGGAAGCCAGAGGGAAAACGCCCAGTTGGTAGACCAAGAATGAGGTGGGAGAACAACATTAACTTTGATTTGAGGGAAGTAGATTATACAGGGAATGATTGGAAAGCATTAGCTCAGGATAGGGATGTATGGAGAGCTTATGTCCGCGCGGCCATGAACCTACGGGTTCGATGGTGCCAGTGAGTAAGTAAGTAAATGGAAGTTGCAGCAAAAACACCATGGTGTGATAAGTGTCCCCTAAGCTGCCATGTTCCATCGACGACTACAGTAATATCTCCATTGCCTTCATTTTTACCTATTACTTCCATAGCAGCACTTATCATAGAGCCATTGGCCACAGCTTTCGGATTACTTAAAACAATTTAGTTTAATCACTGAATTTTGAAGGTGGAGGAGGGAGGTTCAACATACCACACAACAAGTCTCCACCTTTCTTCCCTTTTCCAATGCAATGAAGACCATACACAAGCCTTATATTCACAACATAATATTTGTGTCTGATGTTCTTGTTGTGTTGCTTGTAACACAGTTTGAGCATTTTACTACCAATTCTGAACAGAGCCCTCTTCTACCACTAATATTTTCAAATATTTGCAGAGACTTTTATGATTTGCAATATTTACATATTGTGTTTATGTTGACCAAGCTGGACAATAAATCAAGACTAACAATAACATTATTATCACTATTTACATCACTCTTATCTAAACTATTCACAATATTTACATCACACTCTTGTTTATGAGAAAGTTTCTTCTCTGAAGAACTCTCAACTTTACAATCTTGTGCATGTCCACGTGGTGTTTCGAGGTTAGAGGTCTCTATTCTTTTCTTTCTTTTGTGTATTAATTTCCATGAAATGTACTTCTTTTATAAGCCCTAGTGCTTGTAGGCATTTTGAATAAAAAACTGTTAACTTCTAATAGAAAGAAAACTTACTTTTTCAATAAAACAATTTATTTTTCGTGCTACAACTTTTCTCCTTCTCAAACTTCTACCATGTTAGATTGGAAGATCAATGATTCGATAGATTGCTACAGTGTAACTAACGGACTGACTATCGAAAAACAAAACTTATCTTATTCTATTATAGTTTATAGAAAGCAAGAAATACGAGGGATTTCAGGAGAAAAAAAGGGGCGTGGTAGGCCTGATTTAAAGGGATGCGTCCTGTTCAGATAACCCAATTTAAATGCTTAAAAATGAACATAACACTATAATATATGTAATAAGTAATTCTGCCCGAAGGCAGGTCCTTGACTGCAATCATAGCATTTGCATGCTATGCTTGCAGTTTTACTAGGGAATTTTAGGTATGGTTGCTTCCCGTTGCTTTCCACACGGTGCAGGATGATGATGATGATGATGATAATGATAAGGATGATGATGATGATGGCCATATGATTTCGGGGACCGTTTGGGCCTTAAAGTTTTCCTGACATTTGTCTTATAGGTGAGGAAAAACCCCAATAATAAATTCACTCAGAAAAACTGCCCCAACCGGGGTTCGAACCCAGGCCCGCTGCGTGACAAGGCAGCACGCTACCTCGAGACCACAGCGATCATAACATTATACATGTATATATATTCTTAAACTAGAAACTCTAGAGAATTTTTAATACCAAAATCTAAAAATGTAATTTTTGATTATCTCAGAGTACCCAGTCACCTTAATATTTGGAATATAAAATTAGTACTTGATAAACCAGTCGTCCTCATCCAAAATAAAGTTCTGTTTGAAAATTTCGTCAAGTAGTTAAAAATATGTTAGCCTTTCAAAATAATATTTCATCTTCTGCATTTCGACTGACATTATCGCCTCACTATGATGGTTGTCTGTTCATACAAAAACGGGTGGCGCGACAATACTTGACAATGATTAACATACGGAATTATTATAGTGGCGGTAGTCGGCATCTTTGTATTTAATTATATATAACAGCTGCGGTGAAACAAAGCGAGCTCATGGACAACCATCAGAGTGAGGCTACAATACTAATGTTGTTGTATAAGTTGTACAACGGGTTCAGGTCTGCAGGCGTGTTCTTATTGAGTATATCTTTATTCTCAGCTTCTTTTAAAATTGCTGTGTCTTCTAGGATGATAATCTCGTTGTTGTTATTCTTTCTGTGTATACTAATAAAATTCATTGTTAAAACCGTTGAGGTGGAGAGTCATAAAATAAAATAAGTTAAAATACCTTCTTAGGTAAAATCCGTCGTCCTCAACTTTTAAAATATGTAATCTTTATGCCTGTAGGCCTTTCAGGACATCCGATCCATCTTCAGCAGTTCATTCTTCGCTACAGCATCCAGTAAGATGTTTGATGCTGTAGCGAAGGATGAACTGCTGAAGATTGCACAGATGTCCTTAAAGGCCTACAGGCATAAAGATTACATATTTTAAAAGTTGAGGACGACAGATTTTACCTAAGAAGGTATTTTAACTTATTTTATTATATCTTTCTGTGTAATTTTGACATAGTATTATCGATTTTGTCGAACTGATGACCCGTTTCTGGTATATGTTTGGCAAAACTTGATTTTTCTTCGTTATTAATATATTATTTAATGTTCAGTATATTCTGTGTTAAAATGTCTTGTTGTTCTACCGATGTAAAACTTATCACAATTTTGTACTGTAGTTTATAAACGCCTCTATTTTCGTATTTATTTGTTACTTCAATTTCGTTTAATACGATGTTGTTGAGTTTGTTATTAGCTTTAAAGGCGATTTTTATGTTTTTGTCTTGTTTTTTCATCAAATTAGCTAATATAACCGTTTCAAAATTGGGAGAGATATCCTGTGCTAAAAAAAATACGTAGCCATGATTCTCGCAAGGTCTCCATGCTGAACGTAACCGTGCTCATCATTGCGTTTGACGAGTGAAACTAAACCAAGTCACTGGGTAGCGTTACCTGTCCAGCGGAGCGCTCCTGGTGCATGTCGGAGCGCACCGTCTCGTGGAGCTCGCGTTTTACATCGCTGTACTAGAACATGCCATTAAAACTTGAAAGGATGAAGAAGGCCTACATCTCTATGTTAATAATAAGATGTTAGTTCAGGCTGATGATGATGTATTAATAGGCGACAGCGATGAGTTACTAAAGGCCAACACTCACACTCTATTGAGTAACATTTAGAAAGTGAGACTGGAAGTAAGCATTAATAAAATCAAATATTCATTCACTCATAGAAACGCATTATTTATTTTAAATGGACAGCTAACAAAAATGAGGAAAATTGTGAAGATGTGGCTTAACTCACTGGCACTATCAAACCCGTAGGTTCATGGCCGCATGAACATAGGATCTCCATACATATCTGTTATGAGCTAATGTTATTTCAATCTTCCCTTTATATTCTAATTCCCTCAAATCATGGCTAATGTTATTCTTCCACCTCATTCATTGATATAAATCTGGACATTTTTTCTCTGTACTTCCTACAAAATCTTCCGTGCACCTCTTCCATATCCCGTTCGTGCCACGTATACTGTGCATCACTGTCTACGAGTCTAAAATGTTAATTTTGTATTTTGGTTTCCTACAAAGAACATGTAGCTCACTGATATGTAGTTATCTTAATTCGTCTGTCTTTTCATATATCTTTGGTCCAAAAAATTTTCGTAAGAACTTTATTCTCAAATACTATTAAACTTTTCTCTTCCCTTGAAGTAATCGTCCATGTTTCGCATCCGTATAATAGAATTGGGAGAATAACAGTTTTATGTATTTTTAAATTAGATTTTTTTGAGAGAAGTGGGGCTACTATAGTTCCTATAATGCATAATAGTATGCATTGAATTTAAATATGTAAGAACAGTTCATGCTAATATGCTACTATGCATTACAGGCAATCTTGCCGTCCCAGGTTCGCGCAAAAACGTTAAACTGAAAATACATAAAACTGTTATTATTCCAGTTATATTATATGAATGCAAAGCATATACTCGTTTCTTTAAGGAAGGAGAAAATATTACGAGTATTTGTGAATAAAATTCTTTGGATAATTTTTGCACCAAAGACAGATGAACAGACAGGCGTAAGGAAAAGGCTTATATAACATTGAGCTACATGATCTTTATACGAAACCGGATATAATAAGAATAGTTAAGTTTTGTAGACTGCGATGGGCTGGAGATTTGGAACGAATAGGAAATGAAAGAGGGGCATGGAAGCTTCTTGTAGGAATGAAAACGAGTTAGAAAACGCCTAGATTGAAGACCATGAATGTGGTGGGAGAATAATATCAACCCTGATATTTGAGTGATGTAGAGAATATAGGATAAGATTGGAAAATATTTGCTCAGGATGGGGAAGTATGGAAAGATTATGTCCGCGCTACCATGAACATATGGGTTTGATAATGTGAGAAAGTTAGATAATATTATTTTATTATTACTATTTTTATTATTATTATTATCATCATCATCATCATTATTTATTTATTAGCATTATTATTATTTATTGTAATTATTATGATTGTTGTTGCTATAGTTGAGTTATTATTATTAGTAGTAGTAGTAGTATTATTATCATCTTCGTATCATAGACAGATGTAGGAATGACGAATAGCACAAATATGGAATAAAGTAGGGCTGGGATCTTGTAGGAAAATCAGATGAAAATCTTCCACAACATAGGCTAGGAATGAATTAGGAATATATAATTTTGAAGCTAATTTCGGGAAGGTGAATTATACAAGGAATGAGTGGAAAATATTAGCTGAGACATATGAGACATACGGAGAGCTTACGTCCGCGCTGCCTTAAATCCCGTGTTCGATAGTAAGAATTAGTTATTAGTGATGTCGTTACTGTCATTACCGTTATCATTATGATTGTCATTAATATTTTAATGTTTTGCGTGAAGATTATTTTTCTCTCGATTTAGAATTCTCACTTCATACATTTTCCAATTTTGTCTTTAACTGCAGAAAAAAACGTAATATATGCATGCCTTTATTTCTCTATCATTCGTTTTTCTGCACACAACATGTCGACTGAATATTTTCCCGGGAACCCTTTTTTACCCCTTACTTGAAATATTTCAAATTATTCTAATTATGCTGTTTTTCATAGTTTCATTTCGAGATGAAATTATTTTACATCGTGTTGGTTCAGTTTTTTTCGGGATCGTAATATAAATTCTTGTTAGGATGTATACACACAACCTCATGATACAAATTGACGGGTTTTTCGAAAGTGGTTATTAACCGAAGTCGTTCAGCTAAATGCAGTAGTAAAGAGCAGGGAATAGTGGTTGGTTCAATCCGATACGCGGAATTTCAGTATTTACCAATTGAGCGTAATAGACGTAATGAAATAATTGTTTCTTTTTAGGCCAACTGGAGGATTTATCTTATCCCTCTTTCTAATAATTAATTGATTCTATATTATAAAGAATCCCATATTTGATATAATACACTTTTGCACGGACACTAACATTCCAGAATGTTCCAAATCAGGTGCAGACTTGCCTTACTTACTTACTAACTGGCATTATCGAACCCGTAGGTTCATGGCCGCGCGGACATAAGCTCTCCATACATCCCTATCCCGAGCTAATGCTTTCCAATCATTCCCTGTATAATCTACTTCCCTCAAATCATAGTTAATGTTATTCTCCCACCTCATTATTGGTCTACCAACTGGACGTTTTCCCTCTGGCTTTCCTACAAGAAGCTTCCATGCAAGTTTCTCATTCCCCATACGTGCAACATGTCCTGCCCATCGCATTCTACGAGACTTAACTGTTTTTATTATATCTGGCTTCCTATAAAGACCATGTAGTTCATTGTTATGTAGTCTTCTCCATTCACCTGTATGTTCATCTCTCTTTGGTCCAAAAATTTTCCTAAGTACTTTATTCTCAAATACTTAAAGACCATGTAGTTCATTGTTATGTAGTCTTCTCCATTCACCTGTATGTTCATCTCTCTTTGGTCCAAAAATTTTCCTAAGTACTTTATTCTCAAATACTTGTAATTCCTTTCCTCCCTTAAAGTAAGAGTCTTGCCTAGTGACGACAATCTCTGTCAGTGTAATAGTGCAAGTCACTCAACTATTTTAATTAAAACTTGTTGCTCAGTGTGTAAGCTATCATCTTGTATGTGCATTAATATTTAAATATTAATTTACGATTGGATATTACACCATGGCGCACACTGGTATGAGAATTCAATGCAGCCAACATTAATTGTAAAATGTCTTGGAATGTTCTAGAAGGTTCTTTGTGATGCGTTTGTATTTGCGTGTCGTTTCTATAATCCACAGTAGGAGGGTAATACTTAACAAGGGCAGATCTCTGCTTTCTACTCCGCGATATAATACAACGCGTATCATTTCGTATCCATCCATCCATAGTAATTCTGCCCGATGGCAGTTCTTTAATTGCAATCATAGCATTTTCATGCTATGCTTTGCAGCTTTACTAGGTAATCATAGGTGTGATAGCTTCCCGTTGCTTTCCACACCGGTGAAGGATGATGATGAGAGTGATAAAGATTGTGATGATGATGGCCGGATGATTATCTGGGACAGGTGTGGAAAAAACCCGAAATAACTTCACCCAGGAGCCTGTCCCGACCGGGAATCGAACCCGGGTCCGATGCGTGACAAAGCAGCATGCTACGTCGAGACCACAGCGATGGACACATTTCGTATAACATTTTTAAGTTAATAGTGTCAGTGCAACAGTGTAATTTACAAATTCTAATAATAGCTTAAGGGAAGATACACAAGTAAAGTTGTTGTGAAATTTATATTCGTGCGAAGTTATATGAATATAGTTATTATTCCGTTTTTACTTAAATTTACATTTATGATTACAGTCCATTTTTATTATAACATTCGTGGTCGTAAATAGGGTCCCTGATGTGGAATCTGACCACAACATTTTGGCCGTCCGGTACACGGATATTTGAACCACTCGAAACATTTTGTTCTTCTGGCCGCGAATTTTGTTCCGCGCTTTTTAAATTTTATACTAATCGGTACTTTGTTTCCCTCACAAGTGTTAAACATTATCCGTTTCTTCAGGGATTTTTTCTCGCAATCAAATATTGAGCAACATTGTGAAACAATGACGTCACGTGTATCGTAAATACGTTAAACTAAACATTTTAAAACTGTAAACTACAATATCTGCTAAAAATATAAAAAGAGGTTTTTGAAATCACCTGGCCGTGAAATGTTACCGGCTTAGTATGGTTAACCTGTCCAGGGGACTTATAAGGTTCACGCTGCGAGTATGTCTATTTGATGTGCCAGAAATAAATTTTGGAACCATGTCATTAAATTGTCTGGCGAATGTTTAGACACAAAAATTACTAATGCAGTCGTTTAATTACTAATGCAGTCGTTTTAAGTCTCACTGGCTTAGTGGAGTTAGCCTGGTAGAAGTTGACCTGTAACAGAGTGCATTTTAATTACACCGACAAACTTCAGGGACTGAGTCTTGACTTGAAATGGAGAAAAAATTATCGTATGAATAAGTGTCCATAAATGCATCGTTTTCACAGCAGATGACACTGACGAATGACATTTTCTCTGGCCATTTGCAGAATACTCTTCCTGTTTTGCTTGAGAATGTACATTTGGCTATAAGACAGGTGATGTGGTTTCTGCATGATGGAGCGCAACCCCAATTTCGCATTACGGTTCGTCGACACCTCAACAAAATGTTCCTGGTCTGTTGCTTGGTCTGCTAGATCAGCGGACTTAATCCCCTGGATTATTACCCCTGGGGGAATCTGATAAGCATGATGTATGCTGAATCAGTTCCTGATGTGCATACCCTTAGACAGCGTGTCCACGTCGCCTGTGAAGCTATTCGGAGAGAGGCCGGAACATGCGAAAGAGTGAAGCAATCCAGGATACGACGTGTGAACTCGTGCATTACATCTCGTGGAGGTCACTTTGAACATTTGTTGCGACATAGATGCGATTATGATATGTACTCTGTGCCGGGATGAGTTTTTGTCGTTCCACGCATATCGTTAATTTCCGGGAACATATTATTATGACCTTTCTTGCTTCATTTCGTGGCGGTTAGTTCGGGGACAGAAGCATGGATTTCAGGGTTCGCGTTGAAATTCTAACTCCTGTAACTTGTCGAATGAAAGTCATTAGTATTTTACAAAGTTTATTAATTCAAAGCAGCACTAATCACATACACTTAGATAGACGATGGATCAATATTAAGGTGAAATATTTATCTCTTCAACTCATGTAATGGTTTGTAAGTTTAACTCATATCTTCGAAACATTTATAAGCGAGAAGTGTTCCAACTAAAAAAATTCTAAGTCCTTTTTACTCAACGGCTATAAGAATTGTCTCTAAATTAACACTGATACACTTTTGTCGATCGCTGGATATTTGAACCAGAGTTAGGACGAAAATCGAAGTCAGAGCTAATTAACAATCCAGGTTAGAAGGGGGACTAATAATTTCAGCTTTCATTACAACAGACGGTAACACGGTCTATCCCTTCCATCTTAATTTGTTCCACCATCGCTTTAATAATTGATTAATAGTATTGATTACAATAAATCTTAAAGGTTAACTATCGTTAAAGACACTCCTAATTTGCTAGTCCATCCTCTTTGGGATTTCCAATTACGTAGGTCTGTTCATGGTTCGTCTTTTTTATATCTAATTAATTTTTAACTGTTTCTTTGAATTCAGTAATTCATGATATGTATTTAGAGTCTTTTGTATTTTATCTTTATCAGTCTACCTGGGATTGATGTTTACAATGGTGTATTCAAACATATAAAAGTGTAATTCATTTGTTATTATTTGTTGATGGTTACATTAGTGTTCCTATTATTTTCCTTTCTAAGACGTATTCAAACATATAAAACTGTCACTCACTTGTTACCATTGGTTGATTGGGTTTTCTGGCGATCTCATCACTCTGATAATTTTTGCTTGTCTGAATTCTGATTTATTTAAGTTGTAAGTGTAATTAAATTATATTTTATTACTATGATTTAATGATTAAAGGGATTTTTTATTATTATTATCGCGATGTTAATAATTTTCTCACCATTTTTATATATTATATGATATATATATATATATTTAATATTTTCTATTTTATTTTTGTGTCGTTGAGTTACTTTAATATTTTCATTAATTTATTTAGGAATTATTTGTATGGAAATTTAATCATTCAATAATTCTATAAGTTTCAATAAGGAATCAGTTCCTGAAGTTTGCCTGTGGTACCGTTCACCAAAGTGAGTGCTCGATGAGTTATTAAAAAAACAGGTTTGAAGAATAATCTGCGGTAGTAAATTGTTATGTTGTGTTCTCTGAAGTTAATACAGAGAAATGAGTTATCTGAATCAAACATCAGTTGCACGAGAAGATTCATTGATTGAAGATGACCGTTCTATTCGCCATGTCTCTAGGATTTTTATGTCAGCCGTTCCGTAATCCATAGGCTATGGAGGCGATATAGAGAGGCACGTGGATAAAAAAGGTGGCACGGGCAAGACCATAAGTAGAAGACTGTAGAAGTACACGATATATTTCTTGTCCTGTGAGCTTTGCGCATACGAACATTTACAGCAAAAGATCTACATGATTTACTAAGTGCAATTAGGGCGGTAATTTCTGATCACACTGTAAGACATAGACTGAGAAATCAAAGGTTGAGGTCTGGAATCCCTTTAAAGCCCCTCGTTTAAAACGTCAGCACAAAGAGGCGCGGCTGCGATTTGCTCAGAATCATGTCACAGGCAGCTCCGCCAATGGAAGGGTGTTTCATTCACGGACGAATCAAGATTTCGTTTGACGGGTTCTGATGTTCGTTCACGTGTTTGGAGACGTCATGGCGAACGTTTTGATTCAGCCACAATTATTACACGTGACAGATTAAGAGGTGGTTCGCTTATGGTTTGGGATGGGATTACTATTGAGTCTCGTACAGAGCTTGTCGTCTCACAGCGCATGAATGCTGGTGTTTACATTAATGACATTATAATGCAACATGTCGTACACTTTGCTTATGGTATGGACCTTAATTTTCATCTAATAAAAGATAATGCTAGATGTCATAAAGCAGAGGCTACCAGAGATGTCCTTCAAGAATACCGAATTCTGGTAATGGACTGGACTGCATGCAGTCCGGACTTAATCTGTTCGAGCATATTTGGGATCAGCTGGATTAACTTCTTCGTAAGTGTCCTGCATTGCCACAGAACCTGGCAGAACATTCAAATGCACTCACCGAGGAATGCGAGAGAATCTCACAAGTTTCCTTAAGAAGAGTTCTGTGAAACATGTCTCCTAAAATAATAAATCTCAAATTTCCACTTCGTTTTCTGTTACAAAAGATAATTTGTACGTATATCTAACACTGTACAATAAAATATTAATTAAATGTCTATTCTGATTTTACCAAAATCTTCAATTCATAATTGAAGACCACAGGAAAAAAGCGTGCTTTTTCCATTTTGTTGATTTTTCAGGTGAGCGTATTAAAGGTTTGAAACCAAAAATACGAAACCATGTACTCAATAGTGTAATTAAAATTTCATCAGCAATAACGTAATTTTATTGTCAAGAAGTTGTCATAAATATTTTATATGCATTTTTATCTGTTTCGATTATAAATATAATCATTTCTTCTACGGTCATGCTCTAGAAGGAAAAAAAACGTGCTTTCTTCAGAAAATGTTTGAATATTACTGTAAACACACTAGGTTGATTGCACAAGACATTAAACAGAATATAACAAGAATAATACAACATTAAATACAGATTTCAATACTCGGTAATCGTAATTATTTTATAATAATATTAATTTATAGGGGGAAAACTTGTGTCATTTTAATTAAGAGATAATGTACTGACTCTAATAACACTGTCATGATATCATAACTGAATAAATATGCATTGGAACTGATGTTCGCTCTAGAATTTTCTTGGTACCTCTCTATAAAATTGTTTTATAACTTTAAGGTCTCTACTTTTTTCTTCTGAAAATTTCTGCTAATTTGAAACAGATTATACCGGTATAAATAAGATAAACGTTCACATTAATATTAGGCTTTAGTAGCGGGCAATATATATATATATATATATATATATATAGTTTTTTTAGGTTACCTATGTAAGCTGTGTCTTGGCACAGGTACTCAGATGATCCATAGTTTTGACGCTGGTCTTTAGTGTGCCTTCTGGGATTAGTAACTGCAGATGTGACCCATGCTTCATTGTATGTTTCTCGGTGGAGGACGAAACGAGGATGCTCTGCTGTCACTCTGGCTTCATGTCATGAATGAACATTTCTTCAGATACTCCGCTTTAAGGTATGAGGACCACTCTCTGATTAAGATGTGATCTACTGCTACAACTTGAAATGGATTCGGTTTGCATCGAGCTACTTCAGTGTTCCATTCGTCAAGCATCTCAGAAGCGCTTTTAGTGTTGATCAAACACGTTTGTCACACTCCATGTAGGATTGGCCTCTGATGGCTAAAGTTATTTTAACTGAAAAAAAGCGTTTGATAATATACACTATGTTATGAATGTGCTTTGAACTGTAAAAGTTTCTGTTTTGCCATCAACAAAAGTCACAATGTATTTCAAAATGTTTCACTCTCTTATCCAAAGTTATCATTACATACCAGTGATGTAGAAAGAAGTAACTACAATTCACGGTTTTCCCCGAACAATTTCTGTGTATGTAAAAAATAAAAATTAACATTACACAGCTGACGAATATAGAAGCTGTAGTAGAAAACTGACGTCGGTAGTACTTACTTACTTACTCACTGGCACTATGGAACCCGTAGGTTCATGGCCGCGCTGACATAAACTCTCCATACATCCCTATCCTGAGCTAATGCTTTCCAATCATTCCCTGTATAATCTACATCCCTCAAATCATAGTCAATGATATTCTCCCACCTCAATCTTGGTCTACTAACTGGGCGTTCTCACTCTGGCCTTCCTACAAGAAGCTTCCATTCAAGTCATTCATTCCCCATACGTGCAACTTGTCCTGCCCATCGCAGTCTACGAGACTTAACTGTTCTTATTATATCTGGCTTCCTATAAAGACCATGTAGTTCATTGTTACTGCAGTCTTCTCCATTCACCTGGCTGTTCATCTCTCTTTGGTCGAAACATTTTCCTAAGTGCTTTATTCTCAAAAACTCGTGAACTCATTTCCTCCCTTAAAGTAAGAGTCCATATTTCGCACCCATATAGTATAACTGGTAGAATAATAGTTTTATATATTTTCAGTTTAACGTTTTTTGAAAGGAGTTGGAACATCTAAAGTCTCTGCAATGCATAATAGCACGCATTTCCAGAATTTAGCCTATGTTTAATTTCTTTGTGCATCTCAGTCCTATTAGTGATTATTGTTCCTATGTATTTGAATTCAGCCACTTCCGCAAAATTTCCCTTATTTGTCATTAGCTGTCCATTTCCATCATATACTGAATTTCTACGTGTGACCCTATATTTAGTTTTACTGATATTTACTTCCAGTCCCAATTTCTTAGTGTTACTCAATAGTGTGTGCGTGTTGGCCTTTAGTATCTCCTTGCTATCGGCCAGTAGTACTATAGGGTTTCCAGTATAAAACCGGACACTCTGCGGCTGGCAGAGTGAAATGCGGACGAGGAGAGAGCGCAGCCTGACGGGTGAAACCCCGTGAGGCGTGTCCGGTTTTATATTGGAAGCCCTGTACATCATCAGCATAAACTAACAGCTTATTAATACCATTCAGTTGTAAGCCTTCGTCATTCTCTAAAGAGTTAATGGCATGCTCTAGTACAAAAATAAATAGTAGAGGAGATAGTGCATGTCCTTGCTTCAACCCATTCTGGATTTCAAAAGTGTGTGAAAACTGTTTGCCTACACGCACCCTACTCTTTGAGCCATTTATACACATTCGTATAAGTCTAACTAACTTTTTAGGAATTCCGAACTCCAGCAGGATACTATATAACTTCTCCCTCCTAATTCAATCATTTGCTTTTTGGAAGTCTACATATAGTTGATATACAGTACCATTATGTTCCCATTTCTTTTCTAAAAATCTGTCTTATACTAAAAATGTGATCTGTTGTATACCTGTTTCTTCTGAATGCACATTGATGTTCTCCTAGAATGTCATCAATGTAGGGAAGTCTGCTTAGTAATATATTTGTTAGAATTTTGTACGAAGTTGAAAGTAATGAGATGCCCCTGTAGTTGTTGCAATCAGTTTTATCTCCTTTCTTATAAATTGGTACGATAATTGATTCCTTCCATTCATCTGGAAGAGCTTCTTTTTTCCAAATCATACTAAGCAACCATCGTATCTTGTCCATGAATTTTTCTCCCCCTGATTTTATCAGTTGTGCTGGGATCTCATCTGAACCTGATGCTTTATACATCTTCAATTTTTCAATCGCCATTTCAACCTATAATGCACTTGGCTCTGCGACTAGCATTTCTGCTGTCTGTAACTTATCCTCCTCAATGTTCTGTTCTGTATGCACATTTAATAGCTGATTAAAGCAACTTTTCCATCTATTTAGTATACTCCTAGAATCTGCAATCATATTCCCATTTTATTCCGAATTATGTTTGTTCTAGCCTGAAAGAACAAACTTAATTCGGAATGAAAATGGGGATATAAAATTATTAATAATAATATTAGCCGGACTCAGGTTTCTTCAACCTATATTGATTTACGACTCCTCTGTTGAACATATTTCTTCCCTGAATAAAAAGTATCAACTTTGAGTATGTATATTGTATTATCTACATCAATATTACTAATTTGCTGCACAGTGTCTGCCTTGACACTATCACATGATACATAGGAAATCTTAGCATTCAAAATATTCATCTGAACATGAAACTTACCACTTTTTGAGCAATTATTAAAATGAGGATAACCTTACGATGTGTTTAATTTATAAACACAGATCGGTATCACCAATTTCTATCCTGTAACGGAACATATCAATAGACTAATACCCGATTGTTACTGATGATGATGATGACGACGGTATTTTTCGAATGATACTGGGAGATTTGGATATTTTTCAGTGTACGTTTCATACATTCTCTTAATAGACATGTCCTCTGGAAGATAAATGCTCCAAGCTGTTTTATAGATATCACTATAATGGCTTGACAGATCATTGTCATATACCAATCTCATTTATCTCATAGACCGATAATTTTGCCTCTTCCTTTTGCTAAAACTGCCTCTTCCTCTTCGTAATGAGAGATATCTCCGCAAATTAACTTATTTGACAAGGACATCGATTCAACAATGAACGATCGATATGGTACAACTAGAATTGCCAAAAGAAAACAACTTCAGAAATTACCAAAAAAAAAGGTTAGTTCTCTTGCTCTAAAACATTTGTTAAATGTTGTATAATGAATCTGTATTATTGTTAATAGTTATTTCTCATACAATCATCTGCAATTTAATTTTCCCAAGCCCAAAGAGATTTAATAGTAAAGATATGATATTTATAAAAATACAGCCGGCTTAGAAATGGCCCGGAAATAATATAGGAATACATTTGGTAAATATTAAACATTATAATTATTTCTAGCTTCTGATATTCTATTATTCGCTAAATAGTCACTCCAAATCTAACGCGAGATTGAGTTTTTCATTAGACAAAATCACGAGCGACAAACTCGCTCGTGATTGTTTCAGAAAAACACAACCTAATATTAGATTACTGCTGATAAACACTGCATAGGTTTTATTAATTTTCAGTGTCTAGAGGTGGTTTCCATTAACGTTATTTTATCCTTATATGATTGGCCTATTAATTTCAATTATTTCTATATTGTAATCAACTTCCGCATTCAAATACCTTCTTCTTCTTCACTTCCTGGTTTAGGCAAGAGTTACCTGTTCCGTCATCACTAATAGATCTAAGACCATCTCTTCCGAGGACGTCCGACATCTCTTCTTCCTCTTGGAAAATAATGGAAGATTTTATTTGGTAATCTTTCTTCCATTCTTTCTACATGTTCTTTTCACTGTATCTTGTTGTTGAATATCTTTTCTTTTATGGAATAGATCTGCAGTTCTTCACGGATATCCTCGTTTCTTATTTGGTTAATTCTAGTGCAGCCTTTTACTCTTCTTAAAAATTTCATCTCGGCTGCTTGGATTTTAATGTCTTGTTTGGTAGTGGTAATCTAAGATTCACTCCCATACAAAAAGACAGGGACAGCCATTGTTTTATAAAATTTTAATTTTGTTTGGTTATGGGCTTTATTATTCAATGTTCTATTTATTTTACCACAAATAGCTTGAAACTGATGTGTTTTGTGTTCAATATCATTATCATACCCATAGCTGATGTCACATCCTAAATATTTAAAGTGGGATACTTGTTCAATAATTTCGTCTCTAATTACTATTTTTGCACGCAGAGTATTTCTTCCACAAAATGCCATTACTTTTGTTTTACTTATTGAAATTTTAAAATTATAATCGCTACACATTGCATTTAGTTTATAAGCAGCCAATTTTAACAGATCTTCATCATGGACTTCAAATACCATGGAGACTAATAAAATATTTTCTGAAAACATGAATTTCAATCATTTCATTTTCTCTGTTCGTCCTTACTAGATAATTGTAGTTGTAATCTCGAAATATAACCTCGTCATCTCCTTTTCTTGATATTTTGTGCGTTAGAAGTATTAGTGTTTTCAAACAACTAAAATCTGATTGCTGCTCTATCCAGTCCTACATCAATTAACCAGCTTTGTATTATTAGATCTTTCCTTTTCCGTATCTTTTTTAACACATCACGAAATTAGACGTTCAATTTATTTAATATAGTGTTCGTTATACCTATGTTACTCCTTTTCTTGCTGCTATTAGATATAGAATTTTGAACATCTTCATTTTCTGAAGAATCTGCCATAAAATACTTCAATAATACGGTATACACTGAGATATCAAAAGCTTCTTAACCTCTACAAACATCATTTTTAATATTACGCTAAAACTACACTATTTTCACAAATTTTCCCATCAAATATATATTTAACTCAGGAGAAATTATAGTGCATCAAAGCAAACAATATTATTACGGTAGTCATGTAACTCTGCAATTATATAAATTCAACATAGAAATACATTGTTTTTAAGATTATTCATTTTATAAGGCAGGTCATTTTATTTCCCAGTTTGCATGGTTGTTAGCACGTTCTTTCATTGTATATGAAGTAAATATCTACTTGTAACACATGGATTAAGCATGAACATTTCTTCCGATATGGTTCAATCTAGAGATCCTTTAAAAAGGAAAACGAATACACTTCTACCTCAAAGCGGTTGAAAATGAACAAAACACTTCTTTCTCCTGTGTCTTCAATTACAAAGGATAAAAAAATAAGTTAGTTTTTAATATTTTAATCGTGGATTTGGTTCAAACACGTGTTCCTCTATTTTTTTTGGGTAGTAAATAATTCTTTTCCGAAATTAAAATTCAATCATTTCCTGGGATCAAAATATTAAAGATACAACAATAAACTGCTGTGGCATATTTCTAAATATAATGAATAGTTGTAGTTAAGATTTCACTTTCTTATTTGTTACAGAGGATGAAAGAATTATACCAAAATAAAGGTGTGTGTTTTGACCGATCTTCAGATATTTAAAAACATGTAATTTAGAGTCAACGATTTCATATATATATATATATATATATATATATATATATATATATATATATACTACTCAAAAATATTAGAGGAATTCAAGTTTAAACCAAAACCACAAAACACATATTGTAACAATTTAATTTTTGATAGATGTTTTTAGTACAAGTATTGTTTAAAATCAGTTTAAATATCTTCTGGGTTTTATTAATTTTTCTCTGAATATGTTAGTGAAATTCCAAGTGTTGCTGAAACCAAAGTGAGTTCGTATTGATTAAGTTTTTTAAAAACAGGTTTGAAGAATAATCCCTGGTAGAGAATTGTTATTTTTGTGTTCTATGAAGCTAATACAGAGCAATGAGACATCTGAATGAAGCATCAGTTGTACGATCAGTTTCATTGATTGAAGATGGTCGTTCCATTCGCCATATCTCTAGGATTCTTAATGTCAGCTCTTCCGTCATTCAATGGCTGTGGACGCGATATAGAGAGACACATGGATACAAGAGGAGACCCGGGCTAGGTACTAAGAAGGAGACTACAGACGTAGAGGGTAGATTTTTTGCCTTATCAGGTTTGCGCAACAGAAAATCTACAGCCAGAGATCTACAAAGTCATTTACCCAACAGCAACTGGGACGGTAATTTTTTATCAGACTGTAAGAAGCAGACTCAGAAATGCAAGGTTGAGGTCTAGATTCTCCTTTAAAGTCCATCGTTTAACACGTCAGCACAAAGAAGCCAGACTGCGATATGCTCAGAATCATGTCAAATGGCAGCTCCGCCAATGAAGGGTGTTTCATCACGAACGAATCAAGATTTTGCTATCAGGTTCTGATGGTCGTACACATGTATGGAAATGTCCTGGTGAACGTTTTGATCCAGCCACAATTATTGAACGTGACAGATTTGGAGGTGGTCCGGTATTGTTTTTGACTGGGATTACTATTAGGTCTCGGACAGATCTTGTCGTTGTCCCACAGCACATGAATGCATTAATGACAATATCCTCCAACTTGTTGTACCCATTTCTTATGATATGGACCCTAATTTTCTTCTAATGCAAGATAATGCTAGATGTCATACAGCACAGGCTACCAGAGATGTCCTGCAAGAATGCCAAATTCTGGTGATGGACTGGCCTGCATGTAGTCCGGACCTTAATCCCATCGAGCATATGTGAGATAAGTTGGAAAATTTATATTTATTTATTTTACCTGATGTAGTTAAGACCGTAAGGTCTTCTCTTCCTCTTCATCAGGGTTAAATTTTACATACAATAACAATTATGAATGACCTATATGTTGATTAATGATAAATAATTGATATGACGAGGAAAGGAAGTAAATTAATAATAATAATAACAATAATAATAATAATAATAATAATAATAATAATAATAATAATAATCATCATAATAACCTATAACTTGTATAAGTAATTGGATAGGTAAAGAGTTTAATATATAAAGGTATAATAAAAGTGTAAATGGAACACAATAGTATATTATATTGTTAAAGGAATATGTAGTGAGTTTTTTTTAACTGTTTTTGAGTCGGGCAATCCTTGATATACGGGGGGAGAGTAAATCTCAAACTTAAATTAACAGCTCTGAAAAAAATGTAATAGTCTTTTTCATCTTTGTGGTACATTGATTACCTACTGGTTCTTTCTTTAGAGCGATTTACAATCACTAGTCACTCGCTGACTTCTGTAAAGGTATAACCGTAACTTATTAGATTGATTATAAATCTCCTGCTAGGGAAAAATATTGTCCCCAAGTGGGGTGGACCGATATAGACTATTAATACTTCATCTTATATATCCATGTGTCCCTCAGAGAGACATGGTGAAATGTAATTACAAATATTTTAACATTTGTTTTCTTCATGAAATTGTCTGAGCAGAGTATCTGGTCTTGGTCTACTTGTGTTTTGAACAATCCAATTATCAATTCTGTTTCTAATACACAGTTACGGGCTTTCTCTGCATTTTATACATTTTTTGTAATGCCCGTCCATCAGAATTGTTTTATACGATCAGAAAGTACACTCCTCACCATATGATGTTATGGGAGCAAATGTGTGCCGCGCTACATTTCATAGCTTGATCTAAGTGAAAATAATATTGGCCTTACCTATATTAACTTTAGTAATTTAATAAACTATGGAGTAACACCTTATTTCCCATCACAGCAGTTTAGCAGCAGCAGTCTTCCCTACATTTAAATACTGTAATCCATTCACAAAATATGGACTGCCTTTGGGTACAAAAATCTAAGTATTTGCTACCCGATAGAGTTAGTGGTTACTATTCTAACATTGTTCTACTTATTCATGTTCTTGTCAAAGATTAGGAAATCCCTATTCTTATTCTGCAGTTTCGGACAAAAGCCTCCACTTGGTCATTCCATGTCTCCTTATTCAATTATTTTCTCTTATCGAAACTATGTATCTTGTTCTGGATGGGATACTGAGAAATGTTTGACTGTCTACTATATTTCATTGACAAATAATTTCAAAACTACAATCACTTCAAAAACGTTTTAAACAATTATTAGAAATTTTATTTAAAACATTGAAAGTGAAAGAATATTAAATTTTTACTAAAATATCAACATTTCGCCAAAACATTATGAAATATGAAAAAAATATGTAGGTCTTAATTGATTCTACAGATCATAAAATGTAAAGATACTGTTTCTCAGTGCTCTCTGACTAATAGTTTAAAACATGAAATTTCATAAAAATCCTCGCTCTGCTTATAAAGTATGTTATGAAAACTCGAAAAGTTTGTCTTTAATCTCATGTAAGTCCATATATATATATATATATATATATATATATATGAAGAATTTCATAGCATGAAAATTGTCATAAGTAATGCCTCGAGTGATTTCCAATTTATCTAGAGAATTTGGGAATAAAGAGTGGCATTTGTTAGGACAATCTAATGAATAAAATTAAACTGTATACTCACAAATCATTATTTAACTATAGTTATTTTAAAATATTTATATATTTAATGTAAATGGCGATGTTTGAAAACAAATGAGAAACGATTGGTACGCTTCATTTGCTTCTTTTGTTCCATCATTGCAACCAGATCATACTATTATTTATTGACAAAAGATCGCAATGTTGTAAGAATGCGCCCTAGTGGAGAAATATATAACCAACGTTGTAGGTATTAATTAATTTCTGATGTCATATGATGTAAATATGTAAATAATAGTTTTCTGCGTCATTTCCTGGAAAATAGTTCGTTTTAGATAGTGCAAACAGTGGTTTCTTTTTTTTGTGGTATAATCAATTGTTACAAATGTTGTTATATTATCTCTCGTATCCGCTACGTGTTGACATTCATGCACTATATATACATCTGGTAGCCGTATTTCTTGGGGAGCCAGTCACTGCAAAATAATTCTACGACCTATACAGAATGTCAAAAAGGAAGTGCTTCCTTTATTATGATAAACTTTAGTTGGTAAATTTTAGGCGAAACATAACTGCGTTTGGTTGTAAATAAAAAGTCATTGAAATGTGACTGGTCATTGACTCCCATTTGGGGCATGAGTTAAATAGTCAACGTAAACCATACTATAACACCTAGTGGCTACCTAATATTTTACTTACTTATATATATTGATAAAATACAAGTAAATGTAATATAAAGTACAAACAATAGCTTAATTACCTAATTTTGAATAAATAAAAACAGTTACATGCTAAAACACTAATAATTATGTATACGAATCCGTAATACTTACTGTTTGTGTGCATATACGCATCTATTTTTTCATTATTTGATTATCCAATTCGTTATTAGATCATTTAGTTTACTGATTCATTCATTTAAAATGAAAAAGCAAATATGAAAATTTACAAAAAAAAATCTTTGTAATAAAATTTGTGAGAACACGATAGTCAAATAAGGGCAGAAGTGCTTTAAAAATAACATTAAATACTTTCCATGAAATCAATAAATTTATTTTAGCATCTCATCGGAATTATCAAAATAAATATACGTTAAACCGTAGTTATTGTAACATTATTGATTAGCATTTGCCATGTAAATCAGGAAAAATCTCTAAAAGCATTGTTATAGGCCGTTGTTTGGTTAGCTACCTCGAGATTAAATCTGTATTAAGCTGTGATTTATGTAGCCTCAGCATTCTCGGGCAAGGTTTTAATATAGGAGAGCTTTGCGAGTTGAACACGAGCGGCGCTGTGTGTCAATACGCGCCATTATTATTGACTACACGCTAGCTTTACTTGTTCATTAATGAATGCCAGTTAGATTTGCTTTACAGAAAGCAAAGGTATCGTTACCTTAAATGAAACATCCTTTCCTCTCAAATGTAGTTTCTTTTCATTTTTAATGAGTTAGTACGACTGCACTTATAACTTCTAAATTAATAAATCTCCTTCCTTTGATTATAAATTCATGGAAAATGTGACGATATCCCCATATTTTAAAAATGAGGTAGCTAGTGCTCCTTAATTCGTAACGAAAATTATTATACTCTACTTCTATGTTCAAATGTACTACACCAGAAATTGCAGTTTGTGTCGTTACTTTGATATTATTAATATGCATTTTTTCTTATTTATGAGAACACAAGAGCAGAGCATATTTCTACCCTGACATCATCAACATCTTTTGAAGGTGATAGTCTTGAATATGTGAATTAAAGACCTTTCTCGAATAGAGAAGTAATAAACAATTTTGTGTTACACTCGCTTTACATGTAACACTGAATTTAGCATTATGACAACCACTTACAGCACAATTTGGAGAATAATAGTTAAAAATCATGAATAATACATTTAGTCACCTTCCACAATATTGATTTTATAGGAATATGACACACATCATCATTTTATTTTCAATACACTCTTTGAATTCTATACTACCATTTTACATGAATACTTAACTTGATTAGAAAAACGTTACTAACCTGTTATGGTGCTATTACATTTGACTTCCACAATTATTCGGTTCCCGCCTAAGAACACTAATAACGATAGTACGGTCCTGAATTCGCGAAATGGCATGAAACATTTTTCCTAAATTTATTAAAGTTAACGACTTAATTTACTTTTTAACGATCTTCCTTTCATTTTCTAATAGATCCTATATAGTGCAGAAAAAAAACTGGGACCGGTGATGTGAAGTATAGATGTGGAAAATCAAATTTATTTAAATAAATTGATTCAATTATAATGTTCCATTTAAATGAAACACGGATTTGATTAGTTTATTAGCCTCGTTAGATTCATATTTTCTAACCATAAGCGAATCATTTTGAATTCTATCCTTTAGTTCTTTCGTTATTTAATTCTTTATTCGGACTGAGCGGGCAGACTGCCCTGAACATCGCGATCGAAGGATTTATTCCGCTATCCCAGTTAATTATGGATGAATGGAATTAAATGAAATTTACTAAGTCATGTGAGTCCTCTTCCTGTTCGGGGACACCAGGTTCTCCTCTCATGACCCTTACCGCCAATTTAGGGTTGGACTAGTGGCCGCGAGGAGGAACTACTACCTTCCCATTGCCCCTTCTGTAGTGCTTAGACACGGGGTGATGAAACAGCGACCTGGAGGAAGTTACTCCTCTAGATCACCGCAACCACATATTACGTTTATGTTTGTTGTAATTTAGATGTAAGACTACTTTTTTTAATCAGGCCTTAAGACCTTATCTCTGCCACGTAAAAAATTCTTATTTTTTTATTACTAGCCAATACCCGGCGAGCGCTGCTACACCTATATGACTTAAATGTGTTTTTATGTTCAGTTAAATAAATAAAAAGAAAAATAATTATAAATTTATATAGTAGTTATCAGTTTAGCGGTAGTTTTGTCGGGTTGGGGGTAAATTACACGGTTTACGGGCAATTCGATCGTTTTAGATGTATATTTATAGGTTTAATGATAATTTTATCGTTTTAGATGCAGATTCATCGGGTTACGGGTAGTTTCTCGTTTTAGAAGTAGTTAAATTCGGTTTACTGGTAGTTTTGGTCTTCATAGAGGTAGTTTGAGAAGCTACTGGTGATTTGGTCGTCATTGGTTAGACGTAGTTTGGTCGGATCGGTTATAATTTTTAGACTTCGTTTCAGAGTTAGGTTAGGTATCGGTCTGGTATTGGTCAGGCTAGGTCAGGTCAGAATAGGTACAGTTAGGTTAGGTTGGGTTCGGTTATATTAGGTTCAGTTATGTTAGGTTCGGTTTGGTTATAATAATAATAATAATAATAATAATAGCTTTATTTTACCTGGCAGAGTTAAGGCCTTAAGGCCTTGTCTACGATAGGTTAGGTTAGGTTAGATTATATTCGGTTCGGTTAGGTCAAGGTTAGTTTAAGTCAGGGGTTAGGTCCGGATTAGGATAGTATTATGTCAGGGTTAGGTCCAGTTTAGGTAAGCTTACCTCAGATTTAGTTCCCAGTTTGAACTCGGGTTCAGTTTGGGTTCGAATTTGGGTTCAGTTTGATTTCAGTTTGGGTTTCAATTTCGAGTTCAGTTTTTCTTTCAGGTTTGGTTTAGAATTTTGATTTTTTGTTTTGGATTGAGGTTTTAGTTTCGGGTTTAGATTCATTTTAGGTTAGGTTAGGCACGGTTGTGTTAGACATGGTTCGTATAGGTTGAGGTTCGGGTTAGGTTCGGGTTTGATTCATTTTTAAGTTAAGTTTAGGGTCAGTGTAGGTTCAGTGTAGGTTTGGTTTAGGTTCAGATAGGTTCAGGTTAGGTAGAGTTAGGTTAATGTTAGGTTGACGTTAGGTTCACGTTAGTTACATGATAGGATGAATCTAGTTACAAGTTAGGTTCAGGTTAGTTTCAGGTCAGATTCAGGCTATTTTCAGGTTAGCTTTAGAATAATGTTTAGGTTAGGTTCAGGCTACGTTCAGGTTAGGTTCAGGTTATGTGCGGGCAAAGTTCAGGTTAAATTCTGGCTAGTTTGAAGTCAGGTTCAGGTTTGGGTCAGGATATATTGACGTTAAATTCTGTCTGCATTCAGGTTATGTTCAGGTTGGTTCGGTTTATATTCAAGTTAGGTTGAAGCTGTATTCAGGTTAGGTAGAGGTTAGGTTCAGGCAAGTAGCATGTTAGGTTCGGGCTATATTAAGGTAAGGCTCAGCAGGTTCAGATTAGTTTCAAATTAGGTTCAGGTGAGGATCAGGTTAGGTTCAGGATAGGTTCGAGTTAGGTTTAGGCTAGTTTCGAGTTAGGGTCAGGTTAGATTGGAATTGGTTTCGGGTGAGGTTCAGGCTAGATACTAGTTTGGTTCAGGTTAGGTTCAAATTATGTACCGGTTAGGTTCAGGCAAAGTTATAGTTAGGTTAATTTTAGTTGCAAGCTATGTTCAGGCTTAGTTCAGATTAAGATCAGGTTAGGTTCAGGTTAGGTTCAGGCATTGCTTAGGTTAAGTTTAGGCTAGGTTCATGTTATATTTAGGTTTGGTTCAACTTAGGTTCAGGTTCAGTTATATTCAGTTATGTTTGGTTAGGTTAGGTTCGGTTAGGTTAGGTTACCTTAGGTTATGTTAGGTTACGTTATGATCGGTCAGGTCCGGTCAGTATAGCTTATGTTTGGTCAGGTTTGGTCAGTATATTTCACTATAGTTCAAGTCAGGTCACTGAAGCATCCAAAAAGCTACTTTTTTCACGTTTTTCACTACAGAGGGTGATTTATAAATGTGTAGGAGTTGAGTATCACAACCATCTTATAGCCTCTGTTCATCCTGAGAATCTGCTCTACATTTTGAAAAATGCCCCATAAAAATGGTATGAACGGTATGGCAGCTTCTAAAGTACGAACAATCAAACATACAAATATTCATTTTTATATATTAGAATATTATTTTTATTATTTTATTATTTCTTTATTTTATTATATTGCTATTATGATTATTATTACTATTATTGTTATTATTATAATTATTATCGGTATTATCGTCGCCATGGTGGGATCAAATTCCAGAAACGAGAAAACCCCCCAAAAAAATCAGGTATGGCCTAACAATCACACCCCCCTGCAACTGGCAAGTTTCAAACCTAGGATCCCAGTGGGGGCATTCACGCGTGCGTAGCCATGCGCATGCCGTGACGGCTGGACTTCCACCGTTATTAATTCAATCGAAACGTGAGCGGATGTTTTATTTTCCTATTTCAACAGTTTTGTAAATTAGCTATAGTGTATATAGTAGCTTTATTAGGCCTACCTGCCTGACTTGATTGTGTTAAATATATGATGACATTGACAATTTACGTAATACAATTTTAAATACAAAACGAAACGATGTACCTTGGTAGTCATTCCTCTAAAAAGAATCAGCAATGAATCTAGGATACAATTCCGTCCAGTTGAAACCACAGATACAGTAAAAATGATAAAAACAAGAAAAATATACTAAAATTGATTCCGACCCTTGTTTCCCCCATGGTGGAAATATTAAATGTAAAATCACTACTAAATTGAAAACCATAATACCAAATGTTACCAGAACATTATTCGACCACCACACTCATCTATATCATATGATTCTACCTATTATCAATGGTGTGTGTTGTCTTAAATGTTTGTGTTGTCTCTGAGGTGGCCCTGGCATTTAGCTGATCACTCATCCAATGAGGTCTTTTATCACATTTTGTGGGAAAGAAGTAAATGTGTGATCCAGAATTTCAAATCATCTTTTAACCGGTCTTGTCTCTGTAAGGCCCGTGTGGTGTGGGACAAATAATTTACCTGCAAAGGGAGATTTTTGTAAACAAAGGTAAAGAGACAAATATTAGTTGTATAATTAAAATTTTGCTTTCGCGAATATACTGATATACCGGTAGTGTAATTAGTTCTGTACTCGTAAGCAAATATATACACATTATCGAACGGAAAGTGGCTAAAGGCAAATTTCCATCTGGTAATATTTTAAACACAGAGAGTTTTTAAACGAGAACAGAAGCTACAAAGTAATTGAGAGTGGGGGGGCTGCTAATTCCTCGGTCTGATGGGTGGTTTACCCTTCCCCTATACAATCCACGTCCTGTATTCACAAGAGGTAATTCATGTAAAGTAAACTCAAAGCTCTATGCATCACATTAATTTTCTGTTAGTTGAATTTAGAGTTGCGTAACTTCAATAAAAAAGTTTTCATCATTTTCCTTACACAGCCGTCCTTAACGAAAATGCATTCAGTGCTAAGGAAAAAATCTTACCAAAATGATGATGATGGCGATGTAATAGTAATAATATTTTTTTCCTGTTGTCCCAGGTTGTCTTTTCGACATATCTGATGCTCTCTCCTGGGTTGGCGTAGGCCTACTTATATCCCAATTCAGAGTTCGGGGCGCCTGGAAGGGGGGTTATGCTGCCCCGATTATATGAGAGTTGACGTTGATGATAATGACGCGCCAGGAGAAGCCTTAAACTAAACATAAGATAATTAGGCGAATATGACATTGGTGATAATGATGGCCAGATGGTGTTCGGGGACCGTTTGGACCTTAACGTTTCCTCATTTATCTTACATGTTAGGAAATACCCCGGAAAATCCTCACCCAGGAAACTTGTCCCGACCGGGGGTCGAACCCGGGCCCGTTTCGAGACCACAGCGGTGGACTTAGTAATAATTTATTTATTTATTTGTCAGGTTTAACAATGTATCACGTCTTCTTTGGCCAAATTAAACTACAGTCATTCTCCTACATATTCCAGTTTCCATGGTCTAACTGTTTTCCATTCATACTGTTTACGACACCATTCATTCATGTTATTTTGGCCGCCGTCTTCTTCTTCAACTACATGGCACCTATTCTGGTATTTTTTCTTCATAATGTATTTTCTTCTATTTTTGTATATGTCCACGTCATTTTGTTCGTTTATCATTAAATTTACAAGCGAAGTATGAAAAATCATATTCTGTTTAATTTGCTGTTCCATATTTATCTCCCCAAAATTTCCAGCTGAAAGCTTCCAAAAGATCATTTCTCCAGAATATTTTTTTACTTATTGACCTCGATTTTAATTCCCATGATCCTGCTCTGCATGTCAATCTATAATTTAATAACATTTAAAAAGTATTGTTTTGGGATCTATCTCCTGATCCCATAAAATATCATTTAATTTTGATATCGCAGATTTATCCTCTTGTTTACAAGATTTCCATCTGAAATAATCTTTGTCTCCAAACAAACACAATCTCCATATGCTTATATTTTTCTCTTTCAAAGCCAAATATTTCGATTTACCTCCTTTAACCATGTTATTCGTTTTGTCCTTATTTATCTTTAAACTCTGTTTTTCATATTCCTCCCACAGCATTATCTTCGTATACTCTAAATTTTCCTAATCTTCTGCCATAAATAGCTTAGCTTCATTAAATAGCAACAAATAAACTGAATAATTTTCTACCTTCATTCCCAAAGGTGAAAATTTATTTTTACATGTTGTTTTACGGCGACACCGTTAAAACGCCATAAAAACTACGACAATAATAATAATAATAATAATAATAATAATAATAATAATAATAATAATTATTATTATTATTATTATTATTATTATAATTATGCTAATAGTAATAACAATAATGATAACAACAAAGATAATTACACTTACAAACCTGTGATATATCCTGTAAAAACTCTGTGTACCATATACATATTGAGCTGGATACGTATTTAATTAACTTTCTTAAATACTATATCGTTTTCTCCTTGTTTAATTTGTTACATTCTGCATTTAATTTAGGTCTCGGAAAATATAAATGTATTTTTGCTGACATTAAACTTTAATAATCTTTAATCCAAAATATTTCTTTACTCCCTTTCAACACAAATAATTGTTTGGGTAATACTTAGAATGTCATTATAATTTTTTGGTATTATATTATCCTCTAGATTTATCGGCCCTGTGTGAAAATGGTTTGTTTATATCTTATTCTCGCTAAAGAATTCAACGTAGGGGTATTTCTAATCAATAATCGAAATAATTTTATACAAATTGGTGTTAGTTTCACTGTCTCTACGTTCACATACTTAGAATTCTTCTAAACACAAAGATCGTCATTATTGATTCTATATACCAGTGAATGAAGGCTCTTTTGCCCGTTTTACAGAAGACATTCCTAGTCTTCAAGCAGTGTATGATTTCAACTCACTTCAGAATTGAGTTATCTTTTCTGCTATAGCACATATAAAATCAAATTATAAAGGCAATACATAGAAAAAGTATGTAACACTCATTACATATGGGAGAACTGATACCAAATTTTAAAATAATAGCGATTATATTAAAATTCTGACCGAAAAATGCGAAAGTCACTGAGTAGTGTACGGTAAAATATATAATTTACGACTTTAAGAGAAAGAAACGAATTGGAAGTAAGCACCAAACAGGTCGATTAACACTATTCATTGATAGAATATAGCGGGAAAAAACTGAAAGTTATATAGAAAATCCCGTTCAATTATACAAGTTTTATAGAACGTAGAGTAGTAGGAATTTATTAGAGTAAAAATACAGTAAAACATAGGCTCCATTTATTTACAAATGAACTATACGAACAGAAAATGATACTTGTACATGCTTCTGATAGTCGATATTGGTATATAAAATTATAAAAATTGTATAAAATGATACAAAAGGTAACATTACAAATTAAACAATATACTAATTAGTAATACCATTTAATATTATGTAGTAGCCATAATAAATTTACTTTTGTATACATACTTATTTATTAGGGAATGTGTGTTATTCCTATTTTCCGCGGATTGTCAAAAAATCTGTAGATGTTTATTCAAAATTTACGGTCTTACCATTAACTCGCAGCATGCGAAACATCAAGGTTTGAATTTAGAAACCTTTCCGACAACGACTGGCGTCTCGAGAATTCCAAATCGTAAATTTTTTTTTGGGATATGCATTTCGTCTTCAGAGTTCTCCAAATTGAACGTGTTCGCATAGCTTAATCGTCAGTAAGTTCGAAAAATTTTAATGTTTCCTATCTGAACCAAGCGAGACCAGAGATCGCCTGGAATCCTAAATTATCACTATTATGAATGATTGTATTCTCCAAAGCAGTTTTAGATCTTTATAAAGTCAAAATAAACACTTCAAGTGATTGCTGAAACAATATTTATATATTAGAGCTAACAAGTGTTTCCTGGTCATGAGACAAAAGAGAAACGATTATTAAAGAAGTTGAAATTTAAAAGGGATTGCTTTACAAAAGGTACGGACTACTAGGACGCAAGTTAACTTCTCCGATGGACATAAATTCAATATCCATGGTTCAGTGGAATTAAAGCAAACAAGGAACAGACAAATCAAACAATTCTGACCACGCAGATTCTGTTATGTTTCAGCAAGAGCTGTGTCAAACATACATTTAATTAAAAGCAGAATGGACAATAATTGAACATATTGATGACTGGCTAAATATGTTTATTTTATCAACATAATGGCCGAACATATATATCCTCTGACGTAAGGTTATGGCTGATATAAAACTGACCAAAAGTCTTATAATCTTCTCCATATAACCACGATTTAATTTTAACAAAATGTTGTGAGACAAACGAGAGACACATGTCCAAATCATATCAGAAAATAAGTCCATTTGAAAGAGATGTAACTATATTTGTGAGAAACGATATCACTAGAAAATGTTTAGTTAAGTTGATAAAATTTTATATAATATTGATACCCATAATTTGAGAGTGTATTGAGGACAGAGGGATATCCCGTCTATATTAATAATGATTTGTTTTGTACATGATTTGAATTCTTATGCTGTATCAAAGTTGTAGTTTATATTTAAACATTTTAAAGTAGCTAATGTTAATTTGATCAAAAAAGTGTATTTGGTATATTAAAACAGGGATATTGTCCCAACATTGGGTGGAAATATGGGAAAGGATGTATAGGTCAATTCCAGGCTTGTTTAGATAAAAGAATTTGGTGGGCACCGGATTTATAAAGGATATCCCCGGTTTACAGGAGAATTGGGCAATCGGTTTGCTCAGGTTTAAACATCGATAGGCATGAGTTTCTTATTCAGGGATTCCACGAGTACTTCGTCGTCAAGAATTAATTGTATCGAATACATTGAGTTGAATGTAATTTATTATGTCTTGAAAATACTCGAAATGGATAACACTGTACATATTTTAATTATATTCCTTCGCACTGATCTCACAATCGGCGATGGCGTTTTTCGTGGGTTTGCTATCGGTTGCGAGAACTGTTACACCTTATTCAAGCTCACTCGCGGACACTCTAATTTTATCTTGAGATTAATAAAAAATGATTAAATCCAGAAACTCGAAGCAATTCCGTGAAAATTCTAAGCCCTTATATTCAATTTACCACTGATGACCATGCTGCCAGTGTTTCATGGTGACGTAGACCAGGCCCGCAGCACAAGCACATGTGTCTGAGGTTCGTCTCCCTCGCCTATTATGTAAATTAGAATCTCCTAGTATATCGACCTCGTGGACCTGAGGTCAGCGCTTAGGTGCACGTAACAAATAACATTATTGGTTAATGTATGCTCATAGTATAATTTGAGAAGGTGTTAAAAATTTGTTATCGGTCATTTTTGCCGTCGGACGTTCGGTCATATCCATGCTGGCTTCAGGTACAGTCGGGTCGAAAGTTTTGTACTTAGGCCACAGGGTTTTTCCTAGGCCATTGATCTTTACTACGAGTAGGCCCTAACGCTAGCGTTTTCTCCATTCCCACACTTTTTACTAGAGTTGTTTGTCAGAAGTTGAAATCCCCGGTCTTATATGCAGTTATTGTGTTCTGACTGTCAACGCAGAGCTGTTAATGTCTGTTAAATAATAATAATAATAATAATAATAATAATAATAATAATAATAATAATAATACTTTATTTATTCTGGCAGAGTTAAGGCCATAAGGCCCTCTCTTCCACTCAAACAGCACAAATACAAATAAATATTTGACAAATCTAGATACACACTATACTAATTATAAACAGTTAAAGATACAGTACTGTAGCAATGTAAATTTCATGTACAAATATTTTATAGGGTAATAACAATAATGATACGGTAATGATAATAATAATAACAATAATAATAATAATAATAATAATTATTATTATTATTATATAAATATGATACATTATACGAGAAACACGAATTAATATATATACCTTACACTGGATAATAATGAAGTCGAGTTTAGAGCCAATATAAATTTAGATTTCTTTTAAAAGATGCCAATGTCCGGCAGCCCTTTATTTCTTGTGGTAGGGAATTCCAGTTGCGAGAAGTAAAGATGGTATATGACATGGAGTGATGTGATGTCCTATGTTGCGGTATATTAAGGAAGAGACTATGTTGTGATCTTGTGTTTAAGTTATAGTTTGCGGATAAATACTGGAAGCGGGATGATAAATAATTGGAAATCCAGGTATGTAGGATCTTAAATAGGAGAATTAGACAATGCGATTTTCTTCTCTCTTTTAGATGTAGCCATGACAATTCGTGGAATAATTGAGAAATGTGATCGTATTTTCGAACATTAAATATGAATCTGATACACATATTATGGACACGCTGCAGTTTGTCCGACAATCCGTCACTTATGTCAGTTAGTAGAACGTCACAGTAGTGAAAATGCGGCATCTCTAAAGTTTGGATTAAAATTATTTTAAGAGTGATAGGAAGAAAATGTTTAAGTCGCTTTAGGGGATGCATTATGGAGAAGATCCTTTTAGAAGTTTGTTTTACTTGCACATGCCAATTTAAATTAGAATCTAAGTAAAGTCCCAAGTTTTTAACGACTACGGTATAAGGAATTTGTTCATTATCCAATATGACAGCCGGCATATTGCCATTGTTTATGGAGTGTAATAGCCTTGGATATCTGTTAATTATTGCTTGCGCTTTGTTTACATTTAGTGTCAGCCCATATTGCCTGGACCATAAAGATATATGCCTAAGGTCAGTGTTTACTTTGTCAATATATTCATTAATTTCGTCCAGCCTAAAGTGTGTGTAAATCTGTAGGTCGTCGGCGTAAAGATGATGCTTACAGTTTTTTAGTTTCTTGGTCTCGTCATTAATATAAATTGAGAAGAGAAGAGGAGCGAGGACGCCGCCTTGAGGTACCCCTTTCCTCACCAAGCGCCAGGAAGAATGCGATTATTAACAGAAACTGATTGCTGATGATTAGTGAGGTAAGATCTAAACCAATCAAGGCAGTTTTCCGACAGATGTAGTGTCTTTAGTCTCGCTAGCATTAAGTCTATATCTACTGTGTCAAAGGCTCTGCTGTAGTCGAGTAGGAATATTGCGGAGAGTTTGCTTTTGTCCATTGAGTCTCTTATGTCCTCTACAATGTCAAGTAGTGCAGTACTTGTATGATGTCTTCTAAAACCAGACTGATGCTTATCAAGTAAGTAGTGTGTGATGAGGTACTCTGTTAACTGTGAGTGTATTATGTGTTCCAGTGCTTTAGATAAACAGGGAAGAATACTAATTGGTCTATAATCATCGAGTGTTGTGGGAGTGTTTGATTTCGGTGTAGGACGAACTGGAGCCATTTTCCAGAGTCTGGGATAGGTCCAGGTCATTATAGAGGCATTAAAAATGTGGGTTATTTTTGGGAGAATAGTGTCAATTATTTTTTGCAGGAGAGTTATTGTTATATTGTCTATTCCTTGTGCTTAAGATTTAATACGCAATACTGCCCTTTTGGCGTCATCAGGTGAGATATAGGAAAAAAAGAATTTGTCTGGGGTAGGTTGGGAATATGACACTAATTCATCTATTGTCTGTTCTTTGTGTTGTGAGTTGTTGTCAGTATGGAGGCGGGTAAAATGTCATTCAACTCATCTAGTGGTAGGTCAGCTGTTTCTACCTGTAGTTTATTTTGACAGAGACCTATTGATTTTAAATTTTTCCACATGTCAGATGAGTTGGACATAGATTGGGTAATAATAGTATGGGCATATCTTAGTTTTGCATTCCTGACAGTCTGGTTGACTTTATTCCTCAAGTGTTTGTATGTCTGTAAGTCTGCCAGTTCTTTATTCCTCCTGTATTTCATGTATGCTACGTCTCTCTCAGTCATAAGCAAGCGGATATTATCATACATCCAGGGTGCAGGTGGTCTCTTTATAGGTCTAGTCTTGATAGGTGCGTGTTTGCCATACAATTGTAAAATCATGTCATTAAAATTTTCAACTTTGTCGTCTACAATCCTAAGTGTCCATATGTTGTTCCAAGGTAGTTTTGCAGCGTCATCAATTAATTGCGCATAATTTGTATTTTTCAAGTCTCTGTATGTTACAAGTATAAGTCTACCTTTAGAGCAAAGGATTGAATATTCAATGTATATTAAGTCATGTGCAGAGATGCCTGGAGCTTCTATCTGACCACTAGTTATAACTTTTTGAGGATTATTTGTTATAATTAAATCTAGAATAGCTAGTATGATGGGTTGGTTCTGAAGGTAGTATTTTCATATTGCATGACTGGAACATTGTCTGTAGTTGTATAGTGTTGTAAGAATTTGTGGCTAATAGGTTAGTGTTGAAGCTTCCTAGTACAATTACATGTTCATAAGATGGTATCAGATTTTGGAGAACTGTTTCAATGTCATGCAGGTGACCGACATTTGGGGGCTTATAAACTACTCCTAATAAACATTTCTGCATTTTTGGTCTAATTTCTATAAATAGATATTCGGGTCGAGACGAGTATTCACTAGGCGAATGGGATACAATTTTCGGTTGTAGATCGGAACGTATATACATCGCCACGCCACCCCCATTTTTCCCGATTCTGTCATTCCTTATCAAGGTGTAATTTTGCATGTTTACAAGAGAAGAAGGAAGGGTATTTTTCAGCCATATTTCAGAAGTTAAAATGACATGCAGATTTAGTGTTGAAAATATAGTTTGGAATTCTGAGAAGTGGGACTGGAGTGACTGTGCATTACAGTGTGTTATTTTTGAGTGTATTGCTGTTCAAAGAGAATCGTGATTTTAAAAAGGTCTGAGGTGGAAGGGGTGTGTTGAGTGGGGACAATGGAACTGTCAAAGACCGAAAAGGGGCTGCAGGTGCATTACTCAAATCTATGGTTCAAATGTTTCTAACTAAAACAAGAAAACCGTAAATATGAAATATCTATTGGTGTTTAGTATATTAAGTACAAAATTAAATTAATAAAAAATAGATTATACACGAAAAACTGAAAAAAATGAACACAGTAAATAATTAAATACTAATAGCAATAAATTACAAAGAGTAACGAGTTACACAAGTTTTTAAGTTGATGATTAACACTCTGTCCTGAGATCGTATAGATGATTTATTCGCTTTTTTCTGTCTCCTATCTTAACAATGACAGAACCATTTTGGGTCCATACATTGGTTACACCATGCATATTGATAGCTTCGCGAAGTAACTGATTCCTAGCACTAGTAAGGTCCTCACGAATCGTAATTCCACTGCGTTTCAAATTCTTCTTATTGCGAAACACCTCATTTCGCTTACGGTAGGACACAAATTTAACAATGACAGCCCTAGGTCGTCCTCCATCTGTTTTTCTACCTACACGATGACTACGATCAATGTCAGTGACAACAACTTCCTCCGCTACCTGCAAGGCGATGGCATCTGTGTCTTCGTTTTCTTCCTCCGCAATGCCAAAAATACGCACACACTGATGTCTTTGGTATTGTTCTAAGCTATCAATCTTAGATTCCAAATTCACTATCTTATTATCGCGATCCTGAGTAGACTTATGGAGTTCACTGATTAAGACGTGACTTTGCTCTAATGCCACTTTTAATTCTATAACCGCCGCAGCAACAGTCTCCTTTATTACGTTGGCAACACTTGACAGCATGATAGCATCTTGTAGCGTCTCTTGTAAGACACGCCTCACCACCTCTTGTATTTCCATTGAGTTATTCTTCTTGGGGCCCATATTATAAATTTATACTTAGCCAAATTGCTTTATATAACACAAACTATCAGTTATCATGTTTTAAGCGACTTAGAATGTGTCCAAACCTTAAAATATTACGTTGGTCACGAGCGATATAAAACACGTCTAGTCACTTTCCGCCATTAAGGTATACCCTGAGAATAAAGGATTTTATCAATATTCCAACTCTTTGAGTATGTGTCGGTCACTTCTGCCTTCACAAAAGATAGGGTAGCATTACCTGAATTCTCTCTACCTTCTTAATGACTAGTCATTTAGTTCCCATTAATGCTAATTTCGTCGGATCATTTTATTTGCCATTTATCCTTTCATAATCGTATTCTACTCGCTTTCCTGATTAATTTAAGTATACTCATGACCAAAGTCTCACAACTGCTTCTGTCAATGGTGTTTCCGATTGTATATGATTTTTATTGACTGGCGTTGGCATCTATCAACTTACTCAGTTATTCTATGCGAAGGAGGCTTAGTGAATTACTGGGTACTAATGCCCAATATAAAGTTATGGAAAATTCAAGGGATTCTCATTTGTTAATAAACCCTCTCGCATAGTATGATACTAGATTCTATAAGCTCTAGTGGCCTCTCAAAATGGCCGTCTTGTTTTGGTTAGAGTACGTTAACCGTAGAGTGTTGCCAGCACGTCAACTACCTGGACAGACTGTAAATATTGATTTGTCTCCTTTAACCTGGGCACGTTCTTTGAGAATACGTAGACCCTCCTTTCTGCAATGTATACATGCACAAATATTCATTACCAAAGAAAGGATACAATCTTAAGATAAGTTTGATGACTTACTCAGACCTTTCATTCTTCTACAATTAACATTCAAAACTATTATAGATTAATATTTGTATTGCATAACTGCTTCTTCATGTGTAATGTAGTGTTTATTTACTATCATCTTGTGTTCATTTATTTCTCGCATTGACATATTTATCAGTACCTGAACACTTTTTTCACCTGTCATTTTTTCACTCTTGCACTTCACTAATGTTACGCCATCCATTCATCTACACTAAAATATTTACCTACATTATAATATCTGTCAACAGCTTCGATCATTGCTTGCGATATACCAGATTTGTCTTACTATAAAATCATAGGTCGAATAATATCTCCGTTTTGCTAAATTTAGTTTAAATTGAGCTAAATGACTCGTTCAATAAAATTTCCTTTACATGGATCTATACGTTCGATAGTAAAATACTAAAATATCAAGTTTATCAAGCAGCAGTGTTATCATAAGTAATGCCACGAGTGATTTCCAAATTTTCGATAAATTCACGACTCACAAAGTGAGGAGTGACTTTATGTAAAGAATTTCAAAATCATGAGTGTCATTTGTTAGGACTATTTAACGAATAAAATTAAGCTGTTTACTCACACATCATTTTTTTAACTATAGTTATTTTAAAATATTTATATATTTAATGTAAACGGCGATGTTTGCGAACAAATCAGAAATGTGAGCTTACGTTCATTCACTGCACCTTGATCATATTATTTATTGCCAAATAAGATCGCAATATTTTAAAATTGCACTCAAGTAGAGAAATAATGAAACACATCAAACTATATATCATAATAAACATTACGGGTTATTCATTTATTTTTTTAGTAAACAACTCAGTAAAATCAAGGAATGTTTTCATTATTTGCTATATTCAATGTGTTTGTTGGAGGAAAATATTGCTTAGACCTATTCAGAACATTAAAAAGCTGGATCTCTCTTTATCACAAAAGCAGGAGCTGTTAAAGTGAAATCGATAAAGAGCGAGGTGAAACACAACTGTGATAGGTTGTAAATCAAAAATCATTGTAACGTGATTGGTTATTGACTCCCATGTGGGGCATGAGTTAAATAGTCATTATAAACATTTACTACATTAGCTTATATAACGCTTTCGTTGCTATCATTTCCAGTCGTATCGATTTATGGGATACAAAGGATAATATTCCTATGCAAGCCGAATATTAGATTTCTACAAAAAATAACAAAGTGGACTTCATTAATGTGTCATAGATATGCATAAATATTTTCACATTTCAATTATTTATCATTGTTGCTCCTAGTCAGTGGCATTTTCAACGGTCACAGACGCTACGCCCTACGTGGTGCATTATATTAATTTATAAAAATTATGCAAATATATTATCTAGTTCAGCAATATTCTTATTATACTGCTTTATCGGACATTTCCGCTGTTCGATCCGCTAAAGCGTAATTTGCTTTATCATTAATCACTCAAAAGTCATCTTATATCTCGCGCGTAAAATTTTATATTCAGATACAGAATTGCATAAGCATTACCTTCGTTATTCCCTCATCAACGCACTAACTTTTTATCACATTATCATCTTCATGATCATCATTCGCATAATAAATAATACTGGGTCATTATCGCCCTTTATGACATCATTTTAATCGTATGTCACATAGACATACATATACATAATCGCCTCTGTGGTCCTTATTATAAAAAATTGTATATATCCTATATATTACTCGTCGATAGGTCGCATTGCATTCATTGAATTGACCTTTCAATTTCTCTTCATCATTAAGCTTGAACATATTTCAGTTAGTTTTAGTGCCTATAACGTCAGGTGATTTTATTCAAGAATAGTACTTATTATTGATAGTATTACACCTCATTTCATTTAATGAACGTAGCTTATCAGTGCTAATTATGTTGTAAATTTATTTGAAACCAGCTTAAAAGAGATAGTTTTTTAAGTTAATATTCTGATTATAAATTATCTAGAGTATTTTCTTGCTGGAAAGTCAGCATGACAGCTATCTGCTTGAGTATTGTAGTGATCGATACAGGGATATATTCCCTCTTTTAACTTATTCACACAGCTATTTAAATATTATTATTACTATTATTAGGTGTTTAAAAACATAGATCCATTCTCTATTGTCAAGTTCCAAACAAAAAAATTTTTAATCACACTCAATCTTAGCTCAAAGTAGACATGCATGTGTGACACATCTATACTAATTAAATAATTAATTACAACACATTCATCAATATGAGAATATTACCGTGATTAATATCCAAATCGGTATTTAATTTTTTTCACAGTTATTGTGCCGTTTCCTCTCGCAATTAGCGATTTAATCTAGGGATGTGTTCAATTACTTTCATAGCTTTCTTCATTTAAATTAATCGTTATTGTTGAGATATGTTTATCTCTTTAATTGATACTATCCAATATAACATTTACTTTTAGTTCTTATAACTACTTTGCATTCATGTCCTGATTTCAGTTGGTATTCAGATCGAATCCCGTGGAAACTGGTTCATGCTTCTTGAAGTTCAATTTATCGGGTCTTTAAAGCCTCAATCTTATTCTTAAATTCACATATAACAGCTAGATTTTTGTCGACATTTTTCAAATGTCTTTTACTTCTGTCGTCTAGGTTAGTACGCGCCACAGAATTACTAGCGATCTCTGGGTTCCTCAGTACTTTTGTATGTGCATATTTTTTGTGGTTAGCCGTCGCCCAAGAATAAAACTCCGACGCGTGTGATTTATTTTCGGGGGTCCTATCCTTTTGACATCCACCATTAGTTTTCTCTGTGAGGCGACTTATTTCATCGTTTAGTTTGCTAACTTGGTTAGTCACTTTCTCTTTTATATTAATGCGTAACTCATTAAATCTAGTATCTTCTATTGTTTCAATCAATTCCGAGCGTTTATCATGCAGTTTTCTGAGTTACTTGAAATATTAGTGTTTCTTGCTCGTCGGCTAGCTTTTGTACAGAAACACACATATCATTCACCCTTTTGTCCGAGTTCTCTAATCTATAGAGCACGTTCTTGTCTACTCGTTATATTTCCCTTTTTAATTCCTCTTGTTTCTCCCCTACATTAGTTTGTAACGTTAATATACAATTATCCATCTCGGTTCTCATTTGGCTTATTGTCCTGCCTTATGTTTTCTCTAAGTCTTTCTTAGGATTTTCTTCCGTTTTATATACCTTTATTCCCATAAGCGCTAATGATTATTTATTTTCGCTTCTAACATCTCTACATTTTTTCCATCTCATCTCGTAATATTTCATTCAACGCAACTAAATCCTGATTCCTATTCTCTTCATCGCCTCTAAATCCTGTTTCCTACTCCTCTCCATCTCTCCTTTCCAAGTTTTAAGTTCGCGTTTAATATCTCTCTCCATCGCCTCTGAATCCTGTTCTCTACTTCTCTCCAGCTCTCATTTCGAAGTATGAAGTTCCTGTTTCCTATCTCTTTCCATCGCCTCTATTCTCGACATTAGTATTTCCATGTATTTTACGGGGTCGGTGCTTGGATTTCCCTTGTCTTCTACTTGACCTCTAGATACTGTTCCTACAAAGCTTTCACTACTTTCCCTTGTGCTCTGCTCTAAGTTGTCTCTACCGTCTTCATTACCCTCTCCCATTCTTACAATTTCATTCTCTCCTTCAATAATTTGCCCACAAGGATTCTCCCAAAAATCTTCGTGTTTCCTATCCATATTTTTCTATATTTGCCTGTCCTTCTCTATTCCTATTTCTTAAAAACAACACACACACATTATATATATATATATATATATATATATACATATATATATATACATATATATATTCATATATAAATACATATATATATATGCATATATACATAATTATTTGTTAAATCACAGTGATATTTCATTTCTTTTCTACCTTTGGTGCCGTTGTCAGGTCAATTACTGCTTCCTTCTTTCGGTCGCTGCGTTCTCGTTCCGCATCCTGGGTTGTCAGCTTGTGGCGATCATTTTCATTATGCTGTTTGCCTCGTGGTTGTGGGACATTTTTGTAGTTCTGCCGATTTTTAATTTCTATTAGTGTCTTTCACTATTACGACCTATTCTGCCCGCACGTTAGGGAGCCAATGTGGGACAGGGATATTGTACCAAAGTTGGGTGGCAATATGGGAAAGAATGTATAGGTCGATCCCAGTTTTGTTTGGAAAATAAAGGATTTGGCTAGCCCCGGATTTATAAAGGACATCCCCGGTTCACTGGAGAACTTGGGTATTCGTTTTGCTCAGGTTTGTACATCGGTAGGCATGAGGTTCTTATTCAGGGATTCCACGAGGACTTCGTCGGGCAGAATTAATTGTGTCGAATACATTGTACTTAATGTAATGTAATATGACTTGAAAACACTCGAAATGGATAACACTATACATGTTTTAATTATATTGCTTCGCACTGATCTCACAATCGGCGATGGCGTTTATCGTGGGTTTGCTATCGGTTGCGAGAACTGTTATGCCTTATTCAAGCTCATTCGCGGACGCTCTAATTTTATATTGAGATTAATAAAAATGATAAAGTCCATAAATTCGAAATAGTTCCGTGAAAATTCTAAGTCCTTATATTCAAGTTACCACTGATGACTATGCTGCCAGTGTTTCATGATGACGTAGCACAAGCGCCTGAGTTTCGTCGTCCTCGACAATTATGTAAATTAGATCCTCCCAGTATATCGAACTCGTGGACCTGAGATCAGCGCTTAGGTGCACGTAAAAAATAACATGATTGGTTAATGTATGCTTATAGTGTAATTTTGAGGTGTTACAAATTTGTTATTGGTCATTTTTGCCGTCGGAGGTTGGGCCCTATCCATGCTGACTTCAGGTACTGTCGGGTCGAACGTTTTGTACTTAGGCCACTGGGTTTTTCCTAGGCCATTGATCTTTACTACTAGTAGGCCCTAACGCTAGAGTTTTCTCCCTTCCCATACCACTTACTAGCGTTGTTTGTCCGAAGTTGAAATCTCCGGTCTTACATTCAGTTATTGTGTTCTGACTCTCAACGCAGAGCTGTTAATATCTGCTTAACAAAAGATTGCCAGATAAATCCTGAGAATAAAGTTTTTTTCAACATTCCAACTATTTGTGTATGTGTAGGTCACTTCTGCCTTCTCAAAAGAAAGGGTGGCATTGCCTGAGTTCTCTCTACCTTCTTAATGACCAGTCATTTAGTTCTCACTAACGCTAATTTCGTCGGATCATTTTATTTGCCATTTATCCTTTCATAATCGTACTCTACTCGCTTTGCTGATTAATTTAAGTATACTCATGACCTAAGTCTCACAACTGCTTCTGTCAATGGTGTTTCCGATTGTATATAATTTTTATTGACTGGCGTTGGGATCTATCAACTTATTCAGTTATTCTATGCAAAGGAGGCAGAGTGAATTACTGGGTACAAATGCCCTTTATAAAGTTATGGAAAATTCAAGGGATTTTTCATTTGTTTATAAACCATCTCGCATAGTATGGTACTAGAATCTATGAGCTCTAGTGGCCTTTAAAATGGGCGTCTTGTTTTGGTTTGAGTACGTTAACGTGGAGTGTTGCCAGCACGTCAACTACCTGGACAGACTTTAAATATTGATTTGTCTCCTTTAACCTGGGCACGTTCTTTCAGAATACGTAGACCCTCCTTTCTGCAATGTGTACATGCACAAATATTCATTACAAAAGAAAGGATACACTCCTAAGATAAGTTTGATGACTTACTCAGACCTTTCATTCTTCTACAATTAATATTCAAAACTAATATAGATTAATATTTGTATTGCATAACTGCTTCTTCTTGTGTAATATAGTGTTTCTTTACTATCATCTGGGGGCACGCCGTAACGTAGTGGTGAAGGCACTGAGCTACAAGCCGGAGGGTCGAGGGTTCAAGTCCCGTTGGGGTCAGGATATTTAAACTGACCCAAACCCTCTGGCCGCACTATGGTCCTGGGGTCGACACAGCCTCTAACTGAAATGAGTACCAGACGCTTGTTCTGGGGTAAAGGCGGCCGTCACGCAGGGCTGACAACCCGGCTGACATAAAGTGCCGATTGTCTAGAAAAAGTGGGAGCCTTAACCTCCTACTACCCCAAGGGCCTCCTGAGGCCTGTTGTGGGATCACTTTACCTTTTGCTATCATCTTGTGTTCATTTATTTGTCGCATTGACACTTTTTTCAGTACCCGAACACTTTTTTCACCTGTCATTTTTTCACTCTTGCACTTCACTAATGTTACGCCATCCATTCATCTACACTAAAATATTTACCTACATTATAATATCTGTCTACACCTTCGATCTTTGCTTGCGATAAACCAGATTTGTCTTACTATAAAACCATAGGTCGAATAACATCTCCGTGTTGCTAAATTTAGTTTAAATTGAGCTAAATGACTCGTTCAATAAAATTTCCATTACATACATCTATACGTTCGGTAGTAAAATAATAAAATATCAAGTTTATCAAGCAGCTGTGTTATCATAAGTAATGCCACGAGTGATTTCCAAATATTCGATAAATTCACCACTCACAAATTGAGGAGTGACTTCACGTAAAGATTTTCAAAATCAATAGTGTCATTTGTTAGGACTATTTAACGAATAAAATTAAGCTGTTTACTCATAAATCATTGATTAACTATAGTTATTTTAAAATATTTATATATTTAATGTAAACGGCGATGTTTGCAAACAAATCAGAAATGTGAGCTTATGTTCATTCACTGCACCTTGATCATATTATTTATTGCCAAATAAGATCGCAATATTGTAAGAGTGCACTCAAGTGGAGAAATAATGAAACACATCGAACTATATATCATAATACATATTACGGGTTATTCATTTATTTTTTAGTAAACAACTCAGTAAAATCAAGGAATGTTTTCATTATTTGCTATATTCAATGTGTTTGTCGGAGAAAATTATTGCTTTGACCTATTCAGAACATTAAAAAGCAGGATCTCTCTTTATCACAAAAGCAGGAACTGATAAAGAGAAATCGATAAAGGGCGAGGTGAAACACAACTGTGATAGGTTGTAAATCAAAAATCATTGTAACGTGATTGGTTATTGACTCCCATGTGGGGCATGAGTTAAATAGTCATAAGTAATGCCACGAGTGATTTCCAAATTATCGATAAATTCACGACTCACGAAGTGAGGAGTGAATTTATCTAGAGAATTTGGAAATCAAGAGTGGCATTTGTTAGGACTATTTAACGAATAAAATAAAGCTGTTTACTCACAAATCATTATTTAACTACAGTTATTTAAAAATATTTTTATATTTAAAGTAAACGGTGATGTTTGAAAACTAATGAGAAACGATAGGTAGCCTACGCTTCTACTGCTTCTTTTTGTTTATCACTGCAACCAGATCATACTATTTATTGCCAAAGGAACGCAATATTGTAAGAATGCTCTCTAGTGGAGAAAAAATGAAACACATCAATCTGTATATTAATTCATTTTTGATGTCGTATACATTTAAGAAAGTGCAAACAGTGGTTTCTTTTTTTGGTGGTATAATCAATTGCTACAAATGTTGACATGTAAGCACTATTATATACAATCTGGTAGCCGTATTTGTTATAGGCTCAGTCACTGCAAAATAACGGTCAGACCTGTTCAGAATATTAAAAAGGAGGAGCTTTGCTTAATATATGATAATCCTAACGTTGATAATTATTTCGTGAAACACGTCTCTGATTGGTTGTAATACAGAAATCATTGAAACGTGATTGGTCATTGACTCCCATTTGGGGCATGAGTTAAATAGTCATTATAAACATTTACTTACATTGACTTATATAACGCGTTCGTTGCTATCATTTTCAGTCGTATCGATTTATCGGATACAAAGGAAAATATTCTAATTCAAACCGAATATTAGATTTCTACAAAAAGAACAAAGTGGACTTCATTAATGTCTCAAAGATATGCATAAATATTTTCACGTTTCAATTATTTATTTATCATTGTTGCTCCTACTCAGTGGCATTTTCAACGTTCACAGACGATACGCCCTACGTGGTGCATTATATTAATTTATAAAAAATATGCAAATATATTATCTAGTTCATCAATGTTCTTATTATACTCTTTTATCGGGCATTTCCGCTGTTCGATCCGCTAAAGCGTAATTTATTTTATCATTATTCAATCAATTGTCATCTTATATCTCGCGCGTAAAATCTTACATTCAGATACAGAATTGCATAAGCATTACCTTCGTTACTCCCTCATCAACACAATAACTTTTTACCACATTATCATCATCATCATTCGCATAATAAATAATGCTGGGTCATTATCACCCTTTGTGATATCATTTTTTTCGTATGCCACATAGACATACATATACATAATCGCCTACATATGTCCTTATTATAAAAAATGCATATATCCTGTATATTACTGGTCGATAAGTCGCATTGCATTCATTGAATTGACCTTTAAGATTCTCTTCATCATTAAGCTTAAACATATCTCAGTTAGTTTTAATAACTATAACGTCAGGTGATTTTAGTCAAGAAAATATTTATTATTGACAGTATTACACCCTGATTTAATTTAATGAACGTACTTTATCACTGCTAATTAAGTTGTAAATATATTTGAAACCAGCTTAAAAGGGATAGTTATTTATGTTTATATTCTGATTATAAATTATCTAGAGTATTTTCTTGCTGGAAAGTCAGCATGACAGCTATCTGCTTGAGCATTGTACTGATCGATAGAGTGATATATTCCCTCTTTTAACTTATTCACACGGCTATTCAATTATTATTACTAATATTAGGTGTTTAAATCATAGATCCATTCTCCATTGTTAAGTTCCAAATAAAAAATGTATTAATCACGCCCAATCTTAGCTCAAAGTGGACGTGCATGTGCTACACATCTATACTAATTAAATTAATTACGACATATTCATCAATATGAGAATATTATCGTGTTTAATATCGAAATCGATATTTAATTTGTTTACAGTTATTGTGCCCTTTCCTCTCGCAATTAGCGTTTTAATGTAGGAATGTATTTAATTATTTTCTTAGCTTTCTTCATTTAAATTAATCGTTCTTGTTGAGATATGTTTATGACTTTATTTGATACTATCCAATATAACATTTACTTCTAGTTCTTATAACTACTTTCCATTCATGTCCTGATTTCAGTTAGTATTGAGATCGAATCCCTTGGAAACTGGTTCATGCTTCTTGAAGTTCAATTTATCGGGTCTTGACAGCCTCAATCTTATTCTCAAATTCACGTATAACAGCTAGAATTTTGTCGACATTTTTCAAATGATTTTTACTTCTGTCGTCTAGGTTAGTACGCGCCACAGAATTACTAGCGATCTATGGGTTCCCTAGTACTTCTGTATGGGCATGTGTTTTGTGGTTAGCCGTCGCCCAAGAACAATCTCCGACGCATGTGATTTATTTTCGGAGATCCTATCCGTTCGACATCCACCATTTCTCTGTGAGGAGACTTATTTCATCGTTTAGTTTGCTAATTTGGTTAGTCACTTTCTCTTGTATATTAATGCGTAACTCATTATATCTAGTATTTTCTATTGTTTGAATCAATTCCGAGGGTTTACCTGCTCTGCAGTTTTCTGAGTTACTTGGAATTTTAGTGTTTCTTGCTCCTCGGCTAGCTTTTGTACAGATACACTCATATAATTTACCCCTTTGTCCGAGTTTTCTAATCTACAGAACACGTTCTTGTCTACTCGTTATATTTTCCTTTTTAATTCCTCTTGTTTCTCCTCTACATTAGTTTGTAACGTTATTATACCATTATCCATCTCGGTTCTCATTAGGCTTATTGTCTTGCCTTATGTTTTCTCTAAGTCTTTGTTAGGATTTTCTTCCGTTTTATATACCTTTATTCCCATAAGCGCTAATTATTATTTATTTTCGCTTCTAACATCTCTATATTTTTTCCCATCTCATTCCTTAATATTTCATTCATCGCAACTAAATCCTGATTACTATTTCACTTCATCGCCTCTAAATCCTATTTCCCAGTTCTCTCCATCGCTTCTAAATCCTGTTTCCTACTCCTCTCCATATCTCCTTTTCCAAGTTTTAAGTTTGTGTTTTATATCTCTCTCCATGGCCTCTAAATCCTGATCTCTACTTCTCTCCAAATCTCATTTCGAGATATGATGTTCCTGTTTTCTATCTCTTTCCATCGCCTCCATTCTCGACATTAGTATTTTCCATGTATTTTACGGGGTCGGTGCTTGGATTTCCCTTGTCTTCTACTTCACCTCTAGATACTGTTCCTACATCGCTTTCACTACTTTCCCTTGTGCTCTGCTCTAAGTTGTCTCTACAGTCTTCATTACCCTCTCCCATTCTTACAATTTTCATTCTCTCCTTCTATAATTTGCCCACAAGCATTCTCCCTAAACTCTTCGTGTTTCCTATCCGTCTTTTTCTATATTTGCCTGTCCTTCTCTATTCCTACTTCTTAACAACAACACACACAAACACACACACACACACATACATATATATATATATATATATATATATATGTTTAATCACTGTGATATTTGATTTATTTTCTACCTTTGGTGCTGTTGTCAGGTCAATTACTGCTACCTTCTCTCGATCGCTGCCTTCTCGTTCCGCATCCTGGGGTGTCACCTTGCGGTTATCGTATTCGTTATGCTGGTTGCCTCGTAGTTGTGGGATATTTCCTGTCGTTCTGCCGTTTTTAAATTTCTATTAGTGTCTTTCACTATCTCGACCTATTCTGCCCGCACGTTAGGGGGCCAATGGGGGACAGGGATATTGTACCAACGTTGACTGGCAATATGGGAAAGAATGTATAGGTCGATCCCAGGTTTGTTTGGAAAATAAAGTATTTGGCTAGCCCCGGATTTATAAAGGACATCCCTGGTTCTCTGGAAGACTTGGGTAATCGTTTTGCTCAGGTTTAAACATCGGTAGGCATGAGGTTCTCATTCAGAGATTCCACGAGTACTTCGTCGGGAAGAATTAATTGTGTCGCATACCTTGTCTTGCCTGTATTACTTTATTATGTCTTGAAAACAACTTCGAAATGGATGTCACTGTACATATTTTAATTATATTGGCTTCGCACTAATCTCACAATTCGGGCGATGGCGTTTATCGTGGGTTGGGCTATCGGTTGCGCGCCCTGTTCTACCTTATTCCCGCTCTCTCGCTGGCACTCTAATTTTATCTTGAGATTAATAAAAAATGATTAAATCCAGAACTCGAAATACTCCGTGAAAATTCTAAGTCCTTATATTCAAGTTACCACTGATGACCATACTGCCAGTGTTTCATGATGACATGGACCAGGCCCGCAGCACAAGCACAAGTGTCTGAGGTTCATCCCCCACGCCTATTATGTAAATTAGAATCTCCTAGTATATCGATCTCGTGGACCTGAGATCAGCGCTTAGGTGCACGTAACAAATCACATGATTCGTTATTGTATGCTTATAGTATAATTTGAGAAGGCGTTACAAATTTGTTATTGGTCATTTTTGCGGTCGGAGGTTGGGCCCTATCCACGCTGGCTTCACGTAAAGTTTTGTACTTAGGCCACTGGGGTTTTCCTAGTTCATTGATCTTTACTACTAGTAGGCCATAACGCTAGAAGTTTCTCTCTTCCCACTTTTACTAGCTTTTTTATCCCAAGTAAAAATCCCCGGTCATATATTCAGTTATTGTGTTCTATCAACGCAGAACTGTTAATTTGTTCTTCACAAATGATTGCCAGTTAAACCCTGAGAATAAAGTATTTTGTCAACATTCTAACTCTGTATATGTGTCGGTCACTTCTGCCTTCACAAAAAAAAATATTGGCATTACCTGAGTTCTCTCTACCTTGTTAATGACTAGTCATTTAGTTCCCATTAATGCTAATTTCATCGGATCATTTTATTTGCCATTTATTCTTTCATAATCGTATTCTACCCGCTTTCCTGATTATTTTAATTATACTAATGGCCTATGTATCACAACTGCCTCTCTCAATTTTCTTTCCGATTGTTTATGATTTTTATTGACTGGCATTGTGATTTATCAATTTATTCAATTACTCTCTGCAAAGGCGGCTGAGTGAATCCCTGGGTGCAATATTGCAGCATTCAAACATAAAATTCATCACTTTATTACTTAAATGTTGTCATAATTACAAACGTTTCATTATTCGATAATATACATATATATTGCACCCAGTCCTATTATTTCAGTGAACTAAGCACATGTATTAAGAGCGAGTAATTAATTATGTAGTAATTATTATCAGAATTAGGGCTTAATTATATTCAAATGGAATGTAATTAAATTAGAAATTCATTGGGAACATAATCAAATTGATATAACCTACCATAAAATAATTTCATATGTAATAAATAAAAAAATAGTACCGAGTGATTAGCGCTCGGTCATAGACCTGAACCTTTGCTATTGTGGTGAACCACACTAGTAAACAACATACAACGGAAGGGGAAGCCCTTATAAAATGGAGAAATATTTGCAGTTTCCTTTGTAGAAGGGAATTACAAGACTGCGCTATTATTCACTTGGAATAACAATAGCTAAATCCGAAACTGCATACAATAGGCAGGACAGCAACGAACAAGCAACCGGGTTTTCCTAGGTAAGCTATTGTGAAGAGTTGTCCCCTAACTAATTTAACTAGAACATGTGCGCACTCCACAGGTGTCTTCTTTGGCGGCAGAAGAGGAATGCCGATAAACGAAATCCGCCCTAGTAAAAATTACTCTCAATTGGACAACCCAGCAAATTTGATATTAGGACGCAAATAACTTAGAGGGCATATGACTACAAACGCTTAAGTTTAACACCCCCGACAAAGCCCTCTAGATATGATTTACAAATCAAAATTGTTGTAACATATGACCTTTTTGTGAAACGCGAAGACGTTTGCTGGAAGGGACGGACGCCGGCCCACTCACAGAAAATAAATATTCATCCTTCGCAAAAATTATAGTTAGTAGCGAGTGTGCCAGTAAAGGGAGGCACATCACTTCGCATAAATCAAAGCTAATAGCTCGAGTGCCAGTCAGGGAGGCACATTGGTTTGCGTAAGTCAAAAATACTAGCTTGTGCGCCAGCCGCAAACGCATTTTCCCTAAGTTTCAGCGCTATCAGTCAGAGCGCAGTTTTTTCGTGTTATAAATATTATTAGATTCGACCCTTTAAAGTTAAGTAGCTATAAATGCGTGATAGCGCATTTATTTACTCCAAACGTTGGAGTTAGAATAATGATTTAAACACGTGCAATGTATAATAAATTTACGCTTCCGGCCACCAACAACCTTCGTGTCAAGTCGTCGTCAAATACAACAACTGTAAACCTTAGTGCCAATAAAAGTGGATCATCCAGTGTGAATCATCACAGGGAATCTACTGTTTTCCCCAGTGAATATCCTTCACGGATTCCCGAGATAAATCCTTGTTCTGCCAAAATCTGAACCCAACTAGTCCGGTGCAACAATTGTCCATGTACCTTATCCTGGACAGCTAATTAAACCATTCGTGGACGACTATCCTTTTACAATATACATACACAAACTATTAGAGGAACACATGTTTCAACCAAAACACGAGAATGAATATTGAAACAATTAATGATTCATTTTTGTAATTATAAATTGAAGATTTATGTAAATTAGAATAGACATTCAAACAATATTATCTTGTACAGTATTATCAATACTAACAAGTTATCATTTGTAACAGAAAAGAAAGTGGAAATTTGGGGATTTACAATTTTTGGAATCAATGCTGCCACGGTTATTTCAGCACTTAGCAGTTAGTGTGCCCTCCGTGAGCCTAAAAGACCGCATAACACCTACGAGTCATACTTCGCAGAAGCCTTCTTACAGAAAATTGTGAGATTCTCTCCAATTCTTTGGTGAGTGCATCTGAAAGTTCTTCGAGATTCTGAGGTACAGCAGGACGCTTACGAACAAGTTTTTCTAACTTATCCCACATATGCTCGATCGCATTTAAGGTCCGGTCTGCATGCAGGCCAGTCCATCATCCGAATTCGGCATTCTTGCAGGACATCTCTGGTATCCTGCGCTGTACGACATCTAGCATTTTCTTGCATTCGAAGAAAATTAGTGTCCATACCATAAGCAAAGTTTACAACATGTTGGAGGATAATGTCATTAATGTAAATATCAGCATTCATGCGCGGTGGGACAACGACAATCTCTGTCCGAGACTCAATAGTAATCCCAGCCCATACCATAACCGAACCACCTCGAAATCTCTCACGTTCAATAATTGTGGCTGGATCGAAACCTTCGCCAGGGCGTCTCCATACTCGTGTGCGACAATCTGAACCTGTTAGAAAAAATCTTGGTTCGTCCGGGAATAAAACACCCTTTATTGGCGGAACTGCCTGTTGACATGATTCTGAGCAACTCGCAGCCCGGCTTCTTTGTGCTGACGTGTTAAAAGAGGGGCTTTAAAGGGGATTCTAGACCTCAACCTTGCATTTCTCAGTCTATTTCTTACAGTCTGATCAGAAATTACCGGCCCACTTCCTGTGCGTAAATGGTTTTGTAATTTATTCACGTAGACTTTCACGGCCGGAGTCGCTATGATGATCTTGATGAAGATTTCGGGTTGTAGACCGTGGTCATGAGACTTGTAGTTCCCCGACGTTTAGCCTGAGACTGCGTCCGGCATCTTCAAGGGTTGTATTGAGACTGGCAATTCTACTACTACTAATAAGTGGCAATGTTCTAGCATTGCCCAGTGTGCCACGTTTGTAACCAGTTACGGCTACCTGATGGCCAATACCTTCGTCATTATCAGTATGGGGTTTAGCTATTTGACCGTCTGTGCTAGCGGCATTATAGTGTTTAGATATGAGTTGATGCAAATATGGTGAAGCGAGGTGTTTATCTCACCAGAGCAGGTCATCGTAGACTATGCGACTGGACAAGCAGAGAGTCCGAAAGCCAGCCGCACAGAATGAGCCACGCTACTCTGGCTGTTGTACAGCACTCACTTCATTAGTTGGTCCTTCAAGTGTCTGGGATGGGAAATATGTTTCGGTGGACAGCACGTTGTTGTAGCATACGCCCTATATTGCGCACAATTGGATTTGGATGGTTAGTTATTTTAAGTAACATTGCTGCTACATTATTTTCAATTGATGTCGCAATATACGGCATCTGTGCTAGGTCGTGAAGCCTGGCCATTCTCGTATACATTGGTGCCGAATATATTATTTTTAGTACTATGTTTTGTGTAATTAGCACTTTCTTTTTACGACATGCAGCGAGAATTCTCCATGCTTCACTTCCATACAACAACATGCTGCGGATCACTACTTTGTAAAGAGTAAGTTTGATCCGTGTCGATAAGGTAGGTGACTTGAAAAATGGATATAAAAGCGCAATTGCAGCATTTGCTTTTAGAATTATGTGCCGAATATGAATTTTGAACGCAAGCCTGGAGTCCACATGGACTCCAAGATAAGATACCTGACTGAAGCTTCAAAACGGAGTTGTTGAGCTCCCAGAGTAAGTTGCACAGGAGGTCGTCTGTAGGTTCTTGCAAACAGGACAGCTAGTGTCTTGTTTGCATTTAACCGAATATTTCACACACGACACCAGGAGTAAATGAAGTTTAAGGCAGATTGGAGTATACGGATACGGTGTGGGAGTGTTCAGATTCTGGATTGGTAAAACACACAATTGTCATCGGCAAAGGATGCTGTTTGGATATGGTTAAACGTTGGAAAATCTGACTCTGACGCATTATGTCAACTAAAAGGAAAATCTAATGACAAAACTCAATATTTATAAAAGATTCTAAATGCTGTAAAGAAGATGGCTATGGACGTTGAATCCACTTGTTTCCTAACATATTGTGAAGAACGCACAGAGTCATCAAGTGAACATAAAAAACGAAATGAAAACCAATACGAAACACCAGAAAGGAAAATGAGGAAACAATCAAATCCCAGTAAAATGGTACCAACCGTGTCATATTCACAGGAAGTGTCAGTTTCAAACCCTTATTCCATATTGGCTAATATGAATGAAACTGACAAACGTCCCGCATCTCAAGCTGGACCATCAAAAGAGGCTAGGGCTCCTACTGCTATAACAAATTCGCAGCCTACTGGTGTGCTACCACCTAAAAAAGAGCCAAGACCGCCCCCAATTACAGTTATTGGGCAAGCTGATGCCTTCAAATTGAATAAAGAAACCACTTCTAAACTTAGTGGAGATCTCAAAGTAGTTAGCACGCTAGAAGGTTTGCGATACTACGCCATTTCAGTGGCAGATCATAAGTTACTCAAAGAATATTTTTCTGCTGTAGGTAAACAGCACTACACCTACATAATGAATCAAGATCTGCCACTGAGGATGGTATTAAAACGACTTTCAGCCAGTACATCAAAAGATGATATATTCGAAGAGCTTCAATCTCTTAAATACCCTATCAAGACAGTAAAACAAATTTCAAAGAAAGAAAACGAAAAACTGGTACCACTTCCTATCTTTATATTGGAACTCGACAATAATGATTCCGGTCGAGAAATATTCAACCTCACAAAACTCAACTATATGATTGTAGCAGTGGAGCCTTATAGATCACCATCAGGGCTAAAACAGTGCTTCAACAGTCAACGTTTTAATCATACATTTGCAGGGTGTAGCCTGGCGCCCAAGTGCGTAGTTTGCGCAGAACCCCATAATCACAGTAAATTCCCTGTCAAGCAAGAAGCTTTGACCGACAAATCAAATCTAAAATTTGCAAATTGTGGAGCGTCAGGTCACCCTGCCTCATACAGAGAATGTCCATCATACGTTGCAGCAACAGCTGCCTTTCTGAAACGTACAGAAAATAATTGAAATAATTCAAATTCAAAACAGCAAAACATTCAACGCAGAACTTTTTCTGCAAAACCAATCAATCCAAATATTTCCTTCAGCCAAGCAATTGGCCAGCCAAATTTTCAATCACAAAGCACTGCTAAAAGCCAGAATTGACAAGCCTCTCAACTCCCTCTATCAAGTCAGGGACGCGAACTTCTCAATAACTTAGAGCCATTATTAGCTCAATTACAATCTCCAATGGAGAAGTTTGCGTTCATGACAAATCTAGTAAATATGTGTTTCGGTGAATATGTGTAGGTTCCATACCGGAAGCTTTCTCAATGTTGCGACTTTTAATGCCAATGGTGTACTTAACCAGATTCGAGAGCTTATTACTTTTATACAAGAGAGAGATATTGACATTTTTCTTCTGAATGAAACTTTTTTGAAACCAGATAACAAATTCAAAATTCCGAATTATTGTATGCATAGAAATGACCGATTGAATGGTCCCCTTGGAGGTACAGAAATTTGTATTAAACAAACCATTGGCCACAGAGTGGCCCCTATACCCAGGCTTCAATTTAATGAAGCAACAGCGATCTTCTTGCCAATTTCAGACCGCGAATCAATTTATATAGTTTCTATTTACAAATCACCTACCAGACTCCTAATGAGGTACGACCTAAACGCTCTCACTTCCGTCTCCCCTAACTACTTGTTAGCGGGAGACTTCAATAGTAAACATCTTCTTTGGAATTGTCGTACCCAAAATGGATCTGGTGTGATACTCCAAAATTTTTGTCAGCACCATAACATAGAAAATTTCCGCTCCAAGGGAACATACATACTTTAGAAAAACACATGTTGGCTTTCGATCAGATATACTGGATATAGTTCTCTCGAAGAATGTACCTATCTCTCCACACGTCACCACAATTACAGACGTACTTAACTCAGATCACAGTCCTATACTCTTTAAAATCAGTCCCACTTTTTTGTTGTCCTGGCCCCCAAACATGTATTATGATCACACTGATTGGCAGAGTTACACACACATGCTTAACCAATGGGTTAAGCCGACACTCTCTGTCCAATCAACAGTACAAATAGAACACGCTGTCCTTAGTTTACAGGCTAGTATACAAACGGCCATTACACTATCTACAACACAAACAAACAAAAATGCACATACAAAACCATACGATCCTACACTCCAAATTTATTTAACTGAGAAAAAACGATATCTCAGATTATACCGTACATTTGGCGCACCCCAACACAAAAAAAACTTGACAATCGCTATGCTCATTTGGTGCGAAACCAATTAGAAGAAATGCGAAATGCTGAATGGGATTCTTCCCTTCAGCGTTTCACAGATGCTAAAATTCACAGATCTCCGTGGGAGATATTAAAAAGAATTAGAAGGAGTCGAGCTCCGCCTCCTCCATCAGCTATATTTTATGACGGAGATTGGGCTTACCTCCCACGGGAGAAAGCCCAAGCTCTCTCTAAACACCTAGATTGAAGGTTTCGCCCACATGAGCTCATCACACCGGCTCACGAAGTTGAAGTATACCATACAGTAGGTACTTTTCTTGAGAGACCTATCCCTCTCACCCTTCCTGATATACGGCTTTCAGATTGAAAGCCGTAATCCATAATCTACCTTCCAAACGTGCCCCCAGTCATAACCGGATACCATATTTGGCAGTAAAATATTTACCGCTAAAAGCCCTTCTATTCCTTCAAATAGCTAAACTTTTTCTCAAGTACCAGTACTTCCCTGAGGTCTGGAAAAAAGCCAAAGTTGTAGCTATACCAAAGCCTGGTAAAGATCCAACCAACCCGGACAACTTAAGGCCAATCATTCTTCTACCTCTGCTGGTGAAAGTATGGTGAAACTCATTTTGGCAAGACTAAAAAAAAAAGAGAGGTAGTAGAGAGAAACCTTATTTCTCATCACCAATTTGGCTTTAGAAAAACACATAGTAAACCGCTCCAACCCTCCATGGTATCTTTACCTTGTCGTGGTGGAGTGGCTTGCGTGCTTAAATGATCCTGAGAGCTATGCCGGCGGTAGCATTGCTGCCGATAGGGTTACCCATGCCGGACTGGTCGAAGGTGAAAAGCCAGACGAAAAAAGTACCTTGGGCGAAAGAGTGACGATCTTTCACCGTAAAAATACAACCGTCAAGAAATGCGGACATGGGTTCATCTGGGGTAAAATTTTCCGGAGGTCAAATAGTCCCCCATTCGGTTCTCCGGGCGGGGACTACTTCAGGGAACCCATGCCAAAGGCTCAAACAAAGGGACATGTTCCTAGGAACATGGAATGTTAGGACTTTATACAATAGTGGGGCACTAGAGATATTAACGCGGGAACTAGATAAATCGCCCTTAGATAAATATTAAATAGATGGAAAAGTTACTTTAATCAGCTATTAAATGTACATACAGAACAGGACATTGAGGAGGTTAAGTTACAGACAGCAGAAATGCTAGTCGCAGAGCCAAGTGCATTAGAGGTTGAAATGGCGATTGAAAAATTGAAGATGTATAAAGCTTCAGGTTCAGATGAGATCCCAGCAGAACTCATAAAAATCAGGAGGAGAAAAATTGATAGACAAAATACGCTGGTTGCTTAGTATGATTTGGGAAAAAGAAGCTCTTCCAGATGAATGGAAGGAATCAATTATCGTACCAATTTATAAGAAAGGAGATAAAACTGATTGCAACAACTACAGGGGCATCTCATTACTTTCAACTTCATACAAAATTCTTACAAATATATTAGTAAGCAGACTTACTCCCTACATTGATGACATTCTAGGAGATCATCAATGTGCATTTAGAAGAAACAGGTCTACAACAGATCAGATTTTTAGTATAAGACAGATTTTAGAAAAGAAATGGGAATATAATGACACTGTACATCAACTATATGTAGACTTCAAAAAAGCATATGATTCAATTAAGAGGGAGAAGTTATATAGTATCCTGCTGGAGTTCGGAATTCCTAAAAAGTTAGTTAGACTTATACGAATGTGTCTAAATGGCTCAAATAGTAGGGTGCGTGTAGGCAAACAGTTTTCAGACACTTTTGAAATCCAGAATGGGTTCAAGCAAGGAGATGCACTATCTCCTCTACTATTTAATTTTGTACTAGAGCATGCCATTAAATCTTTAGAGAATGAGGAAGGCTTACAACTGAATGGTATTAATAAGCTGTTAGTTTATGCTGATGATGTAGTACTATTGGCCGATAGCGAGGAGATACTAAAGGCCAACACGCACACACTATTGAGTAACACTAAGAAATTAGGACTGGAAGTAAATATCAGTAAAACTAAATATATGGTCACAGGTAGAAATTCAGTATATAATGGAAATGGACAGCTAATGACAAATGAGGGAAATTTTGAGGAAGTGGCTGAATTCAAATACCTAGGAACAATAATCACAAATAGGAATGAGACGCACAAAGAAATTAAACATAGGCTCAATTCTGGAAATGCATGCTATTATGCATTGCAGACACTTTTGATGTCCCAACTCCTTTCAAAAAACGTTAAGCTGAAAAATATAAAAACTATTATTCTACCAGTTATATTATATGGGTGCGAAACATGGACTCTTACTTACTTTAAGGGAGGAAAGGAGATTACGAGTATTTGAGAATAAAGTTCTTAGGAAAATTTTTGGACCAAAGAGAGATGAACAGACAGGTGAATGGAGAAGACTACATAACAATGAACTACATGGTCTTTATAGGAAGCCAGATATAATAAGAACAGTTAAGTCTCGTAGACTGCGATGGGCAGGACATGTTGCACGTATGGGGAATGAAAGACGTGCATGGAAGCTTCTTGTAGGAAAGCCAGAGGGAAAACGCCCAGTTGGTAGACCAAGAATGAGGTGGGAGAACAACATTAACTTTGATTTGAGGGAAGTAGATTATACAGGGAATGATTGGAAAGCATTAGCTCAGGATAGGGATGTATGGAGAGCTTATGTCCGCGCGGCCATGAACCTACGGGTTCGATAGTGCCAGTGAGTAAGTAAGTGAGTAAGTAAACCGCTCCAACTTGCTCGACTGGTTGACCAAGTTGTTAGGGGATTCAGCAACAAGAGAAGTACTTTGGCAGTGTTTCTCGATATTGAGAAGGCATTCGATACAACTTGGATAAATTGACTATTATACAAATTAATAAAATTTCAAATTTCGGCTGATTTAATTAAAATTATAGCTAAATACCTAACTAATCGACACTTTTATGTGTCGGTTAGTGGGTATAATTCTGACTGCAAGCCACTCTTGGCGGGAGTTCCTCAAGGTGCAGTCCTCTTTCCGATTCTGGACACTCTCTATGTGTCAGAGATCCCTACTTTTAACCGTATTAACGCATCATTTGCTGATAATACTTGTTTGTGTCTTCAGGCTCCATTCCGTCTATTACCTCGACGCGTCCGAATAATCCAGTCCGCCTTAAATTCCTTCCCATCCTGGTTTGGTCTATGGAACATTAAGCTCAATGTTGACAAAACAAAAGCTGTTTTGTTTTCAAAGACTAGTAGGCCAAACCAAATCCAACTCACCTTGGGAACTCATCACTTCCGACCAGAGCCTTCAGTCAAGTATCTTGGAATCCATCTGGATTCCAAGCTTACGTTCAAAATTCATATTCGGCGTCTTATTCATAAATCAAATGCTGCAATTGCCTTACATTATCCATTTTTCAAGTCACCTACACTATCCGCTCGGATCAAGCTGATTCTTTACACAGCTGTGATCCGAAGCATATTGCTGTATGGTTGTGAAGCCTGGAGCATCCTCGCTGGATGTCACAAAAAGAAAGTCCAAATAATTCAGAATAAATGTTTCAAAATTATTTTTTCGGCACCAATGTACACGAGGATCGCAGAGCTTCACAACCAAACACAGATGCCGTATATTGCGACAACGACTGAAGAACGTGTGGACAAAATGTTCCAACTAATCCAAAATCATACAAATCCAATTGTTCGCAATATAGGGCATCTAATACAGCGACGTGCAATTCACCGGAACATATTTGCTACACTTTGATGGTTCAGCTAATGAAATGAGTGCTGTATGACAGCTAAAGTAGTTTGGATCATTCCGTTCGGTCGGCTTTCGGACTCTCTGCTTGTCCGGCCGAGTGGTTTACGATGCCCTGCTTTAGTAGGATTACACCTCATTTCACCCCTTTCCCTTTACAAATTTTTTTTATAAAATGAACACAAACACCGCTAGATATAGTGGGTTAAGTGGTTAAACTCCATCTAGATAATCACTATGGCATTTGCTGCCAGGGAGCCGCAACTGGTTCTAGTGCAGCGCACTGGGCGATGCTAGACATTGCCAAACAACAACAACAACAGAATTGCCAGTCTCAAGACAACCCTTTAGGATGCCAGACGCAGTCTCTGGCGAAACGTCGGGGAACTACAAGCCTCACGACCACGGCCTACAGCCCGAAAATCTTAATCAAGATCATCATAGGTTTTGTAATTATCTGGCAAAGCTTTTAAGACATGACATCTATTCTGTACGTCTGTAGTATTTTTCTTACGACCTTGCGCCGGTCTCCTCTTGCATCCAGGTGTCCCTCTATATCGCCTCCACAGCCTATCATGACGGAATGGCTGACATCAAGAATCCTGGAGACATGGCGAATGGAACGACCATCTTCAATCAATGAAACTTCTCGTGTAACTGATGTTTCATTCAGATGTCTCATTGCTCTGTATTGGCTTCAGAGAACACAAAAATAACAATTCCCTACCACAGATTATTCTTCAAACCTGTTTTAAAAAATAACTAAGTGAGCACTCATTTTTATTTCAACAACTTTTGGAACTTCACTGACGTATTCAGTGACAAAGTATTACAATCCAAAATTTCCTCAATCTGATTTTAAACAATACTTCAAATCAAAACATCTGTCTTTCGAAAATTAAATTTTAATAATATTTATTTTGTGGTTTTGGTTTAAACATGTGTTCCTCTATTTTTTGTAGTGTATATATTTATATATATATTACATGATTTGGTTGAATATTTTGCGAGTCATTGCATGTGAATAATCCTATTCTTAAACTTACGTGCAATGTCTTATGATTTGATGAAACAATGGATGAGAAAATTTAATTTGGTAATAATAAAATTGAAGTCATTTAAAAAGATATATACCAAGGGATTATGACTTGTATTATCGCCTCACTATAATGGTTTTCATTTATGTAACTGCGGGTGCCACGCCATAATGCTTGACAATGATTAATATGCAGAATAATTAGAGCGGCGGTATTCGGCATCATTGTATTTAATTATATATAACAGTTGCGGGGAAACAAAGGGAGCCGCTGGACAACCATCAAATGAGTCGATAATACTTAACATTGTTTACCATAAGGAAATAAAATATGATTTACTCACTCCAAAGTTTATTGTAAATATTCTACATTATACCGTGGGGCCCAAAAGTCGGTTGACAAGTGGGTGAAGTTTGACTCATGTTAAATTGTTAAAACTAAGCACACTGGCACACTGATTGAATTGTCATGATCATGGGTTTCATTTCAGAGCTAACACAGATGTTAAAAGTGACGTCCATTCACCTGGAGACAATTTCTCACTCGATCACCAAATTCAGCACTCACATTTGAGAGTGTATCTGGTGAAATATGCCGAATGACATTACTGATTCGGTCTTTCAAGGCTTGATTTAAGGTTGGAAACAATATTAAGTGTAAATGAGAATAAATTTCTTAGGATTTTTTTTTTGTGCCAAAGAGAGGTGAACAGACAGGTGAACGGAGAAAACTATATAATAGTGAGCTACATGGTATGTTAATAGGTAGGCAGATAAAATAAAATCGAGTTAACTCTCGTGACTGCTATTGGCAGGATATGTGGCACGAATGGGGACTGAAAGAGGTGCTTCTTATAGGAAAACCAGAAGGATTACGCCCAGTAGGTAGACCAAGTATGAGATAGGGGAATAACATTATCCATGATTTCAGGGAAGTAGATTACATAGAGGATGATTGGAAAATATTAGCTTAGGATCGTGATCTATGGAGTGCATATATCCGCGCGGCCATGAACCTACGGGTTCGATGGAACAATTGAGTTAGTTTGTTTTACATTGACTTCAGTTATATAGTATTCTACAGTTAAATTCTGGGAAAACAAAAGCTCAGTACTGTTCTGCAATGTTAATAAAATATTGCTTTGATACTATTTTCCTTTGTGTTACTGGATTATTAAGCTGTGCAAAATACGTTTGTAGTATATCCGGCGTACTGGCCGTTAACTTAATTATATTAATGGTTTGTTGAAAGTTTGATTTGTGTTTTATTTTATTGTATATAAATATATATATTTTTTTTGCAGTTGTCATATGCGGACACACATCCGATGTTCACGAAGCAACATTTCCCCAACTTTTTCCGCGTGGTCCCCAGTGAGAATGCCTTCAACGCCCCTCGTCTCAAACTACTGCAGGAGTTCAACTGGACCCGAGTGGGAACTATATACCAGAACGAACCTCGTTACTCTCTGGTGAGTAAATTCTGTTCACATTACTTCAGTCTTACCGAGAGTGTGATCCACGAACTCAAAACACGACTAAGTATTAAAGCGAACTTTAACGACCCAAAAACACGAATAGAATAATTTTATGATATTCAGCAAGGATTATATCAATAAAGTCCAGTAAAATGAGAATGAAACATGTTTATCATAAGTAATGCCACGAATGATTTCCAAATTTACCTAGAGAATTTGGAAATCAAGAGTGGCATTTGTTAGGACTATTTAACGAATAAAATTAAGCTGTTTACTCACAAATCATTATTTAACTATAGTTATTTTAAAATATGTATATATTTAATGTAAACGGCGATGTTTGAAAACAAATGAGAAGCGATAGGTGCGCTTCATCTGCTTCTTTTGTTTATCACTGCAACCAGATCATACTATTTATTGCCAAAGGAACGCAATATTGTAAGAATGCTCTCTAGTGGAGAAAAAATGAAACATATCAAACTGTATATTAATTCATTTCTGATGTCATATGATGTAAATATGACAATTATATTTTTCTGGATTGTTACCTGGGAAAAAATACATTTAAGAAAGAGCAAACAGTGGTATCTTTTTTTGGTGGTATAATCAATTTCTACAAATGTTTTTATATTAACTCCCGCATGCGGCATTTGTTGACATTCATGCACTATATATACAATCTGGTAGCCGTATTTCTCACAGGCTCAGTCACTGCAAAATAATGGTCAGACCTGTTCAGAATATTAAAAAGGAGGAGCCTTGTTTAATATGGTAATTATAACACTGATAAATATTTTGTTAAACACGACTCTGCTTGGTTGTTAAACAGAAATCATTGAAACGTGATTGGTCATTGACTCCCATTTGGAGAATAAGTTAAATTGTCATAGTAATCTGTTAGGACTATTTAACGAATAAAATTAAGCTGTGTACTCACAAATCATAGATTAACTATAGTTATTTTAAAATATTTATATATTTATATATTTAATGTAAACGGCGATGTTTGAAAACAAATCAGAAATGTGAGGTCATGTTTATTCACTGCGGCTTGATCATGTTATTTATTGCCAAATAAGTTCGCATTATTTGTAAGTGTGCACCAAATAGGAGAAATAATATAACACATCAAACTATATATCATAATCAACATTACGGGTTATTCATTTATTTTTTTAGAAAAGAACTCAGCAAAATCAAGGAATCTTTTTCATTATTTGCTATATTCAATGTATTTGTTGGAGAAAAATAATGCTTTGACCTGTTCAGAACATTATAAAGGAGGAACTTTCTTTTTCACAAAAGCAGGAGCTGATAAAGAGAAATCGATAAAGAGCGAGGTTAAACACTACTGTCATTGGTTATAAAACAACATTCATTGAAACATGATTGGTCATTGAGTAGCATTTGTGGCATGAATTAAATAGTCTTTATAATGTATTGGCTGGTATTTTATGATCCAAGAAATTTCGTCCAATGCAATTTCGTATAGCTTTCGATTTCATTTTCCATATTTCTAAATTGTCAAATTATACATATGTCTAGCTGTTGTTTTCATCAAAATTTACCTTTCTTCGATATACTGTGGAATTCCATCCGTGTAGAGATAATTTATTATTTTCTCGCAGTAGAATAACATTTATTATTACTCTTATTATTGTAAGTATGGTAGACTTTCAATTACTTTTAAATGTTAAAATTTTGTGATTGTTGTATTCTAATGTAACATATTTTTGTCTTGGCTAGTGAAAGCGAAGGCCACATGGCCTTAACTCCACCAGGCTAAATTAATATATAGTATTATTCAGTGGTACCTTGCACTATACTTATTTATTTAAATTATAGAATGGACAATAATACAGTAAGAATATAGTTAAGGCAAGAAGCCTTGGCGCAGAACTACGGGACTTGCGCTGGTTCGAGTCCCCTTGGAAAGAAATGTTCTCATGGAATTTTTCGGTCAGTATTGGACCGGTGCCCACCCAGAATTTTGAGTCATTTGGGTAGCTACAATAAGTAGCGGCTCCAGGTTGAGAAAACAAGCTATAACGGCTGGAGGACCCGACATGCTGACAAAATGTCACCCCTACACCGGCTGAATGATCGTCTACCTCTGTGATTAACATAGGTGATGTGAGTTCAGCACCCAGCTGGTAGGCTTAGGGCCTTCTAGGCCTGTCGCGCCATGGAATTTATTTTCTTATATCAACAAAAATTAAGCAGTGATTAACATCAGCTCTCGAAAAATAGATAAAAATGTGCAGTATACCTACATCATATTTAATAGAAAACAAAACTAAAGAAACATTGTTAAAATTAACTGAAAATTCATTTCACATTCAGTTCACGATGCGAAAACATTTAAATAATGAAATGACAGCGCAGAATCGAAGTAATGAGATAATTCAGAATGTTTCCCTTCGATACGAAAGGAAAAAATAGTATGAGCTCTGCTAGTAAAGTTGCCTCGCTCATTTAGGTTCCAGGCGGCATCAAGAGAAACGGTTTCCCCTCTGGGTTTGTTATTTTCAGGTAAAGCCGAGGAGGCTTTTACGACGCCGATACAATCAACAAATGCTGAAAACAGTTCTCTGCCAATAACGTCTTCCAATTTTTAAATGATGTTTCATGACGTTTCCAAGTCTACTGCACGTGGATATAATTATCTTAACAGTGTTGCAAATTAGTCTTCTGCAGTATCTTTAGTAGGTAAACAATTTAAATCAGCCTGTGTTAAGTTTCCTTCTTTGTCACTTGTGCATCCATCACAGAGTAAATTAAAGGCTGAGCAACAGTAATTGTTAAGGTGTGGAGACTGCGGGATTCGAGTGAGTATTATGTGCCATAATCCTCGGGCAGTAATTCTAAATACAAACAAAATTCTGTAGCAAGACCAATTTTATGTAAACAGTTTATATTTGCCTATCGTTCCCATAATCCTCAGTTGGAGGTTAAGAAGTGCCAGGTGCGGACCTGTTTTGCCCCACTCCGTATACATGCACGTTAAATCCAGGGAAAATATTAAAACCTAAATTTAAATAGGGCAACAGTAATCAGTGATAAGAAATTACGGGAGAAACGTAACTGAAACTATTGTTAAAGTGCTGTGAAACACTATTTCGCGTGTTTTCATAATCATTATTATTATTATTTTATTCTATCTAAATTGCCTTATGATTTATAATTCACTAAGCTCTCCACTAGCTACTATTTCTTTTTCTGGCATAGTTTCCGCCAGTGGTCCAACGCATTTTAATTTCTATAATATACTACGGTGAACTCCATAGTTGGAGCGTTCATTTAGGCGAGTCCATTTAGACGCATCCTGAAATAATGTATAATATTAAGACTAACTATAATATAATGTCATATTTTATTGTTAAATCTGTTAATTTCCAAATAAAAAATATATTTGATATAAAAATATGTAACAAATATAAAATATGATTTAATTTCCACTTATAAAGAAAATCACATATAGGCCTACTGTTTATAATTTAGTAGGCCTCTATGTTTGTGTCGATGATTAAAATGTGGCATGAACGCAGCCCGGCTTACAAAAATTACGCGCTCGAGTTAAAGGTGACAACGCTGCTTTTTTCCCCCCTCTTTTCGTTTACACTATTTTTCCTTCTTGGTTTAGGCCTACCTTATTGCTTTACCTTCTTATTAACTTTTAATCTCACATATAGACACAAGTACAGTACACACACCCAGACCCAAGGTGGAGATTTAAAATCCCCTACCCGCCGGGAATCGAACCCGGGTCACCGGAGTGGAAGGTAGGGACTCTACCGACTACGCCACGACGACGGGCAAAAATTTACCTCACCGGGAATCGAACCTGTAACCTTTTGCATACGAATCAAGCCTCTAAGCACTGAGCTAACCTTTCGCTTACTTAAATGCTAAATACTTATGCGTGCAAAATATACCTATCTAACCACAAAGCAAAGCACCTGGAAACTAAATGAGGGAGGCTACTTTTCATACGATAAATCTTGGTTGGTTTCTAACACAGGAGATAAGGATTGACTAATTATACATAGGATATTCTGAGAAATTATGTCGGAGGCTTTAATGTATTAATGCATTTCGTTTATACTATATTTTTTGCTGATTAATTAATGAGAAATTGTGCGGAACACAATATATTTTTTTTTAAATTTGCTTTTTTGACATAATCTAAACAATATGTAGTGTGTGCTATAATGCTGCACAATACGTACTTCGGGTTTAGCGCTGGGCGGGGAGTTAATATGATCTATTTTGTATAGGCCTACATGCACCACTTCGGCAGACCACTTTACGTAGATTATGTATTCTTGTATTGAGTACAGAGAGGAGGGCAGGTTGATTGTAGGTTTATTTGGTGTAAAGTGTGTTGTATGAGCGATGATTGTGAGGAAAAGGTGAAGTGGTGAAATTCTATGCCGACATGTAGCCTACTCATGTCGAAAGAAGGCTCCCAGGCTTAACGTCCCCACCGGAAGGACGAATCCCTGTCAACATTACCACACGCCTTCTCAACACATGTCAACTCCGGAGGGGTTTGGAATTTAATGCAAGAATCTGATGGGCATTTTACTGATTAACAATTGCATTACACCAACTTTCGTGGTCCCGACAATGAAAATGTTACAATTACATTAATGTAATTTAATTAATTTTACAAATAAAATGTTTAACCATTCCGGGTGGCGACCTCGGGTGCGGTAATGGGGTGCTATCACCTGAGCCAGCATGACGGACTCATAGTTGAAAAATATGAGTAAATTAATCTAAATAGTGATAATTCTAAAGAGTTTACATCATAATATGTAATATAGGGTAGACCGGGGAAAATCGGGTTATTTTTAATTAAGCGCTCGTTACCCGCAGATCAAATGGAAACATTAATTTAAATTTGAAGAATGCTGCTTCCTGTGTTAGGTTAGATCGCTATATACTATGAACCCAGAAAGAACTTCATTCGAGATCTGTTCCCTTTCTTCGTTTTTACTATTATGCTGCTCCTTGTAAAAAATCATACAATATAATTATCGTGTGTTCTAATTTAAGGATTTTATTGCACTTGTTCCAGTATTATTCAAAGTGCAATCATTTTTATCTTAATATGTATATAAAAAAGTATTATTATTGTTCAATATTACCGCTTTGGTGTGAAATCAAATAGTACTGAGTCCTTTTACCAAGTAATATAATTAAGGGTAACTCGGGTCACATTAATTTATTGGTGTAAATCAGTTCATTTATTATTTCACTCCAAACTCAATTTCTAAATGTTACATTAGTACTATTATTAACATATATTTTAGTACATCACTCGGCCTTGAATTCTAAAAATATTATAATTCAATATGTGTGCCGCGTCCCAATAAAAGCCCGCAACACGTACCGTCACCTGTGTATGTTCATACACATTATGTAAATTCGGACAAAATACTTTGTTTTATTATACACGTGGTCATTCTGAAGCAACCGTGATAAAAGTTTCCATCTAGCGATATTTGTATCAAGGAGAAATTTTCGTACACAGTTAAACCTGTTAATCTTGTATTTATGAAGAAATACTCGCACCAGCAGTATCGATATTTGTCGATTTAACTTTAGATTTCATTATTGCTACTAAAACTTGTTGTTACACATAATTAATGAATTTCGTCGCAGTTAAACCTGTTAATCTTATTTTTATGAACAAATACTCGCACCAGCAGTATCGATAGTTGTCGATTTAACTTTAGATTTCATTATTGCTAGTAAAACTTGTTGTTACACATAATTAATGAATGCAGCTGCTGCTATTTATTAACCACTATTCGTCCAGTTCTGTATGACTTGGGCCGGTTCGTTTGTCGCTGAGGTTTGAGTTCTCAGGGTTACGGTATAGAATAAATTTGTATCAGGTGACGAAACAGGTATTAAGAATTAAATAAATGATAATTAATTTTAGTTAAATTTTATTAAATTGATAATTATTAAATAAATATAAACTTTTACACTTTATGAATTGATAACGCAAGTAAAGATGTGACTAAAAAAATAATTCAAATCGCGAAGTTAAAAAAAATGCCAAGTTAATTTATTTTACAAAACATATTTACGTGTTAATACAAGTCCATTGCTAGCTGACTTGCTAAGCAATGTGATATTTATAGACAGTTTGATATTCACGAAGCATGTAAGTAGGTGCAAGTGGGATTTTTAGTTTTCTTTAGTAAAAAGGAAAACTATGTTTAGGCGTGACTTTCTTTAATTGCCTTGTACGTATTTTATAACGGTATTTCTTACTGGTGCTGCAATTGTAAGTGGGAGAAAATGTAAAACAGCTGGGGAGCCCTAATCTCGAAAAGGGTACAATTTCATATCATCTTTGACCTTTTATTCGAAATACTGACCTTTAATATCCAGATGTGGATGTGCAGAAGATTCATTAGCTTATGACAGCTATATGACATCTATATGACAGTGTAAGTTTGATTATAGGCTTCTTTTACATGAAGCTAATTTTGAAGAGTTTCAAAATTGAACTATTTGTTTCTTTGTGTCAAGTATTTGCAAATCGGAACTAAATATTTGCTTTTTTATTCCTTCTTCATCGTTAAAATGGATTTGTTCACTTAAGGAATTATGGTGAATCATAATTTGTAGTTTCAAATTTTATTTTCATTTTGGATATTAAATCCTCTATATCAATATATATATATATATATATATATATCATAATACATATTATCCCATGTGAATTTTCTGATTTACCAAACATGATATAGGGGCTACTTATCTTTTTATGTGATTTGGTCCTATGTACTATATATGGGCCTACAGATTCTAGTTACACTGTAACTAGAATTACTAGATGAAGTTTATGCACATAGTTAAACTTTCATATACATTTTTTTTAATCTGTTCAACCTGTTCAACGCCACGTTCGTATAATAGAAAATTGGAAATACAATTATTTTGTAACTGTGAAGAAATTACAGTTGCCGAAGCAGTGAAAGCAATTACAATTTGGAAAATATGTCGAAATACTACAAAGTATTTTCAGGTACCGTGATCCAAGAATCTCTAAGCAATTGGAAGATCATTTGCCCTGGATCAGCAAATGTGTAGCAGAATCGCTCTGCAACGTCTGTAAAGTATCAGATATCGACGACAGGTGTCTGGATTCAGTACCAGAAATGTGTACTGTTGTATCACAAACGTTGTGTTAATGATTTTGAAAGTTATAACTTCATAAGTGGATTTTATATATATATATATATATATATATATATATATGTGTGTGTGTGTGTGTGTGTGTGCGTGCAATACGGTTTTCTTCTGACTTTCTTTATCCCAATATTGATCCGTTTTACTCCATATCAAACGGGAGATATCGGTTCGAGAAAGAGTTATTTTCTACATGGATTACCATGGAATAAATATTAATGAAGTAGTCTCTTAAATATCGATTAGATACATAAGAGTGTCTATTCTGTATTCGTTAAGTAGTTTGTTTATAAATATAATTTTGCACCAAATAAAAAATTATTTTTATAATGTGACCCGATTTTCCCCTGCTCTACCTTACTTCTTTAATTAGGTATTCTAAAGTAAGAGTCATGGACAAGATAGGAGAGTGAATGAAACTACGTCAAAGAAATCCATGACCTTTATAAGAAAACCATTAATAATATAAAACATTTCGGTATCGTAGAGAGCGGTGTTCAGTTCTTGTGACACAAATGAAGAATCAATGAGCACATGGGATTTTCTTGTACAAAAGCCAGATGAAAAGCGCCCAGTAAGTAGGCCGAGAATGAGGTGGGCGAATAGCAAGAAGCATGATATGAGGGGGGTATAGTCTACAGGGAACGATTAGAAAATAACGCCTAAAAAATCGGGCAATTTTGATCTGACGTGCAGCCGGAGGAGTATGTCTGACATGGTGGAGAAACTTTCTCGATGATCCGTGAGTTCCGAGTTTGCTGAAAAACAATATTTGAGGGCATTTAAACTATCTAGTTGCACTTTATATACTTTTGATTACATGACATTGTAAACCAATCCTTCAAGAACAAAAGGCACTACCAACATTTGCTATAAGACCATTATTGGCCAAATGGCAGTCATTTTCCGGGATACCCGTTTTTACATTTTCGTGAAGAACGTGAAAGTTGTGAACATTACCGTATGCAATATTTTTCACCATTAGGCTGTAATCCAAAATATATTTCGTAATAACAGGCTTGGTAATTAATTAAAGAACTAGGCCTACTATATTTTTTCGCGGTTTTTATTTTATTTGTTTATAGTGAAGAAAGTTAGCAACCGACTTCACCTGACCAAGCCTTATTTTTTCTTCCTTTTGAGAGGTAATACGTGCTATGTTTTTCGGTAATATTTACACCGAAAAAGTAAATGGAGAAAAAAGAAGAAGAAACCATATTTTTTGCACATTTCCCGGTATTTGACCTAAGAGCTACAAACCATCATCATAATCACTTTGTGACAGCTATTGGTGCTGTCCTGTGTGCCTTTTCCTGGGAATTGTGTTTGTCCCTTGTAGGCGAATTCGCGTGTGTATTGTATTCGGTATTGGGTTTAGCTGATTTACACTAGCCTACACGGTGATTTTATGGGGATTGATTTTGGAGTTTTGAGTAATGTGATATGGATATTTGTGCCAAGGTGATCTCGCTTGATTGGGGCATCGGAAACCGTGTCACTGAAGAGCTCGGCTCGATTCAGGACCGGAATAAGCCACGCCACTCTGCGCTGATCTTTCTGTCCTTAGTTGCTTCATGCTAAGTACTATAGATTATTTATTTGGTCGAATATATTTCTATGTGTAGTACGCCATTGTGGAAGGCGTCCTATATTGCGAAATATGCAACAAATATATTTTTCCAAAATAACACTTCAATTTATATTCTAACATTATATAGGGAAAGATTGGAAACATTAGCTCAGGATAGGGATGTAAGGAGAGCTTTTTCCGCGTGGTCATGAATCTACGGGTTCGATAGTGCCAGGGAATTATAGTTAGTTAGTTATTTAGTTAGTTATATTTCACGTTGAAAATGTGACGGATTTAATTTTTCGAAGAAATTGGGATTTTTCTCTAACTTTCCTAGTCTAATTAGTAGTCTATAGTCCGGAACGGAATGCACCCGTATGTCTTGTAACACCGCATTAGTTATTTTATATTAGAAATAAAAATGTTCCTGTCGGGTTCATGGTAAACAATTAAAGCACGCCAGATTTTCTCAGAAATTTCTCACATTTTTCTGTCAACAAATAGTTTAATTTGATTTCATCAGACAGCGTGATGGTGCGATAGGCCTGGTGCGATTGGCCTGGTCCGATAGGCACCCTTCTAGCAGTACGTAACAGTAATACTCTAATTATGATAGTGATAACTGAAGTAGTAGTAGTAGTAGTAGTAGTAGTAGTAGTAGTAGTAGTAGTAGTAGTAATGGAATTTGGTGATATGTTGTGTTAAAATATGGTGATTATATTATATTGTTAGTAAATGTGCGTATGGTCATATTAGGCTATTTGTGCTTATTGCTGTTCTCAAATAAACAACTATTTAGTATAACATCGAAATAGAACAGCGTTATTATTTTAAAGTAAAGTATTCTCATTAAAAATGCTTGCTAGTTATAGATACGTAAGTTGGTACTGCGAGCGATGTCACGCTGCTTGGTAAGATAGAGAATTGTATACAAGGGAAGAAAAATTAATACTTGCACCGGAAGCCTAAATGGCGAAGTTCTGTCCCGCTAACGTATAGAGTTAGAGTTCTCAGGTTAAAATCCCGGGACATGTGAAAATTTTTATTCTCGTGTTTTTTATAAGCACACCCGTTCATACGAAAAAAAAATGGAAAACACATACTCTCTTCCTTTATTTCTCTCTCTTTCAATTATATATATATATATATAGTCCACTGTTGTGGTCTCGAGGTAGCGTGCTGCCTTGTCACGCAGCGGGTCCGGGTTCGATTCCCGGTCGCGAAAGGCTCCTAGGTGAGGTTTCATTCAGGGTTCTTCCTCACCTTTAAGACATATGTCAGAAACCCTACGGCCCAACGGTTCCCGAAAATCATCGTGTCATCATCGTGTCATCATCGTTATCCTTATCATTATCATCAATAACATTTCACCATTATGGAAAGCAACAGGTGTAATTCCCCGTAAAGCTGTAAAGCGTAGCATGAAAATGGTATGTTTGAAGTGAAAGACCTGACCTCGGACAAAACACTATAGAATATATATATATATATATATATATATATATATATATATATATATGTCCGCCGCTGTGGTCTGGAGGTAGCCTGCTGCCAAGTCACCCAGCGGGCCGGCGTTCGATCCACGGTAGGGGCTGTTTTTCTGGATGAGATTTTTAACGGGATTTTTCCTCACCTGTAAGACAAATGTCAGGAAGACTTAAAGGCCTGAACGATCCCCCGAAATCTTATGACCATCATCATCGTCCTTATCACTATCATCATCATCATCATCCTTCACCGTTGTGGAAAGCAACGGGAAGCTACCACACCTACAATTCCGTAGTAAAGCTGCAAGCATAGCACGAAATTGCTATGATTGCAGTAAAGGACCTGCCTTCGGGCAAAATTACTATGGATGGATGTATATATATATATATATATATATACATATATATTTGTCTACATGTATATTATTTTAAAACCGAATTAACCAATTATAGAATAATAATACAGGCAAAATTATGCACACATAATGCAAATATATGACAATTCATGCATGTGTGTGATAAAAATAAATACTGGTAACCGTACTGAAAGCAATTAACGTGTGGAGGTTCTCGTTATCAATAACATAGTATTATTCAATGCTCCCTAATTCTGTCCTCTCTAAATTTTTCTTATTCTATTCAAGATTCCGCAGGCCGTCTCTTTGTGGTAGCTTCACCTCCCTCCCGAAGAGATCCCAAAATGTTAATATCCTATGTTCCGACAAAAGAAATCTCCCCTATTGTTATTGCAAGCTACGTTTTCCTGTCTCTTTGCAAAATTAGTTAGCCAATGTTTGCGTCTGTATATATACATATATTTAATATTAAGGGTTTAATGTCATGTCATATCTCGACTGGCCATTATGACGGACACGAGTAAAGATATTTCTATACGCGAAAATGGTTGTCTTATTCTACGTGTTCTGATATTTAATCATAAAGATATCTCGTAAGTCCTAAAAATGTCACTTGGTTTACTCCAAAATTTACAGTAGTAATTTAATAGCATGGTATGAGTGACAATATACAAGATTCTATTTATAATTCTGTTTGTGGTACAAAAGAAATCCTGGCTATGGCAAAATAATCGTAGTTGTACAATTCACTAAATATTCTGAGAGTATAGAAAATGTCCCACTTTACACAAATGGATACTGTAGTCGGAAACTTGAATTGTAAATTTATCAGTACAATTAGAGGACGTCATTTAAATGTTGTATCGAGTCTCGTGGGGAAGCTTTTATTGCACAGCACACGACTAAATATAGAACGTACTTAAATGGTTTCATTAAGTATTCGTTACGCGAGACTAACTCAGCTTCTCTTGCACGGCTTATGTTTCCAAGAGATGCTCTTTAATAAAAATGCATTAAGCATCAGCATCGTCTTCGCTACAGTTCGTAAACTACATATCGCGCACCATATTGTGATCTTTCTTATTCCAAGTATAAAACTTACACGTATATCCTGACCTCCCGCAGGAAGAGAAAAAATAAAATGAAATATATTTTATAATTACTTCAATTACTCATATTTCGAAAGATGGCTCCAATATATTTTCAAATCAACCACATGTAGGAAGCAGTGTCAACATTTACTTAACTTATAAAGGATCTAAAATGAACTACTTTCATAACTACGACATTCATTCTTAGGGTAGGCATTTTATATGATTGGTTACTCTATCACACCACTCCTATTAATGTATCCCAGTCGGGAGATGGGGAAACGTATCAGCAATTTATTAAAGAATTCAGTGTGTTTACTCTGCATGCTTCTCGAAATTATCGAAATACTATGAAACATTCCACTCTATTTAGTATATTCACTGTTTAAACTTTTTAAATATTTTCAGATAAGAAATTCAGGCTAAAATGTAATGTTAGTTTACTTCTACGAAAGGACTTTTTCTGTGACGAACTCTTTGGGGGATTGTGTACCATCTTACCACGTACATAAATTCAAATATGAGACGGAACACATACAATTTATTTGTTACACTATGTGAATAATTACCCGAGAAAAATTTGCCAAAAAAAGGCCTTAAAATTAAATGAGAAGTTGAAATCAAAGCAACCTAAAATCAGCATATTTATACCGTAAAATATATATTAGTTGTTCGTTAGACAATGTAGCCAACATATCACAAATACACGTTAACAAACAAGTGAACGCTAAACTAATATGATTTATACTAACTCGCCCATTTTCTCACCCTAACTTGCCCAAAGTAACAATAACTTGTCACGTTTCTCACCCTAACTTGCCCACTAATGTAGGAGGACTTCTGGGTTAGTATCTCCTTAATGTGAATAAACATTTTGGTAATTGACTCTATCGGTAACATTGGCCAACATTACGTGTTTTCCGATCAAATATTCACAGGCGATACTCTGCCATACAATAACCCCTTTATTGTCTGATCAACAGGTCTGTGCTCCCGTAAGATATGTGACCAAAAGCTTACTTATTTTTCTGCTTCGGCGAATCATTTCCCTCCCTGCAATCACATATCCCTCTCTCTTTTATATCTCTCGCTTGCATTTACACTCCAGTGTTGTTAACTCAAATCCAACCTTTCATTATTCAATATCCAATAGCCATGACACTGGAGGAAGTTTGGCATTATCCCTATTCGATAAGTTACCTGCGAGCTGTCGTTTGAAGTAAGGGGAGGGCAGCGCGGTGAAATGATGTGAGTATAGACGTGTACTTTTCAGAGATCGATGTCAGCGCTGTAGGGGTACAGATCCGTTGGTCCGAGTATACTTACTGTATCGTTATTTGCAAAAATTTCAAATGCAGAAATTAAAATTACTGCTAAATAATTGTGTTGGCGGAGGAATATCTTCTTGCTGCATTCGTGGATATTTTAAGCATAGAAATTCATTGGACATCAATTAGGCCTATATAAATATAAGGCAAATAGCACAAAAGAGTAAGCGCAGTTTAGCCGTACACTGAAGTAATACCGAAAGGTGGATAATAACGAACAAATTTAGGAACATTTTCAGATATACTTAACCTACTGAGCTCACACAAATCTCGCAATCACTGACATTACCGACTGGTAATATTCCAAACTGAAACTGTGTGGGCAATACTTTGACGGTTCCATGTTACTGTGTGCACAGAGACGGAAAAATTAAATTATAACAATTTGCCTATCACAATCATGCAGAATGTGCGCCTTTTCATCATCATCTTTATCATAATAATTATTATCATTAAATAATTATTGTCAGTATTATTATTATTATTATTATTATTATTATTATTATATTCTGTGATGAGTTTATCGTCTGAACAATATTATGTGTTATTAATTTAACTAAAGAAAATTCATAGTTGTTAAAATATGTTAAATTTAATCCTAGTGAAGTGGAAGAGTAAATCATTACGATCCTAATTACACCAATTAAGTAATCTATAATAATAATAGTAATAGTAATAATAATAATAATTATTATTATAATAATAAAGTTTTTTTTAGGAGAAGGCCTGTCGTTGAGCTGCTCAGTCATTCGGGAAATCCCTCCATGTCCTTGTGTGGTCAAAAAAAATATGTTTACAATCCACAGTTTAAAATCTTTGTCCCGAAAAGTCGTCCTCTTACTATAACTACTGGGTGGCGTGTGGCATGTAAAAGTACCTACAAAATGAGAGGTTAAACTGATATAATAGAATGGAAAACTTTCAATAATTGTAATAATAATAATAATAATAATAATAATAATAATATATGATATAACAGGTAGAATAACAGTTATTATATGTTATTACATATTATATATAACTCTCCATGGTAACTTTACCTTGTCGTTGTTGTATGGCTTTGCGTGCTTAAATGATCCCGAGAGCTATGCCGGCGATAGCATTGCTGCCGATAGGGTTACACATGCCGGAGTGGTCGAAGGTGATAAGCCAGACGAAAAAAGTACCTTGGTAGAAAGAGTGACGATCTTTTACGGTAAAAATACAACCGTCAAGAAATGCGGACATGCGTTCAACTGGGGTAAAATTTTCCTGAGGTCAAATAGCCCGTATTCGGTTCACCGAGCGGGACTTCAAGGAATTCATGCCAAAGGTTCAAACATAGGGACATGTTCCTAGGAACATGGAATGTTAGGACTTTATACAATAGTGGGGCGCTAACTCGGAAATTAGATAAATCACCCTTGGATATAGTCGCTTTACAGGAAGTTGGATGGCCAGAAGAGGGTAGTCAGGGATCAGGTAGATTTGCATTATACTACGGGGGTGCAGAAAACCCTGAATTTGGAACAGATTTTTTAGCGCGAATGAGGATCTTATCTGCTATCCGAGATACTAAGTTTGTCTGCGATAGAATATCATACATAATTCTAAAGAGTAAACAGCATGATTATGTAAATGTAAATGTACTTGCTCCCACAGAAGATAAAGATGACAAGATCAAGGATGAGTTCTATGATGAAATAGAATGCATATTTGATAGCCTCTCACGATATCATATGAATATTGTCTTAGGAGATTTTAATGCAAGAGTGGGGCGGGAAGATATATTAAAACCAACAATAGGCAAGATTCAGTCTTCATGAAGACAGTAACGACAATGGGGTTAGACTAGTCACCTTTGCCACATCAAAGAATCTCATTGTTAAGAGCAAAACATTTCAGAATCAGGATATTTATAAATACATCTGGATGTCTCCAGATGGCAAAACTCGAAACCAGATAGATGACGTATTAGTGGATAAACGCTGGCACAGTAGCAAAATCGATGTTAGTTCAGTTAGAGGGACAGACGAAAATTCGGATCATGATCTGGTCAGGGTGAAAATAGACAACGGCTACCGCTTATGAGACGAACAAGGTGAAGCTAAACAAATTGATTAAAAAATCTTGAAAAATGATTAAATGCGGCAAGAATACCTAATTTAAATTGCTAATAGATTTGAAGTACTGAAATTTTCAGATGAGAATGTGGCAAACGAAGAGGAAACTGATATAAATAAGGAATGGGAGGATAAGAGATACTATTAAATTGTCAGCATCATAAAGCATTGGTTACTTAAAAAAAAAGGCAAAACATGAAATGGTTTGATGAGGAATGTGCCGACATTGTAACGAAAAGAAAGCAAGCCAAACTGAAATGGTTACATGAACCAAATGAGGTAAATTTGGAGCAATTGGGTAGTATGAGAGGGGAAACCACGAGGTCGCTAAAGAATCAAAAGAGGGAATATTTGAGGGAGTAGATTAACGATCTTGAAATGAATGCCAAAATAAGAACATTAGAGAATTATATCAGGGAATTAGGATAGAGAAGCATGAGTTTGAGGCTATAACAAACGTAATTAGGAATAAAAATGGGGATACGACTGCAGATTACAGGAGTATATTAAATAGATGGAAAAGTTACTTTAATAATCAATTAAATGTAAATACTGAACAGGATATTGAAGACGATAATTTACAGACAGCAGAAATGCTAATCATAGAACCAAGTGCATTAGAGGTTGAAATGGCGATAGAAAAATTTAATTTTTACATAGCATCAGGTTCAGATGAGATCCCAGCCGAACTGATAAAATCAGGGGGAGAAAAATTGATGGACAAGATACGCCGGTTGATGTGGGATACAGAAGCTATTCCAATGAATGGAATGAATGGATTATCGTACCGATTTATAAGAAAGGAGATAAAACTGATTGCAACAACTATAGGGGCATCTCATTACTTTCAGCTTCGTACAAAATTCCAACAAATACACTTGTGTCCAAAAGTTAAGGATAATTAGTTCATTTGCCGACTTATTATAAAGCATTTGTCAGAATAATACAAAATTTGGTAAGGGTATGTTACAGATAATTAGAAACATGGCACGAAGAAACAATGACATGAATACGTCATTCACTTGTCATTTTCACAACAAACGAAAACTGCATTTCAGAATTCGAACATAAAAGTTGAACAACAATGGTTCAAATGATTAGTATGGGGTGTGATTACCCCTGACAGCTACAAAAGACTCACATCGACGTGGCATGCTAGTGATGAGGTTGTTCAGGAGTTCGATGCTCAGCAAATTCCACTCCTCATGAAGAGCAATGTGAAGGTCTTGAAGTGTCCTCGGAGGAGGCTGACGAGATACAATTTGTCTCCCTAAGGCATCCCATGCATGCTTTATAGGATTCATATCCGGAGACCTCGCTGGCCATTCCATACGCTGGATATCTTCCTCCTGAAGAAACTCATCCACCAGTTGTGATCTGTGAGGTCGGGCATTGTCATCCATGAATATGAATTCTGGACCCACAGCTCCCCTGAAAAGTCTTACATGAGGTTCCAGGATCTCTTCTCTATACCGCTGAGCATTAACAGTGCCACCTGCGAAGATGTGAAGCTCTGTGCGTGCATTCATCATTATACCTCCCCATACCAGGAGACCACCGCCACCAAATGGATGTCTTTCCATTATGTTCATGGGGTTGTAACGAGTTCCTTGCTCCCTCCAGATAGTCACGCGATGCGAATCACAGTTCAAGCTGAATCTGGACTCGTCTGTAAATAGCACGCTGCTCCACTGATCTAGAGTCCAGTCGCGATGTTCCTGACTCCACCGTAAACGTGCTCTCTTGTTATCAAGGGTGAGTGGGACGCACACTACAGGCCGTCTAGCATACAGACCAGCAGCTCTGAGTCTTCTATAGACAGTGTGTCTGGATACTCTGATACCTGAGGCGGCCGCAAGTTCTGAACTCAGTTGTCTGGCAGACATTGTTCGGTTTCTTCTTGCAGTTAACGCAAGATATCGATCCTGCTGAGGATTTGTAACTCTTGGACGACCTCCCACTGGTTTTCGCCTAACGTCTCCGGTCTCTTGGAACCGTCGCCATAACCTAGATATAACATTTTGTGGCACATTAAGTGCTATGGAGACCTCAGTTTGTGTCTGTCCTGTTTCTAGCCGCCCAATAATTCTACCCCGAAGCAGAGGGTCCAGATGTTGTCTTTGTGCCATTTTACTGCAATCTGTTCTTACACTACATCTGATTATATCATAACTCCCTTTAAAAATGAAGATTTATGGAACAGGGCTTAACTGCAACAATGCAATTTTCATTTATAATTGCTATTAATTTTTTCATTGTTGAAGAGAGATTATAATTTAGTATGTAAACTAAAACTAAATGTACTGAGAAACGTTTTGATAAATAATTTTTACTCCTTGCTCCTCTTTAAGCATTTTGATTTTCCGTTTTACAAATTATCCTAAACTTTTGGACACCAGTGTATATTAGCAAGCAGGTTTACTCCTTATATTGAGAAGTTCTACGAGATCATCAATGTGGATTTAGATGAAACAGGTCTAAAACAGATCAGATTTTTAGCTTAACACAGATTTTCGAAAAGAAATGGGAATATAATGGTACTGTAAATCAACTGTACGTAGACTTAAAAAAGGCATAGGCCTATGACTCAATTAAGAGGTAGAAGTTATATAGGATCCTGCCAGAGTTCGGATTTCTTAAAAAGTTAGTTAGACTTATACAAATGTGTCTAAATGACAAAAAGAGTAGTGTGCGTGTTGGCAAACAGTTTTCAGATACTTTTGAAGCCCACAATGGGTTTATGCAAGGAAATGCACTATCTCCGCTACTATTTAATATTGTAATAGAGCATAGTATCAAATTTTTAGAGGATGAGGAAGGCCTACAACTCAATGGAATTAATAGGCTGTTGGTTTAGGCTGTTGATGTAGTACTATTGGGCGATTGCGAGGAAATACTAAAGGCCAACACGCACACACTAATGAGTAACACTAAGAAAGTGGAACTGGAAGTAAATATCAATAAAACTAAATATATGGTCACATATAGAAATTCATTATATAATAGAAATGGACGGCTAGTGACAAATGAGGGAAATTCTGAGGAAGTGGCTGAATTCAAATACCTAGGAACAATAATCACAATGGGTGTTATTATGCATTACAGACACGTTTGACTTTCCAGCTCCTTTCAAAACCGTTATACTGAAAATATATAAAACTATTATTCTACCAGTTATATTGTGTGGATGCGATACATGGACTCTTACTTTAAGGGAGGAAAGGAGGTTACAAGTATTTGAGAATAAAGTTCTTAGGAAAATTGTTGGACCAAAGAGAGATGAACAGACAGGTGAATGGAGAAGACTGCAGAACAGTGAATTACATGGTCTTTATAGGAAGCCAGATATAATGAGAAGAGTTAAGTCTCGTAGACTGCGATGGGCAGGACATGTGGCACGAATGGGAAATGAAAGAGGTGCATGGAAAGTACTTGTAGGAAAACCAGATGGAAAACGCCCAGTTGGTAGACCAAGAATGATGTGGGAGAATAACATTAACTATGATTTATGGGAAGTAGGTTATACGGGGGTGATTGGAAAACAATGGCTCAGGATAGGGATGTACGGAGAGCTTATGTTCGTGCGGCCATGAACCTACGTGTTCGATAATGCCAGTGAGTCAGTTAGAGTTAGGTAGGCCTATATATATGTATATATATATTTCAGTTGAGTGATTTGAGAGAAACTGGGGCGACAAGAGTTCTTATAATATACATATTAAACTCCATTTCCAAAATTGAACCCATGTTTCAGTTCTTTCTGCACTTCATGCCTGTTTGTAATTATTGTTGAAATATTTTAGTTCAGCCAGTTTTTCAAATTGTCCCTCATTTGTCATTAACTCTCTATTTCCATTTTATGATATATATATATATATATCTGTGTGCGACCATATATTTAATTGATGTTTACTCACATACCCAATTTCTTACTGATACTCAATAGAGTGTGCATGTTAGCCCACTTATATTCAATGAATTTCATAATTTTCTTCCGCAACTTATTTAACGTACCTTTTAAGTAATAGAGTAACACGGAACATCAGTTTAACATGAAATAAAATGTTTTAGATCTTCCACTATGTTCTCTGCCTTTCATAATTTAATAGAAATTATAGGCCCGTGTATATATGCCTGTCCAACAGATCTGTGTCCCCTTAAGATATGCCAACTAAAGCCTACTTCTATATCTTCCTCGGCAAATAATTTCCCTCCCTGCATATATATATTATATATATATATTTCTCTCTGTCTTTTCTATCTCTCATATAACATATAAAATAGACAGGAAAATACCAGACCAACAGTTTGGATTTAGAAAAAGTCGCTCTACTCTACAGGCAGTAGACAGCCTACTTAAAGACATACACGAAGCACTGAGTATACCGAAGCAGAAGTTCTATGCTGTATTCGTAGACTACTGCAAATATTTTGACAACGTAGATAGGAAACTACTGATCCCCAAGTTAAGAAACATGAATGAAGTGGACGACTTACACCCTAACACTTATGCATAACATATCAGCTCAAAATATCATAGAAATAGATGATACAGTTCAGCAATCAAAGGAAGTCATTGAAACCAGAGGAATCCTTCAAGGGGACGTTTTAAGACCTCTCCTCTTCAATGTGATGACAGCAAATATAACCCAGATATACCGCCCATCAATAAAAATGTATATGTACGCAGACGATATGGTACTCGGAGCGACAGATAAGGAAGAACTGCAAGAAACAAAGCATAATCCCGCATCGTGGACATACAAAAATGGCTTCGATATAAACCTATGAAAAATGGCACAGATGGTATTCAGAAAGGGTGGTCGACTGGTAGACGGCTATCACATACAATTGCAGGGCAACCTGTTGCAAATCACAAACGCCTTAAAATATCTAGGAGTAACACTCCAAAGAACAGCCAAATCCTTCAGAATTCATATGTAGGAGAGAGCGGCAGCTGTTGTAGTTGTCATATACGACATAGAAAATATCATACAACTGTCACTTGCAACAGCCATAAAACTTTTTGAGGCCTAAATAATTCCCATATTAACATATGGAATATAAATCACATGCACAGACCTCAGCTACGGAGATTTAAACACCTTAGAAAAAGTGAAAGCTGTGTTCCTAAAAGCAGCAATGGGGATGTCAAAATTTGCTCCATTTAGACTTGCATATGAGTTAGCACGGGAAACTTTCCTCGTGGAAGATGTACGCACAAATTTCCTGCTACAGCTACTAAACAGGAAACTACAGAGAAGGAAATAAGTCAAAAGAAGAGAAAATAAATACTGGACGATTTTCACGTAACAGATGCTATGATCAAGTAAGACTAAACTGGGTAACAACAACAACATACGCAGTACAGTAACAAGACGGGCAGTGCATGGATATGACCACAAACTCTGCAAAATTTCAAACTATCATGATCCGTCAATGGACTGCGTGTGTAAGCTCTGTGTTAGACCGTGTGCAAGATACGATTTCAATGTCTGTTCAAGGAGAACAAAATCGTTGCTGGAATACAGCAGAGTCCAAATATAATGCACATTTGTGCGCGCTTCTTCCTATTATAATTTTCTATATCTCCCTTGCACTTGCACTCCAGTGTTGTCAACTCATCACCAACCATGCATTATTCAGTATTCAAGAGCCATGACACCGGGGGATGTTTGGCAACATCCCTACTCGATGGCAGTTATTAGACGTAGTGGGAGGGGAGTGCCGTGAAATGGTGTGTGTAATAACGTATACTATTCTAAGAACGATGTCAGCGCTATAGTGGCACAGGTCCGTAGGTCTGTGTAAAAATATTATATATATATTACATATATATAGGCGTAAATTATAATATAGGAAATATATCAGGTTTAATCTCAAATTAATTGAATATTTTTCAAGCTTAATAATATTATAATTACTCAGATCTATATGTAGATTTGGAGGTGTTAATATTGAAAATGTAAATAGAATATAAATATGCCAAACTATGGATCACTAGAATTTCCTCAGTGGAGAATACATATGAACAAATGAGAATTATGGAAAACCCCGTCCTTTACTCTCTATTGTCTAGATACTAAAATATAAAAAAACAACCTTAACTGTCATGTTCTTCAAAATTAATTTAAACCAAAGGAGACCTGTATTCGGAATGTATACTGTCAGTCAGATATCAAAGAACTGTCAGAAACAAATTAATATTCTAGACATTACACATATGAGAATACTTGAATATCAGTACTACGAATCCTTGTAAGAGGCCAGAAAGGCAGATGATATTTTTGTACCCTCATCAAGACTATTTGATTTTCCAGATTTATTGATTTTCTCCGACATAAAATGTACAACCAATATTATAGCCATTATAGGCTACGTTCAACATGGAATCACTGATAAGAAAGTGGTGCAATAATTGTATATATGTATACGAACCAAATAAGAGTAGAATATCTCATAGTGTTATTTTGAGTTAATATAGCAATATTTCTTGGCATCAAGGTGTTCGACAAATGTATTAAAATAATTGATCATGAATAGTTTATGAGACTATAACACGCGAAATGTAAACCGTTACGACGAAATGTCAGGCCGGAAACTTATAATGCCACTCTCGTTAACAGAAAATTTTCATGGTCGTAATAAAAAGTCACAAAAATGTGAGAAATGGACAAGAATTCCATCACAAATATAAAGTAGACAACGATATAGAGACTGTTTAAAATATTTAAAGTTACAGTATCCAAACGTTAAATAAATAAGATTCGCCAGAAGTACTCTTCGTCCGCGCAAAAGGTAGATACATTCGGGCATCGTATTTGTAGAAACAGGGCGGAGTCAAAGAGCGCACTCGCTTTACTTTCCAAGTCAGTCAGTCAGACTGTTACGATACCTCCGAATTCTGGATAAGAATTCTGTTTCGAGAATTTAACTATGCTTAAAAATTCTTAAAGATCGCCGGTGTTTAGTAATATTGGTAAAATTAATATACTAGAGTATTAAGTTAAATTTCAATACAAAATGCTATATTTTCATATGGAATTATCACAATAAAATAACAAAACTTGAAATATCATAAATGTTAGGATTTTCATGCAATATCTTGAAAACTTGAAACTTCAATTTTGAAATAAAAAATGTCGCAGAAATCTACAAATACTAATAACGTTCGAAGAAAGCAAAGTGAAAGCGGTTATTTAGAAAAAAAAGTTAAATATTAAACATTACGTATTATGAGCATCAATCGTTTTTATTTTTTAATGTGATTTAGAATAAGTCCCAATAATAAAAAATAATAGGGCCTAATAATAATACTAATAATAATAAAGAAAATAATAATAATTATTATAATATACCAAGTGCATTAGAGGTTGAAATGGCAATTGAAAAATTGAATACGTATGAAGCATCAGGTTCAGATGAGATCCCAGCAGAACTAATAAAATCAGGGGGAGAAAAATTGATGGACAAAATACGCTGGTTACTTATAATAATAATAATAATAATAATAATAATAATAATAATAATAATAATAATAATAACAACAATAATAATAATAATAATAATAATAATGTTTTATTTATTCTGGCAAAGTAAAGGCCATAAGGCCTTCTCTTCCACTCAACCGCCACAAATACAAATAAATATTTGACAAATATAGATATACACTATACTAATTATAAACAGTTAAAGATACATTTAATGTAGCAATGTAAATTTCATGCATAAACAATATTTTATAGGGTAATAACAATAACGATACGATAATAATAATAATAATAATAATAATAATAATATAAATGTGATTAATTATACGAGAAACACCAATTAATATATATACCTTACACTGGGTAATAATAAAGTCGAGGTTAGAGCAAATATAAATTTAGATTTCTTTTAAAAGATGCCAACGTCCGGCAGCCCCTTATTTCTTGTGGTAGGGAATTCCAGTTGCGAGAAGTGAAGATGGTATATGACATGGAGTGATGTGATGTCCTATGTTGCAGTATATTAAGCAAGAGACTATGTTGTGATCTTATGTTTAAGTTATAGTTTGAGGATAGATACTGGAAGCGGGATGATAAATAATTGGGAATCGAGGTATGTAGGATCTTAAATAGGTGAATTACACAGTGCGATTTTCTTCTCTCTTTTAGATGTAGCCATGACAATTCGTGGAATAATGAAGAATGTGATCGTATTTTCGAACATTAAATATGAATCTGATACACATATTATGGACAAGCTGCAGTTTGTCCTACAATCCGTCACTTATGTCAGTTAGTAGAACGTCACAATAGACAAAAGGCGGCATCACTAAGGTTTGAATTAAAATTCTTTTAAGAGCTGTGGAAAGAAAATTTTTAAGACGCTTTAGGGGATGCATTATGTAGAAGATCCTTTTAGATGTTTGTTTTACTTGCACATGCCAATTTAATTAGAATCTAAGTAAAGTCTCAAGTTTTTAACGACGTCGGTATAAGGAATTCGTTCATTATCTAATACAACTGCCGGCATATTGCCATTGTTTATGGAGTGTAATAAGATGATTTGGGAAAAAGAAGCTCTTCCAGATGAATGGAAAGAATCCATTATCGTACCAATTTATAAGAAAGGAGATAAAACTGATTGCAACAACTACAGGGGCATCTCATTACTTTCAACTTCCTACAACATTCTAACAAATATATTAGTCAGCAGACTTACACCCTATATTGATGACATTCAAGGAGATCATGAATGTGGATTTACAAGAAACAGGTCTACAATTGATCAGAGTTTTAGTATAAGACAGATTTTAGAAAAGATATGGGAATATAATGGTACTGTACATCAACTATACATAGACTTCAAAAAAAGCATATGATTCAATTAAGAGGGAGAAGTTATAAAGTATCCCGCTGGAGTTCGGAATTCTTAAAAAGTTAGTTAGATTTATACGAATGTGTCTAAATAGCACAAAGAGTAGGGTGCGTGTAGGCAAACAGTTTTCGAACACTTTTGAAAACCAGAATGGGTTGAAGCAAGGAGATGCACTATCTTCTCTTACTACTTAGTTTTGTACTAGAGCATGCCATTAAATCTTAAGAGAATGAGGAAGGCTTGGAACTCAATAGTATTAATAAGCTGCTAGTTTATGCTGATGATGTAGTATTGTTGGCTGATAGCGAGGAGATACTAAAGGACAACACGCACACACTATTGAGTAACACTAAGAAATTAGGACTGGAAGTAAATATCAATAAAGCTAAATATATGGTCACACGTAGAAATACATTATACAATGGAAATGGACAGCTAATGACAAATGAGGGAAATTTTGAGGAGTGGCCGATTTCAAATACCTAGGAACAATAATCACAAATATGAATGAGATGCACAGAGAAATTACACATAATCTGAATTTTGAAATGCGTGCTTTTATGAATTGCAGAGACTCTTGATGTCCCAACTATTTTCAAAAAACGTTAAACTGAAAATATATAAAACTAGTATTCTACCAGTTATATTATATGGATGCGAAACATGGACTCTTACTTTAAGGAAGGAAAGGAGATTACAAGTTTTTGAGATCTAAGTACTTAGGAAAATATTTGGACTAAAGAGAGATGAACAGACAGGTGAATGGAGAACACTACATAACAATGAACTACATGGTCTTTGTAGGAAGCCAGATGTAATAAAAACAGATAAGTCTCGTAGACTGCGGGGGGCAGGACATGTTGCACGTATGGGGAATGAAAGACTTGCTTGGAAGCTTCTTGTAGGAAAGCCAGGGGGAAAACACCCGGTTGGTAGACCAAGAATGAGATGGGAGAATAACATTAACTATGATTTGAGGGAAGTAGATTATACAGGGAATGATTGGAAAACATTATCTCAGGATAGGGATGTATGGAGAGCTTATATCCGCGTTGCCATGAACCTACGGGTTCGATAGTGCCAGTGAGTTAGTAAGTAATATAATAATAATAATAATAATAATAATAATAATAATAATTTGCATATTTTGTTAATTAAAATATTATTTTTAAATTTGTTTTATATTAAGAAGATAAAGGACTATATTAGACTAAAAGTAAGATACATACAGTGTTATTTACAAATATGGATCGCACGGGCAGTAAGCCGTACGTTCTGTTGACAGTCCGTTACAATAAGATAATGTTTAGTAATAATATAACTTAAAATAAAAAAGAAAATACAATAATATAACAATTAGATAACAATAAAATTACATTATACATTAAATTGGTTATGTAGAATTATTAAGAATTAATGATATTGGAATATTATATCATGTCTTGTCAAATTCTTAACGAAGCAGAAGATTTGTTACTTACCTGATCCATCCGAAGAACCATTTTCGGCACCCATTCCAATTAATCGAATTTAAGGGTTTTATTATTTTCATTTCTATAATGCTTCAAAATGTAATCAAAACCTATTTCTACTCGTATGTGACGGAGAAAATTCGCACTTAAAAAAAGTAAAAACACGTCTTGAAAACTTTCAATTGTTTCAAATGTATTCTTTCAATCAGATCAAACCGATTTCGATGAAATTTTCAGTTGGTATTAATTATTTTCATGTTCATTTTTAATGCCTCACACAGAAAAATTATTTTCTTTATTAGTTTTCAATGTACTATAAAATTATAATTTCTGTGAAACGCAAAAACACACGAACTAAGTTTTATACGTTTTATATTGTTTTGAGAAAATTGTCTCCACTTTTTTCGCTGTTGGGTTTTTCTAATGGTTATATGAACAGGATTTTGACCCACCCACCCAAAAAAAAAAAAAAAAAAAAAAATGAGAATCAATCTTGCGTTCTCCTGAACGTGCCAGCTTTGCGATTAGACAGCTGCAAGCATAGCATGAAAATGCTATGATTGCAGTGAAGGACCTGCCTTCGGGCAGAATTACGAGACTATGGATGGTCCATCATATATGGGTTATTATTATGCTGGACTTGACATATATAAACTAAATATTTTAATTGAAGGGTAAAACTTTTTCCTCACTAATACTTAATAAATAAATATACACATAAATATATGAAGCTATATTATCTTTTATTACATAAATTTGTAACAATATTATTAAAACGAGGCGCTGGACACACAAATTTATTCCGGTAGCAAAATAGTGTTATAGAGTTTACGAAGGCAGGAATATTACCTAATATAGTGTAAAGTCGACGTTGATTACGTGGCAGGAATTACATGTTATAGTACTTATAGGATGTAATTTTTTTTAGCGAAAATACAAATGAATTAAAGAAAAACATTGTTGAAGTATTCGAACCCTGGCTTTCATACATATTTCATCTTCTTGTATGTGGTTTAACGATTTACGCTACTTGAACGTCGGATACTAGTTGTCTAAATATAGGTTGTCTTGTACTTTTGCACAATGAATGAGAGTTTAACATTATTTGAAATGTCGCAATTTGGGTAATATTGCATTTGTCGAACAGTCGTAAATATCTAGAAGAATGTCTCGTTCGCCGTTCTTTACCTATTTAAGACGATTGAAACAAAATACAGTGCATTTAAAACATTTAATAGTGCATTACCTCGTGAATCACAGCTTTAGCTTTTCGAGCATGCGCAGTGGGCCATAACAGGGACTCTGCTTTTTGAAGCGGCTCTTTCTTTTTTCGCTAAGTGTACGTAATATAAAATTATAACTGAGCGATCCGTTAGTGGGGTATCTTCGACACTATCTTTAACCAATAGCGTAAACGGAAATATTTAAAATCTACAAATCAATTTAGCCTCTCGTTTCTAGTATTTATCCACTTAACATTATTTAAACACACGATCACATCATATGATTCTGTAATATGCATCAACATAGAACATGGCATCACTCCACACCATGTACTATGTCCACTTCCCGCATCTGTAATTCCTTACAACAAGAAATCAGGGACTTCAGGTAGTTACAATTATTTTAAAAAATCTGCACTTTTATGTCCCTTAACTATGATTTAACTTTTATCTAGGCACTTAGCCATATAATTTTGGAGTAATAATTAGTGATTATTGTGTAATTAAATTATTATTTTTATTAGGATTGTTACAGTACTACTATTATTATTAACATTAAGTAACTACTTACAAAGGAGAAGCTATGGCTAAGCAATGGGCTACGCCAATATGGATACTGTAGATAATTATACATTAGGTATATATTTTCGTATTAAAAGATAAGCTCTGTATTTATTTGATATGATCTTAATTTCCATACTGCTTTATGATTTAATACATCGGCCTTAGTAGTATAGGGGTTACATTCTTAGCCTCTGATCCCTAGGGTCGTAGTTCAAACTCAACCGATGTCGACGTATTTTTTTCAAGTTCGAAGAATCCAAGCGACAAGTCCTCCAGGAGAGACTTTAAACCAAGGTCAGGAGTCTGAAGATCTTCGGGCTAGTAGAAGAATCTTAGACCTAAATTACAGCTTCTGAGCACAATTTAAAGGCCTTTTTCTTTTCAAGTTATTCATAAGTTGACTACTAGATGTATCTGAGTCAAAGCGCTAACCACATGTCACTCAGTTACATCGGTAGGGAAATAAAAGTATCTAATTTAGCTTGGTAAAGTCACGCCCTCTAGGTTGCAGCCTTGACCCAAAAGCCCGGGAGATGTGGCGCCTTAGCGACATACATAAGAAATGGCGCGGGGATTTTCCAACCCCAAAGAAATCAAACAAAACAGGGTTCACTACAAACTAAATTTTGATTTTATTCATGTATGAAAAAGTTATTGCGTTAATTAAACTAAAATAAATGTAATGAAACAGTTACTTGCTATAAAAGTAGTAAAAATAACACAAATGGGAGGCCTACCAAAATAGTTGTGTAAATTTAAACAAAATATTTAACAAATTTACGATAAGTAATATAAAATAAGTATTACAGATACTGATTTAAAAGTTTATGATATTTGATTTTGGACGTTAATGAATTCTAGAATAATTTAATTAATATTTTCACTCGATGTACGATGATAATAGTTGTCTCAAAACATTGCTAGCCTTATAGATAATTATAAATATTGTTGCTACATCTACAATAATTTTATATTGTATTGTAATATATTAATAATAATAATAATAATAATATTTATTATTACAATACTAATCATTACTATTATTATCATAAATTCCTTGTCACGCTGCGGGCCGGGGTTCGATACCCAATCTGGACAGGCTCCTAGGTGAGGTTTTTTCGGGGTTGTTCCTCACCTTTAAGACAAATGTCAGAAAGCTTAGGGCCCAACGATCCCTGAAAATCATCCGGCCATCATCATCATCATCATCATCGACTTTCGCCGGTGTGAAAAGCAACGGGAAGCTACCACACCTATAATTCCACAGTAAAGCTGCAAAGCATAGCATGAAATTGCTATGATAGCAGTGAAAGGCCTGCCCTTGGGCAGAATTACTGGATAGATAGATTTTTATAAGAGCATAATATGTCAATACGTTATTTCTATTTGGTTTTGGACTTTATAATAATAATAATAATAATAATAATAATAATAATAATAACTCCGCCATGGCCGGTCCCAAGCGCGGAGGAGAAAGGAGGAGCGGGAGGAGTACAACCTCGTAAAAAAACCAGGGTTCAGTTGGCTCAGGGCCGGTTGTACGAACTTCAGGTTAACTCCCCAGTTAGTCATCTGACGCTTAAGGCTAGCAGGAGTACAACGTCAATATGCGTTGTACCACCTGCTTTTAACCGCCAGTTGCGTATACCGGTTTTAACTTAACTTTTCAGTTATGTTGGTAATGAATTCCAATTTCCCTCCGTATTATGTTGGCTGAATTGGGTATCCGCGCATCATCTTTCTTATGTTTTCTTATTTCCCATAGCAAAAATTCGTCTGCTTTCATTATTTATCCATACTGCATCAATGTTTTCAATTCTGATATAATTAATTTTATACTATATTATAGTTTATTTTCAATATTATAAATTAGTGTAGATGTACGTAGTTTTAAATAAATTGGGTTAGTTTCCATTTTCGTGTTATTCATTTTAATATTATTTTTATTTCTTTGAAGTTTGTTTAATATTATAACAATTCAATGTAATTAGGCCTACACGTAGTAATAGTTTTTGTGAAATATATGTACGTATAATACACGCACACACCAAAATTTAAAAAGTAATGCGATGTTAATTATATGAAATTCAAAACTTTCTCATATTTGTTATAAATAGAGAGAGGAATTTTATAAAATTTCATGTTTTAAACTATTTGTCAGAGAGCGCTGAGGTTAAGTATCTTTACATTTTATGATATGCAGAATCAAATAAGACCAACAAAAAACTTCATATTTCATAATATTTTAACAAAATGTTCATATTTTAGTGAAAACTTCATACTCCTCCATATTTTTCAACTTTCAAATTCCGATATTTTTTTTTCAATAAAAGTTCTAGGAATTCATTAAAATATTTTTGAAATGAATGTATTTGTGTAATTTTTGACAATGTAATGTGGTAGACAAGTGAAAATTTATCAGTATCTTTATGAAAGCAAATAATTGGATGATGAGTCACAGAGTGTCAAGTTCGATGGAGTTTTTGTCCCCAGAACAAGATCATGAGCCTAGATGAATAAGTAGAATAACAATATTGGAATTTTCTGTAGTCAGGTAGCTGTCAGTTCGTTCTTGCTACCTGAGGACAGTCTTTACTCTGTGAACAGATTACAGAATTGAAATGTAAGAAACTTGAAGCAGTGCTTTGTGAAATTAGTAACGTTGATGTAGGTTAGGCCAGCATTTTTCTCACTTACATCAAAGTATCAAATATAGCATGATACGAGTATCCTCCCATAACATCATGTGATGTTGAGCATAATTTTTCATTCTGCCAAAACAATTCTGACAGATAGGCTGTATAGTTTACTATCACAAAATATTTTTAAAAAATCCTATCTATGTGTTATGAACAAAATTAATAATTGACAATTTGATTGTTCATAGCACAAGTAGACCAAGACTAGACACTATGCAAGACCTATTTCATATATACAAAAAAAACTAACGTTAAAATAATTCTAACTACATTTCACCATGTTTATAGTTCAATATTAAATGTAACTGTAATTGCAAAGAGAGTTCTGATACAATCCCTAGATTCAATTATGGACTAATAACTTTTAACATCTTGTTTCTCCAAATATGACATACTGGAATGGTTTACTTGTATTCTAAATCATCCAATTTAATGTTATTGTTACATTTGCATCTACATGAATTTAATATCTTCATGCAATGTAAAGATAGCAATAACCCAAACTATACCGGTACCTACTCTAAACTTTGTCAGTGCTATATTTCATGGAAACTTGTTAGTTTGGGTTGCAGTGTTTGGTTTCTTGCATATGTTTAAATTTCATAATTAAAAATCATTCAATACATTAATTAATTGTATTATATATAAACTCTCAGATTTGATTTATGAAATAATTCCACTACAGTCTTGGGAGGCCTTTGGGGTAAGTGGCATGTTGAATTTTCCATCCTTCTAGACAAAAGGCACTAGATGTCTGCCGGGTTGTCAGATCTGCCTGATGGCTGCATTTGTGCCCAGAACATGCATATAGTACTCACCTCCATTAGGATCTGAGTCAATCCCAGGTCTACAATGCCATCAGAAGGTTTGGTCCAGTTAAAAATCTTGACCATATGAAGACTCGAACTCACGACTTCCCTGTTTGTACCACGTTTCCTTATACAACTACGCTATGGTATGATCCATTAAAATTGTTTCAGATCATGAATATGATATTTTATATTGGGTCAAAATAATGAAAAATTATAATCAAAATACAGTGAACATTTTGATTTTCTTGTGCTATAAATAAGTTCTGTTTGTGCTGTATGTACACTTATAAGTCGTAGTGCGTCTATGCATATAAATATATGTAAAAAGTTTAGAAAATAGTAGCTTCATTATATTTCTGTGTCATAATTTTCATATTTTGGTCTTTACGATTTCATATTTTCTTATAATTTTCTTCATATAATTCCTCGCTCTAGCTATAAATAGCTATTATAAGTACCAAGATTTGTTTTTTGATTAACTGAATTTTTAATTTAAGATAGTCATCAGATGACTGAAGGCAAGTAATTGTCTTATGTTATATATAAACCTATTTGGTTATTTTGATATTTTTTCTATGTAATCTATGCCTATTTTGTTGGAAATTGACCAATTATAAGAATCTCAATTTTTTTTACATGTAGGCACACTAGAAATAAACTGCATAAAAATAGCCCAGTGTGAATTTCTGTTAATTTTAAGTTAGTATGATTTTTTTGTATTATTGCATTTTTTCCAAAATGAAGTGCTTTATTAAATTTTTGTCCATTCTGTGTTGAGATCTCTTTACTGTATTATAATATAGTGAAATTTCTGCATAACAACTACTCTTTGAAACCAATCACAATTACTTGGAAAGGATTATTCCTATGACTATATATTCTGATCCTCTGTAAGATGACTCTCTCTCTCTCTTCCCAACCAACGCCGATGCTTTTGATAAGTTTATAAATGTCTTACTGCCTGTATTTGGTCATATTATGTAATAAACCTAATGAAGGCTATATTCTTGTCACTGTGTGCCAGAGGGGTAGAATAGTAGTTATTTAAATCCTGTATCCCATTGAAATCTAATAATACAACAATTGAGAATAAAAATATTAACATTTTTTTTTCCTATTTAGGCCTAACTATGCAAGACATTTGGTTTTGTAAATTCCAGAATCTTTCTATGATAGCTATTGATATATGAGTTTAGTCTTCAATTTGTACATATTTAAATGATAGTTAAATTAGTACACAGCAACCTCTGCTCAAATAAATTATCTTACCTGAACTCAGTAGTATTAATGTGCTTGCAATAAATTATATTCAGATGTTGATATTTTCTTCACATCAATTTCTTTAGCAATAGTTAATTTTTTCCCATAAAATGGGGAGCTGGGCCATTGTTATAATCCCCAACCTGGAGGACCAGATGATTTTTGTTCAAGGTTTCCTTCCTCTAGGCTTTGACGAACCAACATATCCTTACAAGCAGCAGTTGCCGTATCCTAGCCAGGAGCTGTCACAAAGTACTATCATCCAGGCCAGAATGTAACCCTGGTTTTTTTAAAAGGTGTGTATTCCTCCATCACTCACTCCCCCCATTTCTCCTGGCTTGTGACAGGCAGAGTCTAGGTTGGCAGGAAATCCCTATACTATATTGGGCATTAAGCAGAGAGCAAGCACATAAACTATAGGCGACAGATGCAATTTTGGAGGAGGATTTCTAGAAATTCAAAAAAGAGACAAATTTAGAAATGCTAAAATCACAGAAGTAATGGATGTTCCAAAAAGACATTCCACAAGTTATTGAAGAAGACTGAAATGATTTGGTCACAAAGAGAATGTCAGATGAAAGGATCCTTAGATTATATTAAATCTTGAAGCGGAGGGCAACAGAAGAAAAGGGAGATCAAAAGAAAGTGAATTCAAGGAGTGCATAATAGGAGTACAGTGTCGAGAGGATAACAGAGTGTGGATGCAGATAATAGGGATTTATGGAGGAGTAAAATTTTACAATGGTTGTAGGAAAACTACTGTAATTATAAAGAAATTCCTAATAAAGAGGAAGAATGTTAACATTTACCAAATTATGGTGTAAAGGTCCAGATTTTATTCAGGATGAGGAGATATCCCCTATTAGAAGACTGGCTTTTAAAGTAAATTTTTTATGGTCGACTTAAAGACCACCACTATACGTTTTTTCAATTTGTATTTTATGATTGATTTTCATTCAAAATGTGAACTAACATAATGCAGATAAAACAAATTTGAACGTTTATATGTTTTTAACATAATTATATCAATCTCAAATTTTCTATCATATTTTTGACAATTTGTTATTGATAGAAACTGTAGTCCTTTGTGAAAACAACCAATCATAAGACAGTAGATTTCAGATTTTCTTTAGGGACAACCTTCTGAGGAGTAATTTATTGGTACTAGTTATGTACATTTATAAAAACATATTACTCATACATTACTTTATTATAAAAATTATACAATGGATATTCAACATGCTTATATTATACACAATAAAAGTAAACATCACCTACGTAAAATAAAAATAGACCACATTAAACTATTTTTCTACATAATATGATGAAACCCAAAGCATGAAAGGTGCACCAGGTGGCTTTGGAACACACACATATATTATACAGATCTTCTCTCTCTATTGTAATTTAACCTCATATCTTATAGGTTGGGAGAGGGAAACTTTGGATCACACATGGTTACTGAGGACCTGCAATCCAGGACCTGCCCCAAGACAACACAAATATTTAAGACAAGATGCACAATTTCGCTCACATTCATACTAAACCTGGCGAATATGATGAACACAGATTGTTTAGGCCTTAAAGTTTCCTAACATTTGTCGTACAGGTTCAGAGAAACCATCAATAAAACCATCATCCAGGAAATCTGTCATGACTGGGGATCAAACTCAGGCCCTCTGCAAACAAAACAGTGATGCTAGCCCAAGACCATAGCCGTGATGTATATTACAAATAAAACTTTAAATAAACACTTTCTTTTGCAGATGTATAAATACATTTCAGATAATTTATATTCATTATGTCCACCGCTGTGGTCTCGAGGTAGCGTGCTGCCTTGTCACGCAGCGGGCCCGGGTTCGATCCCCAGTCGGGGTAGTTTTTCTGGGTGAGGTTTTTATCGGGGTTTTTCCTCACATGCTTAAATCAAATGTTCAGGAAAACTTTAAGGTCCAAATGGTCCCCGAAATCATATGGCCATCATCATCAGCCTTGTCATTACCATCATCATCACCATCATCCTTCACTGGTGTGGAAAGCAACGGGAAGCTACCACATCCTACACAATTCCATAGTAAAGCTGCAAGCATAGCATGAAAATGCTATGATTGCAGTGAAGGACCTGCCCTGCGGGCAGAATTACTATAGATGGATATTCATTATAGGTGAATGAATGAATCTTTGGATTTCTGACTACAACAATAAGTCATGGGATAATAGTGGCTAGAAGAGAGGGTGGCAGCACAGGACGTGAGAATTTATAAGCATTTACAATATTGCTATATGTACAGTAAAACTAAAATAATTTGACCATATCATGAGACAAACATTTAATAATCGAATTGCAACGTGCTATTAGGATTGCATTTGTGAATATTATTAATGGCAGTACCTGAGAACATATTACTATTTTCTCACAAGGAAATTTAAATTTGCAGTCATCTTATTTTTTTTGTGC